>JAGGCT020004213.1:22500-72761 GCA_017654935.2 Phymorhynchus buccinoides
AAGTCTGATTCTTTCCAGTTTCATGAAAATAATCCTAGTAGGCTGATCCTAACCCTGTCCTTGCCCTCCCGAAAATGACAGATTGTTGCTTTCTCTGTGCAAATATTCAATGCAAAAATTTGCGAGAGCCTTAATTACGGCTACTTGAAAATTGTGAAACAAACAAATACATAACCAACAATAAAACTTTCACAAAAACAACAACAAAAATAACAGAAAATCTGCTTAACGTCCTCCGGTCTGGAACAGACACATATGGGACATTAGTAGATATAAAGATGGTGGGAACGATCCTGGAGGCAATGCCCCAGGAAAGCCGGGCCGAATATGTAACAATACAGATGCGTAACGCTGCTCGAAAAAAGAACAGAAACAGTTGTTGAAATAGTCCAGTTGGAATAGACTCCCTTTACCTCTCCGTTCTGCCAACTCCCTTTCTTCATTTAAGTCTTCTCTCAAAACTACTCTTTTCAAATCATAGCCCGCGCTATATTTCCATCCGCGTGTGTTTGTGTGCATGCGTGTGTGTTGTGCGTGTGTGTGTGTGTGTGGTGTGTGTGTGTGTGTGTGTTGTGCGTGTGCGTGTGCGTGTGCGTGTGCGTGTGCGTGTGCGTGTGCGTGCGCTGTGCGCGTGTTGGTGCGTTCGTCTGTGTGTGTGTCTGTTTAGTGCGTGCGTGTGTCTGTTTAGTGCGTGCGCGTCGTGTGTTTAGTTCGTGCGTATTTGCTGCGTGCGCGTGTGTATATATATTTTTGGCATCGTTTCTTTATTTTATATTGCTTGCTTGCATGGTTTATTTCATTTATTATTGTAAGCGCTTAGTGCTTTTTTAAGATTAGGCGCTATAAATGCTAATTATTATTATTATTATTATTTGGACGCGTGGAATGGCCCTTTAAAGAGTGTTCGTACAGTTTGCGCATGACGTAATTATGGAAAATTGACGTCATAATTGGCCTCAAGTGGTCAGTTCCCGTTCCGATTCCACAGAAACAGGTAGGTTTGCTTACGCCTTTCTTCTTCATCATGTTGTTATAGGCTAATTTTACTGTCAAAAAGTATGGTAGTACATAATGCTATTCACCATTGTCTACACCAATATAGACAAGGTCCGAAATTATATTCTAAATTGAGTAGATCTACCACATGCGATGATTTATTTCTAATTTTTACACGAGCAATCATTTTTCTGTGAGTCAAGCACATACAGAACAAAATAATGTGGACATTATTTATAGATGATTTGAAGCCAAGTTCAATTTTGAACTTGGTAAAGGTAAAGATGTGCCGCCCCCCACCCCTGCAGTTCTCGGTTAATTCCATTTTTCCGTGTTTGCCTTTCTTACCAAACATAAAGCTGTATTTTATTAACCTTTTCAGCTAATTATCTTTTTGGAATAATAACCCTAACCCTACCCCCCCCCCCCCCACCCCTATAAGACGGGAAAACGCAATGAACCACGACTGTGACAAATGCCGCGGTGTACTGCACTACATAGGGGGGGGTTCCTATTAGATAATGGCCTTTATCATGACTGCAATTAATTATTGAACAAAGATAATTAGCTGAAAATGTTCATAAAATACAGCTTCATGTTTGGCAAGAAAGGCAAAAACGGAAAAATGGAATTAACCGAGAAATGTAGGGTGGGTGGGGGGTGGCACATCATCTGACCTGTCCCAGCTACACCCCGGCTTGTTCAGGTCGCAGAATCCGAGACCAGCAGTCCAAGGGGAGCGAATCTATGTTAGGCCATCAGGAGGCAACCAACCGAGGAGACACTGCACTGACACTATTCTCTTAGTCGCGGAGCCAGCGTGAGTGAGGTCCTCCACTGAGGGCGCTGTTAACCGCCGTTTTGTCCAAATTCCGCCGTTAGATCCGCCGTTTTGTCCAAATTTTCTATTATGATTTGGACAAAACGGCGGTTCAACAATCCGCCGTTTTGTCTATAGACAAAACGGCGGTTTGGACAAAACGGCGCCCGATTTTGAACCGCCGTTTTGTCCAAATGAAAGTTGGAGTTATAAAAACTCATTCTTGACAAGTTCTCTTTTTTTTTTAAATCTTTGTTAAATAAAATGAATAACAAGCTGACCACTGACACTGGTCACTTTGGCCTAATTTTACCGTTTGAATGCTAATTAGTGTATTAGGAGATCATATGAACAATTGTTGATGTGGTTGACCAGTGGTCAGTGTCACTGACCAGTGGTCACTTTGGCCTATTTTCACTGTTTGACTGCAAATTAGTGTATTAGGAGTTCAAATGAATTTTTTTTGATGTGGGTGACCAGTGGTCAGTGACACTGACCAATGGTCAACCACATACAAAAATAGGCCAAAGTGACCACTATTGAGTGACACTGACCACTGGTCAACGACATCAAAAATTGTTCATTTGAACTCCTAATACACTAATTTGCAGTCAAACAGTGAAAATAGGCCAAAGTGACCACTGGTCAGTGACACTGACCACTGGTCAACGACATCAAATTTTTGTTCATTTGAACTCCTAATACACTAATTTGCAGTCAAACAGTGAAAATAGGTCAAAGTGACCACTGGTCAGTGACACTGACCACTGGTCAACGACATCAAAATTTGTTCATTTGAACTCCTAGTACACTAATTTGCAGTCAAACAGTGAAACGCTCGGCGTACACTCGGGTCTTCTTTCTCAGAGGTTCCAGGGATGGATGAATTGGGCGAAAAGGGGGTCGGGCAGTCAATGAAGAACTAAGCAAAAATGGGGAGATGAGATGATGACGATGACTTCCAGGGACCAACGAAGGAACCCTAACATCAAGTGGACTACTTGATACGATAAGTTGAACGTTCACAAGGACGAGGCCTTCCAAAACCAGCTGCGGACAGTCGACAGCCCGTTTCCAGCTACGATGAGATGAGACGATGTGGACCAAACAAAAGCTAAAGATGAAGTGTACATCGAAAGTTTTCGCCGGTTGCAAATTCCCATCCCGAGTGATTGTTCAAATGTTGCCGAGTCATTCCTCGATTCTGTGATGCATTCACAATTTCACGCTTTGCACGCGTTAAAAAATTGTAGAACAAGTTCCCTCCCCTTCTCTGTAGTTCTCTTGCGCGCTTCTTCTCGGGTTGAAAACTTTTATGAGAAAGTGCTTTACAATCCAGACAGTGTCTGAAAGATCGATTTGCCTTGTATGTTGTTCTCTGACAAATGATCAGTCCAGAAATGTCACAAAATTTGTGACATACACCAAGGCTACAGTTATATGGGGATTGTCTTTAGCCATGGCAAGCTCCTAGCTTAACATCATCAGTCCAAAATCCTCCAAAGTCGGAGTGTGGCTGCCCACGTGGCGGGGTAATCAAAAACGGTCACACACGTAAATGTTCTCATCCCTAGCTGATGCATTTGTACCATAGTGTTCAAGTGCTTCGGCTGTTGGGATGATCCCTGGAGTTTGTTTTTGCCAGGGTACGACAACAACAACAACAGATTATTGCTACAAGGATGGGGAAGGGGTGTTTAAAGTACAAGAATGCCCACTTTTTGTGTTTACGAACTGTCTATTTTTCTGCCACTGTGTTTCGCACTCGTTGCAGAACACGCTGTGTCTTGGTGTGTCGTCGTCTCTCCAGTGCCACGTTTAGCACGTGCAGCACAGGATGAACGGCCAGGGTGGAGGGCAGCACAAAGGCCGTCACTGCAGTGCGGGTTTCCTCGGGCATCGCGTTCATATCGGGCATCAACAGCACCAGAACATCCACCAGGAACCAGCCGCAGGCCTCAGTCACTGAGATGTGGAGGGTGCGGCGAGCAGCGTCCAGCTGGTGAAATTTTCTGGAGTCGACCAGAAACACGATGGGGTTGAGATGGACGAGGATGGAGATGTACAGCTGACCTGCCGTGACCAGCACCATCAGCAGCGTGTCCACTGTGATCACAGCGTGCAACGCGTGGTCATCTTCACCCAGGGGGTTGGTCAGGGGCAGAGATACACATAGGGCAGTTTGATGATGGAGGGTCCAGGGGAAAACATGGAGTATGGTGGACAGAAGGAAACCCGTCCCCCAACACAGGAGGCTGGAAGCGAGCACCTGTCTCGTGGCCCACACCTGTAATATATGTGGCCTGGCCAGGTGAACGCAGTGACTCACGGTCAGACACAGCACGATCAAGGCAGACACCTGCACAGAGAACAGGTAGAGAAAGCTGCACAGGGAACACCAGGCACTGTACCTCCACCCCCTGTCTTCCCACAGATACTGCCCCCGGTACACCTGGTCAGCCACACACACTGCCAGCAGATACACCCCCATCACCAGGCTGGACACGGACAGCTGACACACGAACACGCCAGCTCCGCTTCTCCTCTGCTGATCTCCACGCAGGAGGAAGAAGAGGTGAACTCCATTGCCCAGCAAGGCTACAGCGGCCAGGAGGACAGTCACAGCACGTAGAGCGGCTGACCCCAACAGACGGTGACAGGAGGAGAGCAGAGAGGGAGGGGAGTGGCAGTGTTCAGGCTTGAAGCCTGCAGGCAAGTTCTCAGCACAGCAAAGCATGGGGTCGTCTGTATGAACAGAGCGCAACAGGGAGAGGGGGGTGAGCCAGTGACGGGGGAGGTGGTGCAGGTCACAGCCCGTTACGTCCAGTGTCTGTAGCTGTGGTGTGGGCAAACTTGCCAGTCACCCGCTGCAGGCCGCTCTGTGACACGTTGAACAGGGTCAGCAAAGAGAGCACGTGCAGCACAGGAAGGCTGTGTAGGGTGGGTGACTCTGAGGATATGTTGCCTTCAAACAGGTCAATCAGTGGATTACTGGTCAGCTGCAACTCTTTCAGGTTGCACACATGTTGGAACAAATCTGCGTTCAGTGTGGAGATGTCGTTGTAACTGACGTCCAAAATGACCAAGTTGGGCAGCGGAGGAAGAGACAGAGTGGTGAGACCGCAACGTTGAAGAGCCAGAAACACCAACATGGTGTTGTTCCACAGACGTGCTGGCCTCAGTCCACTGTCGCTGGCGTCCAGGTAACGCACGTCAGGAAACCTCTCCACTCTGAACTCTGTCCTGCAGTGAAAAGACAGACCCTGGCACGTGCAGCTCGTGGAGGGACACACGTGACCACAAAACCGTTCATCGTCCTGCTGCTTACAGTGCGGGAACCCGTCACACACGTGGTCAGGATGCAGACAGACACGGGAAACCCGGCACCGGTAGAACCCTGGACAGGCGAACTTCTCACAGTGAGCCTCGTCCTCATGACCCGGACAGTCGTACATTCCGTTGCAGAGAACGAAAACGGGCAGACAGTAACCGTCACCAGGACACTGGAAGTGCGTCTGTGGACATTTTCTAATAGCATCCCTCTGGTCTTCCTCATCGTCGAACAAATGTAGCGGGGTGAAGTAAGTTTTGGGGTACATACGTAAGTCGAAGTTCACGACAGCCGGGGGATCAAGATGGTGATTGTGTTTTGTGTAATATGGTAGTCGTTTCTTGTATGCGTCTCTCAGTTCCATTTCCAAGCGATATGAAGTGCTAAAGCAGTTTTCTTCATCTGCCATATTTAAACAGTCAGGCTTCATGTCGCACACTGAATCGTATCGTAAGCACTACGTGTTGTACGAAGAAAAAACAAAAACAAAAAAGGAATTGGGAGTTAGACATGAATGTGATGAGAGACGGTGACATCTTCCTAATAATCTCTGTGTGTGTCTCTCTCTCTCTGTCTCTGTCTCTCTCCCTTTAACCAAGAGCTGAGCAGAAGAATACGCTCAGCCTAAATTTTCATCCTCAGAAAATAAAGTTTCTGAGATCTGACACCTCTCTCTCTTTCTCTGTGTCTGTCTGTCTGTCTGTCTCTCCCACTCTCTCTCTCTCTGTCTGTCTCTCTCTCTGTGTCTCTCTCTCTCTGTCTCTGTCTCTGTCTGTCTATCTGTGTCTCTCTCTCTCTCTCTCTCTCTCTCTCTCTCTCTCTCTCTCTCTCTCTCTCTCTCTCTCTCTCTCTCTCTCTCTCTCTCCAGGATAGAGGTTTAGTTAGGGTGAGGGGGTAGAGTGCTGAGACAAGTATCTTAATTTGATATATTTGTTTCACCTTGAAATTAATCGACTTGCTGTTAATTATAATGTAACGCTTGTTGGTAATGTAAATAACAGACAACCCAGTTTTTGCCCCTGGTGTTTTTCTTTCTTTTAAAAAGAATAAAATACAGAGAGTTCCATGGATATAGGGGAAAGTGGGCAGGTAGAGGCAATTGTTTTCTTTTCGATCTCAAGCAAATGTACGTTAATAACAGCATTTCAAAATATTTTCCAACAAAGCTCGTATCCTTTCTCAGTCAAAATAAACTTGATCTGATCCTCAGCATATCATCCTTTTAAAGGAAAAGCAGAAAAATACAAGGTATTTAAATTGGCTCTAGCAGTCCCACTGCATCCTTGTAAAAAAAGAAGATAATATGGAATCACATACACTGTATTACGCAACTATCTTTTTTGCTATAATTTATAGGTATAACATAATGATG
The DNA here is from genome assembly GCA_017654935.2 of Phymorhynchus buccinoides. Lineage (NCBI taxonomy): Eukaryota > Metazoa > Mollusca > Gastropoda > Neogastropoda > Raphitomidae > Phymorhynchus > Phymorhynchus buccinoides. Next base: position 29,020 of record JAGGCT020004213.1, read on the forward strand.
TAGCTAAGTTATTCTTGCATTTGTTTCTAACATCTAAAATAAGTTATTATCCTATAGAAAAACATTCCAAGCTCAGAAAAAAAAATGGCACAAGTGAAAAATAACCAATGACTTAGGGCTAGATTTCATGGTCATTCGCCGCTGCTCAAATTCACGTGCAACATGCTAAAAAACAAAATGGTACCAACAATTTGTGCTGCAATTCATATATTTAAACTAGAAAAGAAACAGGCCAAAGAAGTAACAGCAAGCGTTATGCTTAAGCTGACCCTTACTTGCCCCTTGACTTCACCTGCCCCACCTTCCCCTACCTAAATTGACCCTACCTTCTCCCCCCCCCTTCCCCTATATCCCTTACTTGTCCACTGGTGCCGCAGGGGAGAAAGTCTTGGGAGGGACAGGGCGGGAATATGCAGAACCTCTCATCACTCCCGTCCATACAGTCCTCCTGATAGTCACACACCAGAGTGTAGAGCACGCGCTGACCCAACGTTTCGCAGGAAAACTTCACCGGAAATGACGACACGCTCTTCTCGCACGTGACGTCATTTCCGGCTAAGCAATGGCTGCCAGCCCCAGCGGCGTCACTACCACTACTACACGCTAAAAAGGTCCAGCTCCAGTGACGTTCACGGCACTGAGTGAAAGAAAGCTGGAAGCGACGAAAGTTGGCAAACTGAGACGCGTTTCCTACCAAGTCTGAGAGAAACTCGCCTAATAGGGAAAGGGATGTCATCTTCTGTGTCTGCTTTGCGGCCCTGTAGTTCTGTAGCGGTGGGAGAGGCCCCTCGCAAAGGTAAAACGAATGCTTTTGGCTTCTGCAGGATGACAGGTCAACATGAGGGCGATTGTCCGGTGGAAAATTACCGCACAGATGTGGGTCGTCTTCCCCTGTATTTGTATATATATATATATACTGAGATTTTACTTTCATACTATAGTATAAAAGAAAAATCTCAGTGAATAGCCAGCTCCGTACCTCTACTCTGAAGGACTGAAAAGTTAGTGCGTTTGAAATGCAGAATAGTTTGCTTTGATAAAACATTTCTGTGTCCAATGTCTTTATTTGTGAACCTCAGAAACAAAACCAGTTAACGTTGACTTTGAGTAATGTTCCGTGTTCCAAATTTAAATTTTTTAAATTTATATAAATTGTGCTGATTTACTTTTTCTCCCAATGGGGGAGGGACAGTGCCTGAGATTTTTCTTTCATACTATTTTTATCCTTAATTTGGATATCATCTCGGTAGTTGGCCCTCTCTAGTCATGTCTATTAGTTTTTAAATTAAAATTTCAGAACATTATTATTTTGTTCATTTTACATAAGATTTTCATAAGATTTTTACTATTTCTGGTTTAAGTTTGTGCTGGTTTGGTTTTATTATGAATTTTCGATTTTTTTTTTTTAAAGTATATAAATTGTGCTGATTTACTTTTTCTCCCACTCACTGAGATTTTTCTTTCATGGTATATCTACAGTATATATATATATATATGAACGATCAAAAATTGAAGAAGAAAAAACAAACACACCATTAATCTTTCCTCTTATGTATATAATAATTTGCTGTGATAAAAAAAATTGGTATCCAATGTATGTTTTGTGAACCTAAGAAACAAACTCTATTACTTTAACTTTGACTTTATGATTAGTGTTGGGTTTTTTTAAAACAGCAATGGTCTGCAGATTTCAAGTTACCTGCCATTTAAAAAGAACAACTAAACTATAGAAGCAATGAGGTAGGGCACGTGTACACATACGAGAAAGGTGGCAGAGTGGTCAAGACGTTCGCCTGCCAAATGTAATGCGTGACTGCAACGTGAGTGACCCGGGTTCGAATCCCGGCCTCCTCGCCCTTTCTTTCTAGTTTGACAGGAAAATCGAACTGAACGTCCAGTCCTTCGGATGGGGACTTAAAGCTAGTCTGGCCCGTGCGCGTTACGCACGTAAAAATCCCACGGCAGTTGAAAGTCGGTAAGAGCAGGGAGAAATCCCGCTGCCTGGTATGGCCAAATTGATAGCTAGATTTGCAAGTGTACCCACACTCTGTGCCCCCCCCCCCCTAAAAAAAAAAAGGGGTTGGCGCTGCACTTGCGGCGACGCGCTCTCCGGGGGAGAGCAGCCCGAATTTCACAGAGATAGGTCTCTGTGACTAGAATATGCCAAATGGTATGCTAGTCTGCCGTTTCCGACAATGACTGCCAGATAGCAGAGGGGGCAGATACTATTCTGGAGGGCTGGGCGATAATTTGTTTGTAGTGGAGATACCTTGCCCAGGGTACATCCCCACTCTCTCAGCCAAAGGGATTTGAGGACACAGCTGGCGTTGAGGAAGGTTCCCAAAGGCCAACCCATCCCTTTGGCTGCAGCACCAGAGCCGGCGCAAGGGCCCCCCCTCGTTCGAGAGTCATAATCTTCCACAAGAGACTAAACTGTACTGTGATTTTCCATATACTGTAGAAAATCATCTATTGTACAGCTCTCATGCTACTGTTAGCCCCTACAACATGCTAATGTCAACCAATGAGAAAAGCCATTTGAGTAAAGGGCCTAATCCCATCTGCAATCCACACACACACACACAAAAGAAACATGAAGGAGTGTGCGCATAAAAGCAAAAACCCATCCGCATTTTCCATCCGGAAACTAGTCCGCATATGTGCAACCTCCCAAAGAGAGAAAGAGAGAGACAGACAGAGAGAGAGAGAGAGAGACAGACAGACAGAGAGAGAGAGAGAGAGAGAGAGAGAGAGAGAGAGAGAGAGAGAGAGAGAGAGACGGAGAGAGAGAGACAGAGAGACAGAGAGAGAGAGAGAGAGAGAGAGAGAGAGAGGGAGAGAGAGAGAGAGACAGACAGAGAGAGAGAGAGAGAGAGAGAGAGAGAGAGAGAGAGAGAGAGAGAACTGGGAAGATGAAAAGGAAGATAAGATCAACGCATTAATAATACAATTTTCATGAATACCATTAGATTCCTAGCATGATAATGAATCTGGGCGACTCAAATCGATGGTAAATTGTGTGCGAACATTTATTTTCAACAAACAAAATATCAATCAAGATAATCACCCCAAAAGAGTGCATGGTCAAGGGAGAATACACGTATCAACAGTGTTTTTTTGACCACACCCTAAAAGGGTGCAATGGCGCTGAAGGGGACTGTTTTGTCCACTGAAAGTGACAAAATAGCTAAATAGAGCTCCTATTTGGTTTTAAAATATTTGCCTATATGACATTTCTTATAAAAACATGGCCTGTATTCACATTGAGATAGTATGATGAGACTTATCATCATGATATCTTAGAAGTCCTTCTAATGTCCTATTTTAATCCTACTACGAGGGGCACTCCATATATTTTGCAATGTGAAGATTCTGTCAACACCAGAACAAAATGAATAGTGTCATGATATAGACCAGTATCATAATAGTTACGTCGCAAATTGCCATTATTTTCCATCCGTCCATAACCATTGAGCAAAGCAAAATGTCCGCCAAGGTGAACGTTGGTCCCAAGCTGTGAAAAGCTATTTAATGTTGAGATTTTCGACCTATAAACTTCTACGCTTATACTCAAGGAAAGACATTCAAACAATTATATCAGACGTCCATAAATTGTTTTTTTAGACTTTGCCTACTCAGAAACAAAAGTTCACAAATGGCTCAAGGAATTTCAGTTTGGCAGAAGAACGTTAAAAGAAAGTGACCGTTACAATCGTCAAATGACTGTTGTGACTGTTAAAACCGTAGCCAGTGTAAAGACTCTTGTCGGAAATGATCTCTGGATAAATGCTGATGAGATGAAAAACATACTGAACTTTTCATCAGGAAGCCTGGATAAAATATAATATGAACAGCTGGGTATGCAGAAGCGCTATAACCGTTGTGTGCCCCACTAGTTTACTGAAGGTCAGAAAAGGGGTAGGGTTGAATGGTGCATCCAAATCATACAGCAAATTAGATGGCGATAAGTTAGCCAGCATCTGGGACTTTGCTAAAGATGATGCAACATTTATAGACAAAAACAAGCAATAACTATCCGTTTGAACCTTCTAAGTGAGTCTCCATCAGTACAATATCACAGAAAACAGAACAGTAGCAAAATTATCAAGCAAATAAATGCCGTGATTTTTGTTCTCTCAAAAGCTGGTTATATGGCTTCAGTTCATCTCCTAGAGAGAAGAGCTCTCACTGTAGATTGAAACATAAATATCTATTTAACCAAAGGCACTTTGAGTTTGCCGTCCAAGCACTGGTACCTGGTCTCCCCCTATTTTAGTGTGACATCGCAAGTGACCACACTGCTGCAGCTACTTTGGACATTTTGCAAGAAAACAGACTTTTGCAGAGCTTAGCCGGTCTCCCACCCTATTAATTTTTGTTTGTGGCTCAAGCCACAAACCTATAACTCACTTTGTCGGTCGGTCGGTCGGTCTGTCGGTCGGTCTGTCGGTCCAAAATTGTCGCACTTCAAATCGAGGCTACACTTCTGGCCGCTTTTTAAAATGATGTATTTTAAAAGCGTACAAAATAATAAACATATGTAATACAGACACTACAACAGACATGACGAGTATGCGGTGCTTCTTTTGATGAGTATAAGTAGGATACATAGTTTTAAATGTTTTCCAAAATATATAAAAAGTTACGAAATGGTGCAGAGATAACATTCTGGTTTACAGATTAAAATTATTGAAAAGCCAGGGGAGGTAACTCATGATTGGAGTGGTAAAAATAGACCGCGTGCCACAAACTATTGCGATTTCGCGCTTGTTTTGTACTTAGTCACTTGTTATTTTGTCCCACTATCATATGTGAAGCACTGGTGAAGGAGCAAGCAATTATAGATTGTTGAAGATGCTTGAGCGTTCGTCGATTGCACTATTTTTGACATACGTCAGTTGAGCTGGTCTGGTGCCATAACCGTTTGGTTTGAAAGGATATCCACGTGCATGTGTTCTAGTGAGGGACCCTTCTAAAAGATTCACTAGCCAGAAGCAGGATACACTGCCAGGTATCCACATTGCAAAATATATGGAGTGCCCCTCGTTCTTTAGAAAGACTTCTAAGATGTAATGATGATAAGTATCATACTATCTCAATGTGCGGAACACAGGCCCTGGTTTTGTTCCCAGGCTAATGGATGTTATGTAGTGAAAGACTTCCACCAAATGCACAGAAACCATAAGTTGTGACTGGTAAGTTGAAAACATTGGAACCTGATTCGCTTATGCCACTTCATGCCACACAAACACACACGTACACTCACACGCACGCACGCACGCACGCGCACGCACGCACACGCACACACGCGCACGCACGCACACACACACACACACACACACACACACACACACACACACACACACACACACACACACACACATGTATGTAAAATCAACGTACTATTAATGGTGGCAGGAATGGAGTAAACAACAGTCTGGTCTCGTTGGGTTCGAAGCAGATGCGTGTACCTGTGTCACACACACACACACACACACACCACACACACACACACACACACACACACACGCACATCAAGAATGATGTTTAAATGTTGAATAGACTTCATGCACCCTTACATAGGTTGACCCTTGTTCCAGTTGTCTTTCTAGCACGTACATAGGATTATCCTTATTCCAGTTGTCTTTCTATTTCCAACACTTCCATAGGATGATCCTTATTCCAGTTGTCTTTCTATTTCCAACACTTCCATAGGATGATCCTTATTCCAGTTGTCTTTCTATTTCCAACACTTACCATAGGATGAGCCTTATTCCAGTTGTCTTTCTATTTCCAACACTTCCATAGGATGATCCTTATTCCAGTTGTCTTTCTATTTCCAACACTTCCATAGGATGATCCTTATTCCAGTTGTCTTTCTATTTCCAACACTTCCATAGGATGATCCTTATTCCAGTTGTCTTTCTATTTCCAACACTTCCATAGGATGATCCTTATTCCAGTTGTCTTTCTATTCCCAACACTTCCATAGGATGAGCCTTATTCCAGTTGTCTTTCTATTTCCAACACTTCCATAGGATGAGCCTTATTCCAGTTGTCTTTCTATTCCCAACACTTCCATAGGATGATCCTTATTCCAGTTGTCTTTCTATTCCCAACACTTCCATAGGATGAGCCTTATTCCAGTTGTCTTTCTATTCCCAACACTTACATAGGATGATCCTTATTCCAGTTGTCTTTCTATTCCCGAACACTTACATAGGATGATCCTTATTCCAGTTGTCTTTCTATTCCCAGCACTTACATAGGATGATCCTTATTCCAGTTGTCTTTCTATTCCCAACACTTCCATAGGATGATCCTTATTCCAGTTGTCTTTCTATTCCCAACACTTACATAGGATGATCCTTATTCCAGTTGTGTTTCTATTCCCAACACTTCCATAGGATGATCCTTATTCCAGTTGTCTTTCTATTCCCAACACTTACATAGGATGAGCCTTATTCCAGTTGCCATCTAAGGTGCAGATTAGCACCCTCCATTTCTCGGTTCTTTCCAGTGTTTCAGTCTTGCCTTTCTTACTGCAGATTAAGCACTTAAACTTCTATTGTTTTCTTCTCTTCTTTTTTTTGGCTGTCCCATATTTGGGGCCGTACAGTGTGGCGTTGCTCCCACGCCGCTCATTTCGAGTCCCAACTCGCAGCCACACCACGGCTTGTTCAGGTCGCAGAATCCGAAACAAACAGTCCAAGGAGAGCGAATCTATGTTAGGCCGTCAGAGGCAACCAACCGAGGAGACACTGCACTGCTGCTGAGTTACTTCAGTGGAGCCTGTTCAGGACACCACCTACTAAGTCCCCTACTGACGACAGTAATATCTTAGTCGCGGAGCCAGCGTGAGTGATGTCCTCCTCCGAGGGCACCACCACGTCCATCCAACGACAGCTCCCCAGAACATACTGATCCCCATGACTGATCCGAACGCACCAAGGCATAGACTGGGGGATTGGTAATCGAAACTGAGGTCACCATGAGAGCAGGGCATGCAAGGTCACATACTTTTAGACTTTTTTTGTGATTGATGGAAATAAGGCGGATGATGATGATGATGCTGCTGCTGCTATGGAATTCCGTATCGGTATGAGACTATGTGACAGGGCTGCGTGTATTCTACGCTTCCTTTCATTATGATATCACGGGGTTAACCAGACCCGAGAACTATACAGACACTGGCAGTGTTGGTCATGAAATTAGAGCAACACTCTCAGAATTGCATCCATTAAAAGCGGATGAAGCTCGACTGTGTGGTTTCAGTCTTCCCATTGATCCCATAGTTTTCTACATTTCACTAATTTTTATCCCTTTAAACAATTAAAAATATGCATTGGCTAATAGCAGAATACAAAGGTAAGATTGAAATAACGGAAAGAACTAAGAAGTGTGTGGGGGGGGGGGGGGGGGGGGGGGGGGGGGGGGGGGGGGATGGGGGGGGGGGGGGGGTGAGGGTGTTAATCTGCATCTTTGCCCAGTTGCCCGACTATTCCCAGCACTTACATAGGATGAGCCTTTTTTCAGTCACGCTCGAGCCCTACATTAAAAATATCCATTGGCTAATAGCAGAATACAAAGAAAATTTTGAAATAACGGAAAGAACTAAGAAAGTGGGGTGGGGGGGGGGGGGGGGGGGGGGGGGGGGGGGGGGGGGGGGGGGGGGGGGGGGGGGGGGGGGGGGGGGGGAGGGTGTTCGTATGCATCTTTGCCCAGTTGCTTGACTATTCCCAGCAGTTGCATAGGATGAGCCTTTTTCCAGTCACGCTCGAGCCCTTCATTAAAAAAATATGCATTGGCTAATAGCAGAATACAAATTCAAGATTGAAATAACGGAAAGAACTAAGAAAGTTTGGGGGGAGGGTGTTAATCTGCACCTTTGCCCAATTGCCCGACTATTCCCAGCACTTACATAGGATGAGCCTTGTTCCAGTCACGCTCGAGCCCTACGTAGAATCTGAACCTGCGGTTGCGTAGCCACAGCACGCTTTTCAAAGTGTCAAGTTCTTTAACGGAGGTCAAGGAGACTAAGTAACCTCCCAGATTCTGGCACTTTCTTCTGGCCAGGTTGTGACTGATCACTCCTTGTGGTCGGACCAGCACCAGACATCGGTGGTCATCGATGGTGAAGCCTCCAGGACCCAGGTCACAGGCGTGATGCCTGCAGTGCTGCTCGTCCTCTGCCCCGGAGCACTGCACTCTCAGGTTGCAGGCCAGGTGGGCTTGGAACTGGGGCCAGTGAGGTACTGAGCAGTTCCACTGACCACCGGACAGCTTTTCCGGGCTGGACTGCTTCTGTGATTAGATACAGTCTAAAAAGCCAGCTAACTAATTCAAAAACGGGTACCGCACACATTAATATTCGGGTAATTTACCACCCCCCAGTTTTTCCAGGCTGACTGGTTCTGTGATTGAATAAAAGGGAAACCAGCTGTTTAACTCCAAAAACGGGTATCGCACACATTAAAATTCGGATAATTTACCACCACCCAGCTTTTCTGGGCCGGACTGGTTCTGTGATTGAATAAAACATGGAAACCAACTGGTTAACTACAAAGAAAACGGTTACCGCACACATTAATATTCGGATAATTTACCACCACCCAGCTTTTCTGGGCCGGACTGGTTCTGTGATTGAATAAAACATGGAAACCAACTGGTTAACTACAAAGAAAACGGTTACCGCACACATTAAAATTCGGATAATTTACCACCACCCAGCTTTTTCTGGGCTGGACTGGTTCTGTGATTGAATAATAATAAAAAAATTGGAAACCAGCTGGCTCACTACACACAAAAACGGGTACTGCACACATTACAAATCGAATAATTCACAATAATGTTTTGGTCCTAATTTCATACAGAGACGGGAATACATACAGACGAATACACGTATAAGAGACGAGGACTTTTAGAGAGAGATGGAGACACACTGAGACACGGGATACATGGAGACGGGGACACATAAACTAAATTGGGGACACATAGAGATGGGGATACAATACTACATAACAAAACAAGATGGCAACGCCATGTAAATGTAGTCCCAGTTACCAGCAACACCCACACACATTATACTACCCCTTCAGACACACACATAAATATTAATGGGAAAATGCCACTTGTAAATTTAGAATGATCTCCCTTGAATTTTATCAAATAAGATCAACTGATGAAATTCAGAGGAGTAAATACTGGACTCCATGGTCATTGTGTATATTTGTGCTTAATAATGTCCTGTATTAATATAGCATTGCTTAGAAATAAGATATTTTGCAACAAAATAGTGTTAATCAACCCCTTTTCAGTATACTTACTTTGGTTTAAATGAACCCATGATCTTTTAAATAATCAGTGTTTTTTTTAATATTCAAAATGTTCTCATTGGGAATACGTTGACATGGTTTGTCGTTGTGTGCATCTGACATAATGTGCGGCATCTGCATGGTCTAAGGAACAATCCTGCCAAGTTTCCTTCAGATCGGTTCAGTGGTTTAGGCGCTATGAGGGGGGACATCTTTGGTCACACACAGACGCGCACACGCGCGCGCACGCACGCGCACGCACGCACGCGCACACGCACACGCACACACACACACAACACACACACACACACACACACCACCACACACACACACACACACGCACGCACGCACGCACACACACATACATACATACATACATACATACATGCATACATACTTAAATACATGCATACATACAGACAGACAGACAGACAGCAGAGAAATGCACAGCCCTCATCCCCGTCGTAATGTAGTCCCGTTCTTATAGAACTGGGACTACAAAAAGTATGTAGCTCACTCCCTCACTGAATGGAAGGTAAACATTATTCTGAAGTCAGAAGTCCACGCGCCATCTTCATAATTCACGTAAAATTCTGACTTGTATGTTCTTCTTCTCACTGGAGACACGTCTCTGAACTCGAAGCCCAGTGACTGTATCTGGCTATAAATGTCCGGCAAGGGAGGGTACTGACATCTCGTCACAGCCCACATCATTGTCTTAGTGATGTTGTGGTAGCTATAAAGGATGAGCGTCACTTTTTCGTCTCTGTGAGCGTGAACATCGCTGAGCATAACACTGTGAGAGGGCGGAACTGAAAGCTGGGCTTTCTTGAGCCTTCGTCCAAAGTTTCTGTAGATCAAAGATTCTGGGCTGAACCCTGCTGTCTGGACGAACCCTACAAACACAAAGGAACAAAGTCAAAGACAAAATGAAAAATACTTTATTATCTTGTTCAAAGAAATTACAAACGTGGACTCATACAAGCACAATACAGTCAACACAACACACCATTTCAATGGGGCTTTGTACTACTCCTTGCCGACACGAAGGGGCGGTAATCTTAGGCCTGAACTGCCTATGCCACCTGGTGACGAGTCAGGAGCAGATAATTTTCTGTGGCTATAAACTACTACTTCATGACAGGCAAGGACGATAATCTTATGTAGATGGCGCACGCATCTCGGTGCACGAGACAGGGTCAAAGAATTTTCAGTATGAATCCTCATTCGGCATTTCAAGATGGCAGAGCCATAATATAAATAAACTGTACTCCCTGTGAGTGAGGAAAGTGAAGGGAGATAATTTTTACTCTTGGGCTATTGCGAGTCTGTTTGTGTTTTGTTTGTTAAATCCTGTATCATTATGGCAACTGATACGGAGTAATTACAAACAAATTTACACTTTAAAAAACCACAACCCAACTCATTTCTGACACTTTTTCACTATGCATATTTTGGATTACATCCATCTATTATCTTTGAAATTATCAGCGTCTTTGTAATATTCAAATCTGATTCACCGAGATTACGTTGACATGGCTTACCGTTTGGGCAAAATAAAATCTTGTCATTTTACTAACCCTGACTCCAAGTCTCAACTGGAATGCTCATATAATACACTCAATTAAGAAATCCAACCAGGCACTAAATTTTATCAAAACTATTTCAACAGAAAAGTGGGCAAAGAACCCCAAATTTTTAACCTATTTAGTCAACGCTTTAGTTAGAAGCAGATTAACCTACGGGATGGAAGTTTTCCACTCCTTGAGTAAAGACCAAGCCCAACGGCTGCAATCAATGGAGTTCAGAGCACTCAAAACAGCCCTAGGTATGCCATTTTATGCAATTAATAAATTGGTCTATAGAGATGTGGGATGGTTACCAATCGAAAACCTCCTAAAGCTAAACTGCGCCAATTTTTTAATTAGATGGTACGCGGTTAAGACAGACACAGATCAAGTATTCGTGACGGATATCCAAGAGCCATCCTTGGATTATTGAAAATTACAAAGGAAACAACCCCTCTTATATACAAAAACAAAAGATAAAATTCGTTACTCAAAAAGCTTATTCGTTAAAGCAAATCCTGAATTAAGGGACGTCACCCCTCATCCCACAGCAACTTTCCCTATGTTGGAAAGAGAAGAAGCTGTATTTGACATAACATTACACGAACAATACTCTAAACAAGACATAAATGTGATTGGCGCCGCAGCAAAAGAAAAAAAATACGGTTTGAGACTATATGCAAATTTTCACTGACGGCTCCAAAATCGAAAATAAGATTGGATGTGCATTTGCCATCCCTTCACTTAAAATAGTCAAATCATTCCAACTAAATGACCACCTATCAATTTTCAGTGCTGAATTGTGGGCCTTGTTGGAGGCCTGCAGTTACATAAATAATTTACCAAATCCACCTATAAATGTGACTATTTTTACAGACTCACTATCTTCGATCCAAGCCATTCAAAATGAAACATCAAACAGATTCGAAGTGATAAGTGAAATTAATTTATTGCTACACCAAATTCAATTAAAAGGAACAAATTTACAAATAATATGGATTCCGTCCCACACAGGCATAAAGGGTAATGACTAAGCAGATAAGGCTGCAAAACGGGCAGCTTGGACAAAAACAAATATAAAATTATCAATTAAAGAAGCAAAATCAAAATTAAAAACATCAGCCTTCCAGGAGTGGGCAGAAGAGCTAGAGAAATACACTAAGACTCACCCGCAAGATCATAAGATAGTTTCTCAAGGATTATTTTTAAACATCCAACGATCCTTACAGTCAACAATACTCAGACTCAGAACAGAATCGGAACGCTGCAAATTTGTAGACATAATGTGTATATGCAATGTAGTATTGAACGTAAACCATCTTTTCAATCCATGCGAAGAAATTAAAATAGAACTTAAAGATTTACTAGATAAATTGAAATCAACTAATATTAATTACACCAAAGAAGATATTCTCACTAAGGGGTCAGAGGGATGGTTCCCAACCGTATGGCTGGCGGAGGCCCTTAGACAGTCATGCTTTGGCTGCTATTTTTGATCAGCTAACGCAGAACATAAAAGGCCCGTCTCTCTTAACAAACATTTTAACACAGTTAATAAACAAGTTTAAATCATTTTAGCCGCTCCGTAGTCGCGTTTAGCTTTCAATCGCGGATAAGCTTCAGAGTCCCCCCGCATAAGGACTCTGCTCGCGACGCCTTGCCTCTGTTTGATCCGGGGAGGAGGGGCCCTTCTAGCTCTCCCTCCCTCCCTCCGTCCAAACAAATAGGAATCGTAGCCTTTTTAACAACTATTTTATAAATGTAAATAATAAACAAATATTATCGTACATTTAATCCCTGTCATTTACTTGATCTGTAATAAGATTTGCTTCCTTCAATGATCAGGCACAAAATAATAATTATTATATATTATGGAATATGTGAACAGAAGACAATTTTATAGACCTTTTTCACTTCAAGAAGTAAAACCAGTTGTCCATTACTACCCAAACGCAGAATTTAGACATACCTCCTGTCTGTGATACGTAAAAAACATCCAATTGTCGTTTAGGAGGCTTGTTAACTTGCAAAATAACGGACAAGGCCACGCGGTAATCTTCACTGAAGTCATTCACCTGCAACTTGACATGAACGTATTTCTCTCGCACTACATACACAGGCTGGGGATCATAGTCTGGCTCACATCCTGTCCACTTGACGCGGTTCTCGCCAGCTATTTTTGAACCAGGAACATTTGAACTGTTGATGTCGTATTTCTCTTGGATGTGAATGGAGTTTGTAAATGTGCAAGTCTGGTGGTAAAAATGCACATGCAAGGTTTTGTTGGCTGGCTCCCACCTTCCCAAGCGGAAGACAAGAAGGCAATGTGACTTTTTCATCGCCTGGCTAATGTTGATGTGCAATGTGTTAAAACGAACTGTGATGTTGCTAAATACCGCAAATTCCAGTCTCCTGCTTCCAGAAAGCATACAGTCCGACATGTCGGCCGTTTGTACATTGGTTTTTCCGTTGAACTGCTCTCTTTTACGTCTGATGTAGGTGTTCTGGAGAGTCTCAAGGTATTTATTTGGCAATGGTACATGATTAACTTTTGAGAGCTGCAACGCATGAAGAAAGTCTGATGTCCGAAATGTTTCACCTGATTGCTGGACGGTGCTTAGTGGTGTTGTGTTTGTATCTGAAGAGAATTTTTGTGAATTGTGATGTGTTTCCTCAGTATTCGTTGAATTAGACTGATGGAAGAAACCCAGCACTATTTCACGAGGCTATTGTTAACCGTGTCTTTGTTTATCCACTATGGCTATAATAACATATTGTCAGATATCCGATTAAACCACACAAAATCAAAATGTTGAAAGCAGTGTGACTTATAGCAGAAGAAGCCATGTTACTTTCAAAATGTATGATTAGGATTTGTATATACCTAAAGCAGCTATGAAAAAATGGTCCATATATTAGTTGAAATGAAAAAGAGGTGATAAAAAGATATTTCGTGTGATAGGCATTTCCAACGTTTTGAGTCCCAGTTTCTTTTACAAAGAGTGTCTACAAAAGTGTGTTTTTTCTTAGCTGTCTTATCTTCTGTGCCCTACAGTGACGTTGCTCACGCATCGCTCATTCTGAGTGCCAACTCGCAGCCATGGTTATAAAAAGTGTACTGGTATGACTTTAACAGTTTGTTTCTTGTAACAAAAAAGTATTTGTGTCTCTTGCATCCACACAAAACCTTTGTTTTGTTAAAAGACAAAGAAACACAAGATTTAGAGAGAGAATGGGCAACTTTATTAAAGTGCCAAATAAAGTGTTATTTTATTATGCATAACATTATTTTCTATTGCATGACAGACAATAATCAGCATACACTAAATTGGTTATAACACTCACAAGAAAATGATAATATACTTGTAGTCACGTAAGTTTGTATGTGCATAATAATCATTAGATTATAATCATAGACAGAGTGTTTAATTCCACGCATAATAGTAGACTTATTTAGTAGAGAATCAATCAGCTTAACAATGTAATTGCAACAAGCAATAATACTGATGATCTTACAGAAACATATTCGTACATATTACATAATGCAGAATCCAAGACAATTTGAAATGTTCCTGCACTTGTACGCATTTTACTTTAAGATTGTGGGGCTGACCGCCTGACCGCCCCGCCACACACTTGCAAATACTGCACAGAAAGGATGTGCAATCGCAAGAATGACATTTACACTAGCTTTCTAAAAATAATATATTTTTATTTTGTACTGAATAAGGAAATGCCAACAATGTAAATATGGTAGAATTCATGGCACAATTTGTAGTGTACGATTCTAAATAAAAATATTGATACGAAGTGTAAGCATAATTATGTGAAACTTGGAGAGGGTGTTGGGTGGGTTGTTGCCTAATGCAACCAACACATGTCTGACCCCAGGGGGTTTCCCTACACCTGACACCAAGGGGTGAGAAGGAAAACCGGAGTGCCCAGAGAAAAAACCCGCTAGTAAGAGCACCCAACCAAAAGTATGAGGAGGAGACTGGGGGTGAAAGACGGGTAAATTGTTGAGTTGAAGCCTAGTTTCTCTTGGAAACTCTAATGATAGCAGGACATAGCTGCAACATTGCATTGGTACATTTGAAGCGGAAATGACCAAGTGTATCACATCCACTCTATGCAAAGGAAATAACTCTCGCGTCAGGAGAACCGCCGGCTTTTATCACAACACTCTTTGACTTTGATCAAAAAGGGGATATAATTATTTTATGTTTGGCTCAAATGGCTGTCAGAGGGGTAAGAGTGGGACTAAGGGGTAGATAAGGAATGGGGGAAATGCTTATAAAGGGTGACTTTAAAAATGTGACCACTGCTATAACTTTTCAATGTGACTTTGATTTTTCATGTTTCTGAAGAAGATTCAATGTGAGAAAGGTTACAACACATTTTGTTTTCTCAAGATACCTTGGAGAGCTCCACAAAATAAGTTTCCATTATAAGACTCTGCCTGCATTTGTATCTGTCTCTATCTCTGGATTTGGGAATTATTTGAATCTGGATTATTATTATTCAAACATCCCTAATGTTCCATTCGTTTATCTTTAGACTGAGTGGCTGACTGGCTTTAAAAAAAAGTAAATTCATTTACATTTGTCATAGGTCGCCCCTGAGTCGTTGACAATGTGGATGCATTTCTGAGTCGAATGGAATGGGTTCTTTTGGGTGAAACTATAGCCCCACCCCTCCCCTCTATCCAAAATCCTTTCATTGATTTCTTATAACATTTTCACAAATTCACACATAAACAGAAAAAAATAACACATGTACAAAATCCATTTCTTCAGCTGACATGTTGATTGATTGCTAAGCGCAAAAACAGACGCCATTTGCCCAGAGCTGCGAAACCTGTTTTATTATCTCCACCATGGATAATTCTTGTATGTTTTTTGGTCTGTCTGTCTCAGGCATGCAATAGTTTCTCTCGAAATTAATCTCAATCTATGGAAAAGACACTCAATCTTTTCTAGACAGTCAATTGACATGGGTACTGAAATATTTCGCACTTGTTTCTTGAAAACGTAGATTTTGTCTTTTATCTCTGTGTTTCAATCCATTGGAGCAGTGTGTCCTCGTTGGCCTGACGTCGTTTCTCCATCAACACATTCAGGGTGTACAGGAAAGGGTTGATGGCAGAGTTCAGGGGTAAGATGAAGATTGCCATGGCAACATTGACCTCTCCAGACACAGTCACGCCCTGAGAGGCCATGACACCCAGCAGACCAATGGGGAACCAGCACAGAAAATCTGACATGGCAATGGTAAACAGGCGTTGAGCCATATTAGTATCATGTGACTTCTTGTTTGTTCGTGCAACCGACATTTTATTGGTTTCCACGGAGTAAAGTATACTGGTTTGGCCCACTGCAATAAAAAGGAATAAGACAAAGTTCAGAATAATCATGATAGCAAAGACGTACTCATGCCCAGCGAACTGTTTTCTGGTTATTGGCAGAGGGATGCAGATGCCTGTCTGACTGTAGAACTCCCAGTGAGCGTGACTGGGGAACACAGGAACAGCGGCCAGCACAATGCCTATAAACCAGCACACACTACTCACCACTTGTGCTTGAACACCATTGAAGTTTAGAAATTTCAGGGGGAATTTCACAGCCAGGAAACGATCCAGCGTGATGAGGCAGACGACAGAGGCAGACACTTCAGAGGAAAGCATTGCCAGAAAACCTGCCAGCTGACACACTGCACTGTGTCTCCATGACATGTCCTGCCAGACATAGATGTCCTGATACACCCTGTCAGCCACTCCTATCACTGCTAGGTACAGCCCCATTAGAAAGTCTGACACACACAGGTGAACCACAAACACGTTGAAGCCTGTGGACCCTCCTTGTTTCATGCTCACTATACGAAATGCTCCACTGACAAGATTGCCCAATATGGCAAGTAAGGAAAACATCACTAACACTCCTCGGTACACATTGGACTGAAGTAAGTCACTGCATGACGAGAGTTCACTCTTGGAAGCATGACAATTATGGACATCAAAATAATGTATTTTCCCAGCACTGCAGCAGAGTTTATAGTTGTCAGCATACACCTCTTCAAGTGGTGTTGAACTTTGGAAAATATCTTTTTGAATGTCATCAAGCACACAGCCTGTCATGTCCAATGTTTGGAGATGTGTCATCAGCCCAAAGCTTTGTTCCAAGATGCTATGTGTGCCACAACCTGACGCATTCAGTTTGTGGACACCAGGGAACAGAGTCCCTACCCTTAAACTGAATGTGGGAAGACTGATTCTTGACAGGTATAGAATACCAACCTGTTCCAAGACAACGTCTGTGTGACCATGGCTTTGTGAAGTGTCTTCCTGTAAGAAGTCAGACAGGGGGTTGTTGGAGAGAAACAAAGCCTTTAGATTAATCATTCCCTGGATACCATTGGTGAGAGAGGTGATGTGGTTGTCACTTAGGTCCAGGGTGACCAGGTTGGGGAAGGAGAAGTTTCCCAGGACAGACAGCTGGCAGCTGGCCAGGCTGAGGTAGACCAGCATCATGTTGGACGTCAGCTGCTCCATCTTCATCCCGCTGCCACGAGCTTTCAGGTATCTCAGGTCTGGATACCAGTCAGCAGGGAACCAGCCAGGGCACGTGAAAGCCAGGCCATGGCACGTGCACACCATGGGGCAGTGCAGGTCACAGAACAGTTCGTCATCAGACTGTGGACAGTGGTACATGCCGTCACACAGGTGCGAGGGGTGGAGACAGGTAGAAGATCCCCGACATCGGTAATACCCTGGACACTGAACGTGGTCACAGCCTGATTCATCCTGTTTGTCTGGGCAGTCATAGGCCCCATTACACCTGGTGAACACTGGAACACAGTGACCTTCTGAACACTGGTAGTGTGTTTCTGGGCATATATCTCTTGGCGCACCAGGAATCAAGTTAAAGGGAAGCATCGAAACCTGGTGCTTGTTGAATGTGATCACTGTTGGAGGGGGAGGAGGGATCACATTGTAACACATCCAACAAAGTCTGGGAATGCGGTATCCCGGTACACTGAGAAATCTGAAAGAAGTTACGGAAAGTGACCACCTGCACTTTTCATCTCCAGCACTCAAACAGTCAGTCTGTTCATCACACTTATCAGTAGGGCTGTAGCACTGCGGAAATATACCAATACCACCATTTCACTTATTTCTGTTTTCAAGAAAATCTTTGCGAAGTTACACTTTAATAATGAAGAATGTGTACAAATGTCATGGCATATTGGCTTAATCATCCCTTCTGCGACTATAAAAGTGTGAATGGGTTTAGAAAACAATTCTTTAAAACCAACAACCTCTCTCTCTCTCTCTCTCTCTCTCTCTCTCTCTCTCTCTCTCTCTCTCTCTCTGCGTTTTTCTGCACTACCTTCCCAAAGGCAAATGATGGTTGATTGTTATCAGCAGGATTGGGTTAGTAAGCTCAATTCAAGTGATCGCTTCAGTACTTACTATTCATTCAAGTCTCTCTTACAACCAACATTCTATTTAGCCTACTTAACAGTTAACAAGCTTAGAATACATCTGACAAGAGTTCGTCTTGGCGTAAACGACCTGAACGTCAATATTAGATACCAAGAAAATGTTCAAACATGCCCATTTTGTAACCAAATTGAGAACGAACTGCATTTTTTTATTTTATTGAGATGCAATGTTTATACTCCTCTTAGAGAAAAATACATATTGAAGCACAGACACTTTTCAAATGTTAATTCTATTGAGCTAAAACAGCTACTTGCGAATGGAATGCTCCAAGGTGGCGTCTCACAGAGTGACGTTGGCAGACACTTCGGTGTGCACAGAAGCGTCATTCATAGGGCATTCCAGCGGTTTCAGGCGACTGGCCGATACTCAGCAAGGCCAAGAAGTGTCCGTCCAAGGGCAACAACCCAAAGAGAGGTCCTTTCTGCTCGACGACAACGCTTTGTGACTGCCAGGAGGCTACAAACGGACCTCCAAACTGCCACAGGGACCCGAGTATCGACTCAAACTGTCCGTAACAGGCTCCACCGGGCTGGGTTCCAATCACGACGACCAGCGCAAAGGATCCCACTCAATCGTCGCCAGGGTCAAACTCGTCTGAACTAAGCTCATCAGAATGGCAACTGGAGGCTGAACCAGTGGCGTCGAGTTCTCTTCAGTGACGAGTCCAGGTTCTGTTTGGACTTTAACGATGGGCGTCAGCAGGTTTGGAGATGGTCTGGGGAGAGATTTGCAGCCTGTACTGTTGCTGAGCATGACCGTTATGGCGGTGGCAGTCTGATGGTCTGGGGTGGCATTTGGACTGGGGGGCGTACTGACCTCGTTGTCTTCCAGAGGGGTACTATGAACGCTGCACACTACTTGGATGACATCATCAGACCTCAAGTGATCCCTCTGATGAGAAGGCTTTGTGATGGGTTCGTTTTTATGGACGATAACGCACCATGTTACAGAGCACATGTCATCAGGAACGAATTGAACAACAACAACATTGCTCAACTTGACTGGCCAGCTCAATCCCCTGACCTGAACCCAATTGAACAGGCATGGGACATGCTTGGGCGAGCTGTTTACGGCATGCTTGTCCGTCCTCAGACACTGGATGCCATGGAAACAGCCCTGGTTTGGGAGTTGAGCGCCATCCCACAGATACAGCTGGATAGGCTCATTGCTTCAATGCCATGCCACATCCAAGCTTGTATTCATGCCAACGGAGGTCACACCCGCTATTGATAATGTTCTGAAATGTTTGTACCCTGTTTCGTTGAATTTGAAATTGACAGTTGAGTTTTTTTCACACCTCGTTTTCACATCCATTTCTTTTGTTGCTCAGCATACTGATATTAAGATTAATTCGAAACGTTACTTGCTCAGTTTCATTTAATGAAACGTTGAAGATGAATTCACAACAGTTGAAAATTACATTATGATTTATGATTAAATTTATTTTGCAGTTAAAAGTTTTGTTGCTTGACTTTTTGTGAGGAGTATATATATTACTAGAGATATTGCTATGTACATCTACTATGCACTGAGGAAAAGAGAAGAACTCGTGCCTCAGATATGATAAACAACATTCATGATAGATGATGTTTGTATATTAATTATTATACACTTGTCATTTCTTTTCATGTTATAGGCCGGAGGCCCTGAAACATTAAAATTGTGTTCAATTGTGTTCAATTTGTTCTCTCTCTCTCTCTCTCTCTCTCTCTCTCTTTCAAGTCTCTCTCTCTCTCTCTCTCTCTCTCTCTCTGCGTTTTTCGGCACTACCTTCCCTTTCTTTTTCTTCCATCGCTAATTAAATACAACGTACCTGCTTGAAGAAAATGTATTTAACGTGTTCCGACCAGGAGGTATAGGTACATATGGAACATTGAAATACAAGTGAAGATAGAGGGTCGATCCTGGAGGTACTGCAATATATATACCTGCTTATTGCTGGGGCATCTGATCATGTGCAAAGGACAGGGCCGGTGAACACAGAAGTCTTCATCACTGCTGTCCACACAGTCCTGACGATGGTCACAGACCATGCTGTAAGGAACTCTCTGCCCCCCTGCACGACACCCGTAGGAAGGAGGAAGTGACGTCATAGTCACCGGACACGTGAGGGATGACGGGATATCCCAGGACTCGGGGCTGTTTCCGTAGAACATGGTGTCTTGGGCCCAACAATGGCTGGTGGACTCACAAGCCAGAAAACGGTGAACCGTGTGGTTAGAAGGACAAACCGTCAACCCTGCTCTGGCGTTGTCTGTGTTCAGGGTGGCCAGTGTCACAGAGTCTGTGGGCAGAGCAGACTGTGAAAGGGAAGGTTTGTTGTGTTCACACAGATACACAGATGACGCGTATGCTTTCGAAGTGCACGCCTTCAGATAGAGGGATTTGGGTGGAATCTTACTGGACCCTGGCCAACCTCTAAGAACTCCGCATAAACTCTTGAAAATTGGTAGAAAAAGGGAAGGTGTGTAGAACAGCAAAGAATAGGCTACTGTTTTGTCTGCCCAAATTGGCGTCAGGCGATAGCTGTAACGCACACGTTTTCTTGCAGTCAGAAAAAACTTATTGAACATTCTAATGCAGTTGTTTGGCTTTTAGGAAATCTGATGAACAGTTAACTGTCTAGGTTGTGTAAAATAAAACCATAAAATACTAACATAACTTTCAGTTTTCTACTTTGGTTTCTTAATCCACCTACGAAACGAAGTATACTTAGCAATAAGCTGAAATCACATACTCTCTCACTGGATTATGAACAGTGTCCAGTGGTACATTTGAGGTGAATTTGCAAGCATTCTGTCCTAGGGTTTTTATCCCAATTGCTAGTCATCAATTTTTGCATCTTTTATATTTCCAAATGTTAATTTTAAGAAGACATGCATGATGTCCATTGTCACGGCCAGCCGTGACTGTTCCATAGTCCAGTGTAATATTAGTTAGTTTAACTTTATAGATGTTTAGGGGTTAATTTTTACCCCAATACTTTTAGTTTTAAATACATTAAATTTTGTATTTCTCTTCTCTTTTCTTTTCCCTCCGTGTGCTCTATTCTTTTACTTCGTTCTCCCTCGCCATGCACGGTTTGTTTCTCCAACTCTCCTCTTCCCCTTCCCCCTTTTTCTCGTTGTCTCGTTGTTTTTGTCACAGCACGAACAAAACGTGCCTGTGACAAAACACGAGACAACGAAAAAAGTGGGGAGGGGAAGAGGAGAGTTGGGAAACAAACCGGTGCATGGCCGACATCTGAGAACGAAGTAAAAGAATAGAGCACACGGAGGGAAAAGAAAAGAGAAGAGAAATACAAAATTTAATATATTTAAAACTAAAAGTATTGGGGTAAAAATTAACCCCTAAACATCTATAAAGTTAAACTAACTAATATTACACTGGACTATGGAACAGTCACGGCTGGCCGTGACAATGGACATCATGCATGTCTTCTTAAAATTAACATTTGGAAATATAAAAGATGCAAAAATTGATGACTAGCAATTGGGATAAAAACCCTAGGACAGAATGCTTGCAAATTCACCTCAAATGTACCACTGGACACTGTTCATAATCCAGTGAGAGAGTAATTTGATTTCGCTTCTTGCTAAGTATACTTCGTTTCGTAGGTGGATTGGGAAACCAAAGTAGAAACTGAAGTTATGTTTAGTATTTTATGTTTTTTATTTTAAACACAACCTAGACAGTTAACTGTTTCATCAAGATTTCCTAAAAGACAAACACTGCATAGATGTTCAATAAGTTTTTTTCTGACTGCAGAAAACGTGTTGCGTTACAGCTATCGCCTGACGCCAATTTGGGCAGAACAAAACAGTAGCCTATTCTTTGCTGTTCTACCACCTTCCCTTTTTCTACCAATTTTCAAGAGTTTTTATGCGGAGTTCCTTAGAGTTGCCAGGGTCCAGTAAGATTCCCCCAAAATCCCTCTATCTGAGCGTGCACTTCGAAAGCATACGCGTCATCTGTGTATCTGTGTGACACAACAAACCTTCCCTTTCACAGTCTGCTCTGCCCACAGACTTTTTTCCCCCTGGTTTTGACACTGGCCCCCTGAACACAGACACCTCGCATAGCAGGTGACGGTTTGTCCTTAACCACACGTTCACCGTTTTCTGGCTTGTGAGTCCACCAGCCATTGTTGGGCCCAGACACCCGTTTCTACTGAAACCGCCCCGAGTCCTGTGATATCCCCGTCATCCCTCACGTGCCGTTGGACTATGACGTCACTTCCTCCTTCCTACGGTGTCGTGCAGGGGGGCAGAGAGTTCCTTACAGCAGGGTTCCTTGTGACCATTCGTCAAGGACTGTTTTGACAGCAGTTATGAAGACTTCTGTGTTCACCGGCCCTGCTCCTTTGCACATGATCATATGCCCAGCAATAAGTCAGTAATATATTGCAGTACCTCCAGGATCGACCCGTCTATCTTCACTGTATTTCCCAATGTTCCATATGTACCTATACCTCCTGGTCTAACCCTTTAAATACTTTTCTTCAAGCAGGTACGTTGTATTAATTAGGCGATGGAAGAAAAAGAAAGGAAGGTAGGCCGAACAAACGCAGCAGAGAAGGAGAGAGAGAGAGAGAGAGAGAGAGAGAGAGAGAGAGAGATAGGAGAGAGAGAAGAACAATTGAACACACTTGAACCCAATTTTAAATGTTTCAGGCCTCCGCCTATAACATGAAAAGGACTGACAGTATATAATAATAATTATACTAACAGCATCCTATCATAATGCAGCTTATCATATCTGAGGCACGAGTTCTTTCTCTTTTCCTCAGTGCATAGTAGATTTACATAGCAATATCTCTAGTAATATATATACTCCTCACAAAAAGTCAAACAACAAAACTTCTCACTGCAAAATACATGTAATCATAAATCACATGTAAATTTCAACTGTTGTGAATTCATCTTCAACGTTTCATTAAATGAAACTGAGCAAGTAACGTTTCGAATTAATCTTAATATCAGTATGCTGAGCAACAAAAGAAATGGATGTGAAAACGAGGTGTGACAAAAACTCAACTATCAATTCCAAATTCAACGAAACAGACATTATCAATAGCGGGTGTGACCTCCGTTGGCATGAATACAAGCTTGGATGTGGCATGGCATTGAAGCAATGAGCCTATCCAGCTGTATCTGTGGGATGGCGCTCAACTCCCAAACCAGGGCTGTTTCCATGGCATCCAGTGTCTGAGGACGGACAAGCATGCCGTAAACAGCTCGCCCAAGCATGTCCCATGCCAGTTCAATCGGGTTCAGGTCAGGGGATCGAGCTGGCCAGTCAAGTTGAGCGATGTTGTTGTTGTTCAATTCGTTCCTGATGACATGTGCTCTGTAACATGGTGCGTTATCGTCCATAAAAACGAACCCATCACAAAGCCTTCTCATCAGAGGGATCACTTGAGGTCTGATGATGTCATCCAAGTAGTGTGCAGCGTTCATAGTACCCCTCTGGAAGACAACGAGGTCAGTACGCCCCCCAGTCCAAATGCCACCCCAGACCATCAGACTGCCACCGCCATAACGGTCATGCTCAGCAACAGTACAGGCTGCAAATCTCTCCCCAGACCATCTCCAAACCTGCTGACGCCCATCGTTAAAGTCCAAACAGAACCTGGACTCGTCACTGAAGAGAACTCGACGCCACTGGTTCAGCCTCCAGTTGCCATTCTGATGAGCTTAGTTCAGACGAGTTTGACCCTGGCGACGATTGAGTGGGATCCTTTGCGCTGGTCGTCGTGATTGGAACCCAGCCCGGTGGAGCCTGTTACGGACAGTTTGAGTCGATACTCGGGTCCCTGTGGCAGTTTGGAGGTCCGTTTGTAGCCTCCTGGCAGTCACAAAGCGTTGTCGTCGAGCAGAAAGGACCTCTCTTTGGGTTGTTGCCCTTGGACGGACACTTCTTGGCCTTGCTGAGTATCGGCCAGTCGCCTGAAACCGCTGGAATGCCCTATGAATGACGCTTCTGTGCACACCGAAGTGTCTGCCAACGTCACTCTGTGAGACGCCACCTTGGAGCATTCCATTCGCAAGTAGCTGTTTTAGCTCAATAGAATTAACATTTGAAAAGTGTCTGTGCTTCAATATGTATTTTTCTCTAAGAGGAGTATAAACATTGCATCTCAATAATATAAAAAAATGCAGTTCGTTCTCAATTCGGTTACAGAAAGATGGGCATGTTTGAACATTTTCTTGGTATCTAATATTGACGTTCAGGTCGTTTACGCCAAGACGAACTCTTGTCAGATGTATTCTAAGCTTGTTAACTGTTAAGTAGGCTAAATAGAATGTTGGTTGTAAGAGAGACTTGAATGAATAGTAAGTACTGAAGCGATCACTTGAATTGAGCTTACTAACCCAATCCTGCTGATAACAATCAACCATCATTTGCCTTTGGGAAGGTAGTGCAGAAAAACGCAGAGAGAGAGAGAGAGAGAGAGAGAGAGAGAGAGAGAGAGAGAGAGAGAGAGGTTGTTGGTTTTAAAGAATTGTTTTCTAAACCCATTCACACTTTTATAGTCGCAGAAGGGATGATTAAGCCAATATGCCATGACATTTGTACACATTCTTCATTATTAAAGTGTAACTTCGCAAAGATTTTCTTGAAAACAGAAATAAGTGAAATGGTGGTATTGGTATATTTCCGCAGTGCTACAGCCCTACTGATAAGTGTGATGAACAGACTGACTGTTTGAGTGCTGGAGATGAAAAGTGCAGGTGGTCACTTTCCGTAACTTCTTTCAGATTTCTCAGTGTACCGGGATACCGCATTCCCAGACTTTGTTGGATGTGTTACAATGTGATCCCTCCTCCCCCTCCAACAGTGATCACATTCAACAAGCACCAGGTTTCGATGCTTCCCTTTAACTTGATTCCTGGTGCGCCAAGAGATATATGCCCAGAAACACACTACCAGTGTTCAGAAGGTCACTGTGTTCCAGTGTTCACCAGGTGTAATGGGGCCTATGACTGCCCAGACAAACAGGATGAATCAGGCTGTGACCACGTTCAGTGTCCAGGGTATTACCGATGTCGGGGATCTTCCACCTGTCTCCACCCCTCGCACCTGTGTGACGGCATGTACCACTGTCCACAGTCTGATGACGAACTGTTCTGTGACCTGCACTGCCCCATGGTGTGCACGTGCCATGGCCTGGCTTTCACGTGCCCTGGCTGGTTCCCTGCTGACTGGTATCCAGACCTGAGATACCTGAAAGCTCGTGGCAGCGGGATGAAGATGGAGCAGCTGACGTCCAACATGATGCTGGTCTACCTCAGCCTGGCCAGCTGCCAGCTGTCTGTCCTGGGAAACTTCTCCTTCCCCAACCTGGTCACCCTGGACCTAAGTGACAACCACATCACCTCTCTCACCAATGGTATCCAGGGAATGATTAATCTAAAGGCTTTGTTTCTCTCCAACAACCCCCTGTCTGACTTCTTACAGGAAGACACTTCACAAAGCCATGGTCACACAGACGTTGTCTTGGAACAGGTTGGTATTCTATACCTGTCAAGAATCAGTCTTCCCACATTCAGTTTAAGGGTAGGGACTCTGTTCCCTGGTGTCCACAAACTGAATGCGTCAGGTTGTGGCACACATAGCATCTTGGAACAAAGCTTTGGGCTGATGACACATCTCCAAACATTGGACATGACAGGCTGTGTGCTTGATGACATTCAAAAAGATATTTTCCAAAGTTCAACACCACTTGAAGAGGTGTATGCTGACAACTATAAACTCTGCTGCAGTGCTGGGAAAATACATTATTTTGATGTCCATAATTGTCATGCTTCCAAGAGTGAACTCTCGTCATGCAGTGACTTACTTCAGTCCAATGTGTACCGAGGAGTGTTAGTGATGTTTTCCTTACTTGCCATATTGGGCAATCTTGTCAGTGGAGCATTTCGTATAGTGAGCATGAAACAAGGAGGGTCCACAGGCTTCAACGTGTTTGTGGTTCACCTGTGTGTGTCAGACTTTCTAATGGGGCTGTACCTAGCAGTGATAGGAGTGGCTGACAGGGTGTATCAGGACATCTATGTCTGGCAGGACATGTCATGGAGACACAGTGCAGTGTGTCAGCTGGCAGGTTTTCTGGCAATGCTTTCCTCTGAAGTGTCTGCCTCTGTCGTCTGCCTCATCACGCTGGATCGTTTCCTGGCTGTGAAATTCCCCCTGAAATTTCTAAACTTCAATGGTGTTCAAGCACAAGTGGTGAGTAGTGTGTGCTGGTTTATAGGCATTGTGCTGGCCGCTGTTCCTGTGTTCCCCAGTCACGCTCACTGGGAGTTCTACAGTCAGACAGGCATCTGCATCCCTCTGCCAATAACCAGAAAACAGTTCGCTGGGCATGAGTACGTCTTTGCTATCATGATTATTCTGAACTTTGTCTTATTCCTTTTTATTGCAGTGGGCCAAACCAGTATACTTTACTCCGTGGAAACCAATAAAATGTCGGTTGCACGAACAAACAAGAAGTCACATGATACTAATATGGCTCAACGCCTGTTTACCATTGCCATGTCAGATTTTCTGTGCTGGTTCCCCATTGGTCTGCTGGGTGTCATGGCCTCTCAGGGCGTGACTGTGTCTGGAGAGGTCAATGTTGCCATGGCAATCTTCATCTTACCCCTGAACTCTGCCATCAACCCTTTCCTGTACACCCTGAATGTGTTGATGGAGAAACGACGTCAGGCCAACGAGGACACACTGCTCCAATGGATTGAAACACAGAGATAAAAGACAAAATCTACGTTTTCAAGAAACAAGTGCGAAATATTTCAGTACCCATGTCAATTGACTGTCTAGAAAAGATTGAGTGTCTTTTCCATAGATTGAGATTAATTTCGAGAGAAACTATTGCATGCCTGAGACAGACAGACCAAAAAACATACAAGAATTATCCATGGTGGAGATAATAAAACAGGTTTCGCAGCTCTGGGCAAATGGCGTCTGTTTTTGCGCTTAGCAATCAATCAACATGTCAGCTGAAGAAATGGATTTTGTACATGTGTTATTTTTTTCTGTTTATGTGTGAATTTGTGAAAATGTTATAAGAAATCAATGAAAGGATTTTGGATAGAGGGGAGGGGTGGGGCTATAGTTTCACCCAAAAGAACCCATTCCATTCGACTCAGAAATGCATCCACATTGTCAACGACTCAGGGGCGACCTATGACAAATGTAAATGAATTTACTTTTTTTTAAAGCCAGTCAGCCACTCAGTCTAAAGATAAACGAATGGAACATTAGGGATGTTTGAATAATAATAATCCAGATTCAAATAATTCCCAAATCCAGAGATAGAGACAGATACAAATGCAGGCAGAGTCTTATAATGGAAACTTATTTTGTGGAGCTCTCCAAGGTATCTTGAGAAAACAAAATGTGTTGTAACCTTTCTCACATTGAATCTTCTTCAGAAACATGAAAAATCAAAGTCACATTGAAAAGTTATAGCAGTGGTCACATTTTTAAAGTCACCCTTTATAAGCATTTCCCCCATTCCTTATCTACCCCTTAGTCCCACTCTTACCCCTCTGACAGCCATTTGAGCCAAACATAAAATAATTATATCCCCTTTTTGATCAAAGTCAAAGAGTGTTGTGATAAAAGCCGGCGGTTCTCCTGACGCGAGAGTTATTTCCTTTGCATAGAGTGGATGTGATACACATGGTCATTTCGCTTCAAATGTACCAATGCAATGTTGCAGCTATGTCCTGCTATCATTAGAGTTTCCAAGAGAAACTAGGCTTCAACTCAACAATTTACCCGTCTTTCACCCCCAGTCTCCTCCTCATACTTTTGGTTGGGTGCTCTTACTAGCGGGTTTTTTCTCTGGGCACTCCGGTTTTCCTTCTCACCCCTTGGTGCCAGGTGTGAGGAAACCCCTGGGGTCAGACATGTGTTGGTTGCATTAGGCATCAACCCACCCAACACCCTCTCCAAGTTTCACATAATTATGCTTACACTTCGTATCAATATTTTTATTTAGAATCGTACACTACAAATTGTGCCATGAATTCTACCATATTTACATTGTTGGCATTTCCTTATTCAGTACAAAATAAAAATATATTATTTTTAGAAAGCTAGTGTAAATGTCATTCTTGCGATTGCACATCCTTTCTGTGCAGTATTTGCAAGTGTGTGGAAGGGCGGTCAGGCGGTCATCCCCACAATGTTAAAGTGAAATGCGTACAAGTGCAGGAACATTTCAAATTTTGTCTTGGATTCTGCATTATGTAATCTGTACGAATATGTTTATGTAAGATCATCAGTATTATTGCTTGTTGCAATTGCATTGTTAAGCTGATTGATTCTCTACTAAATAAGTCTACTGTTATGCGTTGAATTAAACACACTGTCTATGATTTATAATCTAGTGATTGTTATTATGCACATGCAAACTTACGTGATTACAAGTATATTATTATTTTCTTGTGAGTGTTATATACAATTTTAGTTGTATGCTAATTATTTGTCTGTTATGCAATAGAAAACAATGTTATGTCTAATAAAATAACATTTTATTTGGCACTTTAATAAAGTTGCCCAATCTCTCTCTAAATCTTGTTGTTTTTTTTTTTTTTTTTTTTAACAACAACAAAACAAAAAAACGGTTTTGTGTGGATGCAAGAGACACAAATACTTTTTTGTTACAAGAAACAAACTGTTAAGGTCTAACCAGTACACTTTTTATAACAAATTGGCTGCGAGTTGGCACTCAGAATGAGCGATGCGTGAGCAACGTCACTGTAGGGCACAGAAGATAAGACAGCTAAGAAAAAACACACTTTTGTAGACACTCTTTGTAAAAGAAACTGGGACTCAAAACGTTGGAAATGCCTATCACACGAAATATCTTTTTATCACCTCTTTTTCATTTCAACTAATATATGGACCATTTTTTCATAGCTGCTTTAGGTATATACAAATCCTAATCATACATTTTGAAAGTAACATGGCTTCTTCTGCTATAAGTCACACTGCTTTCAACATTTTGATTTTGTGTGGTTTAATCGGATATCTGACAATATGTTATTATAGCCATAGTGGATAAACAAAGACACGGTTAACAATAGCCTCGTGAAATAGTGCTGGGTTTCTTCCATCAGTCTAATTCAACGAATACTGAGGAAACACATCACAATTCACAAAAATTCTCTTCAGATACAAACACAACACCACTAAGCACCGTCCAGCAATCAGGTGAAACATTTCGGACATCAGACTTTCTTCATGCGTTGCAGCTCTCAAAAGTTAATCATGTACCATTGCCAAATAAATACCTTGAGACTCTCCAGAACACCTACATCAGACGTAAAAGAGAGCAGTTCAACGGAAAAACCAATGTACAAACGGCCGACATGTCGGACTGTATGCTTTCTGGAAGCAGGAGACTGGAATTTGCGGTATTTAGCAACATCACAGTTCGTTTTAACACATTGCACATCAACATTAGCCAGGCGATGAAAAAGTCACATTGCCTTCTTGTCTTCCGCTTGGGAAGGTGGGAGCCAGCCAACAAAACCTTGCATGTGCATTTTTACCACCAGACTTGCACATTTACAAACTCCATTCACATCCAAGAGAAATACGACATCAACAGTTCAAATGTTCCTGGTTCAAAAATAGCTGGCGAGAACCGCGTCAAGTGGACAGGATGTGAGCCAGACTATGATCCCCAGCCTGTGTATGTAGTGCGAGAGAAATACGTTCATGTCAAGTTGCAGGTGAATGACTTCAGTGAAGATTACCGCGTGGCCTTGTCCGTTATTTTGCAAGTTAACAAGCCTCCTAAACGACAATTGGATGTTTTTTACGTATCACAGACAGGAGGTATGTCTAAATTCTGCGTTTGGGTAGTAATGGACAACTGGTTTTACTTCTTGAAGTGAAAAAGGTCTATAAAATTGTCTTCTGTTCACATATTCCATAATATATAATAATTATTATTTTGTGCCTGATCATTGAAGGAAGCAAATCTTATTACAGATCAAGTAAATGACAGGGATTAAATGTACGATAATATTTGTTTATTATTTACATTTATAAAATAGTTGTTAAAAAGGCTACGATTCCTATTTGTTTGGACGGAGGGAGGGAGGGAGAGCTAGAAGGGCCCCTCCTCCCCGGATCAAACAGAGGCAAGGCGTCGCGAGCAGAGTCCTTATGCGGGGGGACTCTGAAGCTTATCCGCGATTGAAAGCTAAACGCGACTACGGAGCGGCTAAAATGATTTAAACTTGTTTATTAACTGTGTTAAAATGTTTGTTAAGAGAGACGGGCCTTTTATGTTCTGCGTTAGCTGATCAAAAATAGCAGCCAAAGCATGACTGTCTAAGGGCCTCCGCCAGCCATACGGTTGGGAACCATCCCTCTGACCCCTTAGTGAGAATATCTTCTTTGGTGTAATTAATATTAGTTGATTTCAATTTATCTAGTAAATCTTTAAGTTCTATTTTAATTTCTTCGCATGGATTGAAAAGATGGTTTACGTTCAATACTACATTGCATATACACATTATGTCTACAAATTTGCAGCGTTCCGATTCTGTTCTGAGTCTGAGTATTGTTGACTGTAAGGATCGTTGGATGTTTAAAAATAATCCTTGAGAAACTATCTTATGATCTTGCGGGTGAGTCTTAGTGTATTTCTCTAGCTCTTCTGCCCACTCCTGGAAGGCTGATGTTTTTAATTTTGATTTTGCTTCTTTAATTGATAATTTTATATTTGTTTTTGTCCAAGCTGCCCGTTTTGCAGCCTTATCTGCTTAGTCATTACCCTTTATGCCTGTGTGGGACGGAATCCATATTATTTGTAAATTTGTTCCTTTTAATTGAATTTGGTGTAGCAATAAATTAATTTCACTTATCACTTCGAATCTGTTCGAAGTTTCATTTTGAATGGCTTGGATCGAAGATAGTGAGTCTGTAAAAATAGTCACATTTATAGGTGGATTTGGTAAATTATTTATGTAACTGCAGGCCTCCAACAAGGCCCACAATTCAGCACTGAAAATTGATAGGTGGTCATTTAGTTGGAATGATTTGACTATTTTAAGTGAAGGGATGGCAAATGCACATCCAATCTTATTTTCGATTTTGGAGCCGTCAGTGAAAATTTGCATATAGTCTCAAACCGTATTTTTTTTCTTTTGCTGCGGCGCCAATCACATTTATGTCTTGTTTAGAGTATTGTTCGTGTAATGTTATGTCAAATACAGCTTCTTCTCTTTCCAACATAGGGAAAGTTGCTGTGGGATGAGGGGTGACGTCCCTTAATTCAGGATTTGCTTTAACGAATAAGCTTTTTGAGTAACGAATTTTATCTTTTGTTTTTGTATATAAGAGGGGTTGTTTCCTTTGTAATTTTCAATAATCCAAGGATGGCTCTTGGATATCCGTCACGAATACTTGATCTGTGTCTGTCTTAACCGCGTACCATCTAATTAAAAAATTGGCGCAGTTTAGCTTTAGGAGGTTTTCGATTGGTAACCATCCCACATCTCTATAGACCAATTTATTAATTGCATAAAATGGCATACCTAGGGCTGTTTTGAGTGCTCTGAACTCCATTGATTGCAGCCGTTGGGCTTGGTCTTTACTCAAGGAGTGGAAAACTTCCATCCCGTAGGTTAATCTGCTTCTAACTAAAGCGTTGACTAAATAGGTTAAAAATTTGGGGTTCTTTGCCCACTTTTCTGTTGAAATAGTTTTGATAAAATTTAGTGCCTGGTTGGATTTCTTAATTGAGTGTATTATATGAGCATTCCAGTTGAGACTTGGAGTCAGGGTTAGTAAAATGACAAGATTTTATTTTGCCCAAACGGTAAGCCATGTCAACGTAATCTCGGTGAATCAGATTTGAATATTACAAAGACGCTGATAATTTCAAAGATAATAGATGGATGTAATCCAAAATATGCATAGTGAAAAAGTGTCAGAAATGAGTTGGGTTGTGGTTTTTTAAAGTGTAAATTTGTTTGTAATTACTCCGTATCAGTTGCCATAATGATACAGGATTTAACAAACAAAACACAAACAGACTCGCAATAGCCCAAGAGTAAAAATTATCTCCCTTCACTTTCCTCACTCACAGGGAGTACAGTTTATTTATATTATGGCTCTGCCATCTTGAAATGCCGAATGAGGATTCATACTGAAAATTCTTTGACCCTGTCTCGTGCACCGAGATGCGTGCGCCATCTACATAAGATTATCGTCCTTGCCTGTCATGAAGTAGTAGTTTATAGCCACAGAAAGTTATCTGCTCCTGACTCGTCACTAGGTGGCATAGGCAGTTCAGGCCTAAGATTACCGCCCCTTCGTGTCGGCAAGGAGTAGTACAAAGCCCCATTGAAATGGTGTGTTGTGTTGACTGTATTGTGCTTGTATGAGTCCACGTTTGTAATTTCTTTGAACAAGATAATAAAGTATTTTTCATTTTGTCTTTGACTTTGTTCCTTTGTGTTTGTAGGGTTCGTCCAGACAGCAGGGTTCAGCCCAGAATCTTTGATCTACAGAAACTTTGGACGAAGGCTCAAGAAAGCCCAGCTTTCAGTTCCGCCCTCTCACAGTGTTATGCTCAGCGATGTTCACGCTCACAGAGACGAAAAAGTGACGCTCATCCTTTATAGCTACCACAACATCACTAAGACAATGATGTGGGCTGTGACGAGATGTCAGTACCCTCCCTTGCCGGACATTTATAGCCAGATACAGTCACTGGGCTTCGAGTTCAGAGACGTGTCTCCAGTGAGAAGAAGAACATACAAGTCAGAATTTTACGTGAATTATGAAGATGGCGCGTGGACTTCTGACTTCAGAATAATGTTTACCTTCCATTCAGTGAGGGAGTGAGCTACATACTTTTTGTAGTCCCAGTTCTATAAGAACGGGACTACATTACGACGGGGATGAGGGCTGTGCATTTCTCTGCTGTCTGTCTGTCTGTCTGTATGTATGCATGTATTTAAGTATGTATGCATGTATGTATGTATGTATGTATGTATGTGTGTGTGTGCGTGCGTGCGTGCGTGTGTGTGTGTGTGTGTGGGTGTGTGTGTGTGTGTGTGTGTGTGTGTGTGTGTGCGTGTGCGTGTGCGCGTGCGTGCGTGCGCGCGTGCGCGCGCGTGTGCGCGTCTGTGTGTGACCAAAGATGTCCCCCCTCATAGCGCCTAAACCACTGAACCGATCTGAAGGAAACTTGGCAGGATTGTTCCTTAGACCATGCAGATGCCGCACATTATGTCAGATGCACACAACGACAAACCATGTCAACGTATTCCCAATGAGAACATTTTGAATATT
This sequence comes from Phymorhynchus buccinoides, assembly GCA_017654935.2. Classification (NCBI taxonomy): domain Eukaryota; kingdom Metazoa; phylum Mollusca; class Gastropoda; order Neogastropoda; family Raphitomidae; genus Phymorhynchus; species Phymorhynchus buccinoides. The sequence continues at coordinate 62,736 of JAGGCT020004213.1, forward strand.
AAAAACAGTGATTATTTAAAAGATCATGGGTTCATTTAAACCAAAGTAAGTATACGGAAAAGGGGTTGATTAACACTATTTTGTTGCAAAATATCTTATTTCTAAGCAATGCTATATTAATACAGGACATTATTAAGCACAAATATACACAATGACCATGGAGTCCAGTATTTACTCCTCTGAATTTCATCAGTTGATCTTATTTGATAAAATTCAAGGGAGATCATTCTAAATTTACAAGTGGCATTTTCCCATTAATATTTATGTGTGTGTCTGAAGGGGTAGTATAATGTGTGTGGGTGTTGCTGGTAACTGGGACTACATTTACATGGCGTTGCCATCTTGTTTTGTTATGTAGTATTGTATCCCCATCTCTATGTGTCCCCAATTTAGTTTATGTGTCCCCGTCTCCATGTATCCCTGTCTCAGTGTGTCTCCATCTCTCTCTAAAAGTCCTCGTCTCTTATACGTGTATTCGTCTGTATGTATTCCCGTCTCTGTATGAAATTAGGACCAAAACATTATTGTGAATTATTCGATTTGTAATGTGTGCAGTACCCGTTTTTGTGTGTAGTGAGCCAGCTGGTTTCCAATTTTTTTATTATTATTCAATCACAGAACCAGTCCAGCCCAGAAAAAGCTGGGTGGTGGTAAATTATCCGAATTTTAATGTGTGCGGTAACCGTTTTCTTTGTAGTTAACCAGTTGGTTTCCATGTTTTATTCAATCACAGAACCAGTCCGGCCCAGAAAAGCTGGGTGGTGGTAAATTATCCGAATATTAATGTGTGCGGTAACCGTTTTCTTTGTAGTTAACCAGTTGGTTTCCATGTTTTATTCAATCACAGAACCAGTCCGGCCCAGAAAAGCTGGGTGGTGGTAAATTATCCGAATTTTAATGTGTGCGATACCCGTTTTTGGAGTTAAACAGCTGGTTTCCCTTTTATTCAATCACAGAACCAGTCAGCCTGGAAAAACTGGGGGGTGGTAAATTACCCGAATATTAATGTGTGCGGTACCCGTTTTTGAATTAGTTAGCTGGCTTTTTAGACTGTATCTAATCACAGAAGCAGTCCAGCCCGGAAAAGCTGTCCGGTGGTCAGTGGAACTGCTCAGTACCTCACTGGCCCCAGTTCCAAGCCCACCTGGCCTGCAACCTGAGAGTGCAGTGCTCCGGGGCAGAGGACGAGCAGCACTGCAGGCATCACGCCTGTGACCTGGGTCCTGGAGGCTTCACCATCGATGACCACCGATGTCTGGTGCTGGTCCGACCACAAGGAGTGATCAGTCACAACCTGGCCAGAAGAAAGTGCCAGAATCTGGGAGGTTACTTAGTCTCCTTGACCTCCGTTAAAGAACTTGACACTTTGAAAAGCGTGCTGTGGCTACGCAACCGCAGGTTCAGATTCTACGTAGGGCTCGAGCGTGACTGGAACAAGGCTCATCCTATGTAAGTGCTGGGAATAGTCGGGCAATTGGGCAAAGGTGCAGATTAACACCCTCCCCCCAAACTTTCTTAGTTCTTTCCGTTATTTCAATCTTGAATTTGTATTCTGCTATTAGCCAATGCATATTTTTTTAATGAAGGGCTCGAGCGTGACTGGAAAAAGGCTCATCCTATGCAACTGCTGGGAATAGTCAAGCAACTGGGCAAAGATGCATACGAACACCCTTCCCACCCCCCCCCTCCCCCCCCCCCCCCCCCCCCAACTTTCTTAGTTCTTTCCGTTATTCTCACCCCAACTTCTTAGTTCTTTTCCGTATTTCAAAATTTTTCTTTGTATTCTGCTATTAGGCCAATGGATATTTTTAATGTAGGGCTCGAGCGTGACTGAAAAAAGGCTCATCCTATGTAAGTGGGCTGGGAATAGTCGGGCAACTGGGGTCAAAGATGCAGATTAACACCTGCCCCCCCCCCACCCCCCCCCCCCCCCCACACACACTCTTAGTTCTTTCCGTTATTTCAATCTTACCTTTGTATTCTGCTATTAGCCAATGCATATTTTTAATTGTTTAAAGGGATAAAAATTAGTGAAATGTAGAAAACTATGGGATCAATGGGAAGACTGAAACCACACAGTCGAGCTTCATCCGCTTTAACGGATGCGATTCTGAGAGTGTTGCTCTAATTTCATGACCAACACTGCCAGTGTCTGTATAGTTCTCGGGCCTGGTTAACCCCGTGATATCATAATGAAAGGAAGCGTAGAATACACGCAGCCCTGTCACATAGTCTCATACCGATACGGAATTCCATAGCAGCAGCAGCATCATCATCATCATCCGCCTTATTTCCATCAATCACAAAAAAAGTCTAAAAGTATGTGACCTTGCATGCCCTGCTCTCATGGTGACCTCAGTTTCGATTACCAATCCAGTTTATGCCCTTGGTGCGTTCGGTCAAGGTCATGGGGATCAGTATGTTCTGGGGAGCTGTCGTTGGATGGACGTGGTGGTGCCCTCGGAGGAGGACATCACTCACGCTGGCTCCGCGACTAAGATATTACTGTCGTCAGTAGGGGACTTAGTAGGTGGTGTCCTGAACAGGCTCCACTGAAGTGACTCAGCAGCAGTGCAGTGTCTCCCTCGGTTGGTTGCCTCCTGACGGCCTAACATAGATTCGCTCTCAAAAAAAAACTTGGACTGTTTGTTTTTTCGGATTCTGCGACCTGAACAAGCCGTGGTGTGGCTGCGAGTTGGGACTACGAACATGAGCGGCGTGGGAGCAACGCCACACTGTACGGCCCCAAATATGGGACAGCCAAAAAAAAGAAGAGAAGAAAACAATAGAAGTTTAAGTGCTAATCTGCAGTAAGAAAGGCAAGTACTGAAACACTGGAAAGAACCCGAGAAATGGAAGGGTGCTAATCTGCACCTTAGATGGCAAACTGGAATAAGGCTCATCCTATGTAAGTGTTGGGAATAGAAAGACAACTGGAATAAGGATCATCCTATGGAAGTGTTGGGAATAGAAAGACAACTGGAATAAGGATCATCCTATGTAAGTGTTGGGAATAGAAAGACAACTGGAATAAGGCTCATCCTATGGAAGTGTTGGGAATAGAAAGACAACTGGAATAAGGCTCATCCTATGTAAGTGCTTGGGAATAGAAAGACAACTGGAATAAGGCTCATCCTATGTAAGTGTTCGGGAATAGAAAGACAACTGGAATAAGGATCATCCTATGGAAGTGTTGGGAATAGAAAGACAACTGGAATAAGGATCATCCTATGGAAGTGTTGGGAATAGAAAGACAACTGGAATAAGGATCATCCTATGTAAGTGTTGGGAATAGAAAGACAATTGGAATAAGGCTCATCCTATGTGAAGTGTTGGGAATAGATAGACAACTGGAATAAGGCTCATCCTATGGAAGTGCTGGGAATAGAAAGACAACTGGAATAAGGATCATCCTATGGAAGTGTTGGAAATAGAAAGACAACTGGAATAAGGATCATCCTATGGAAGTGTTGGAAATAGAAAGACAACTGGAATAAGGATCATCCTATGGAAGTGTTGGAAATAGAAAGACAACTGGAATAAGGATCATCCTATGGAAGTGTTGGAAATAGAAAGACAACTGGAATAAGGCTAATCCTATGTAAGTGTTGGGAATAGAAAGACAACTGGAATAAGGATCATCCTATGGAAGTGTTGGTAATAGAAAGACAACTGGAATAAGGATCATCCTATGGAAGTGTTGGAAATAGAAAGACAACTGGAATAAGGATAATCCTATGTACGTGCTAGAAAGACAACTGGAACAAGGGTCAACCTATGTAAGGGTGCATGAAGTCTATTCAACATTTAAACATCATTCTTGATGTGCGTGTGTGTGTGTGTGTGTGTGTGTGGTGTGTGTGTGTGTGTGTGTGTGTGTGACACAGGTACACGCATCTGCTTCGAACCCAACGAGACCAGACTGTTGTTTACTCCATTCCTGCCACCATTAATAGTACGTTTGATTTTACATACATTTGTGTGTGTGTGTGTGTGTGTGTGTGTGTGTGTGTGTGTGTGGTGTGTGTGTGTGTGCGTGCGTGCGCGTGTGTGCGTGTGTGCGTGCGTGCGCGTGCGTGCGTGCGTGCGTGTGAGTGTAGCGTGTGTGTTTGTGTGGCATGAAGTGGCATAAGCGAATCAGGTTCCAATGTTTTCAACTTACCAGTCACAACTTATGGTTTCTGTGCATTTGGTGGAAGTCTTTCACTACATAACATCCATTAGCCTGGGAACAAAACCAGGGCCTGTGTTCCGCACATTGAGATAGTATGATACTTATCATCATTACATCTTAGAAGTCTTTCTAAAGAACGAGGGGCACTCCATATATTTTGCAATGTGGATACTCTGGCAGTGTAATATCCTGCTTCTGGCTAGTGAATCTTTTAGAAGGGTCCCTCACTAGAACACATGCACGTGGATATCCTTTCAAACCAAACGGTTATGGCACCAGACCAGCTCAACTGAAGTATGTCAAAAACAGTGCCCTCGACGAACACTCAAGCATATTCAACTTTCTATAATTGCTTGCTCCTTCACCAGTGCTTCACATATGATAGTGGGACAAAATAACAAGTGACTAAGTACAAAACAAGCGCGAAATCGAAATCGTTTGTGGCACGCGGTCTATTTTTACCGCTCCAATCATGAGTTACCTCCCCTGGCTTTTCAATAATTTTAATCTGTAAAGCAGTAATGTTATCTCAGCCCCGTTTCGTAACTTTTTTATATCTTTTGGAAAAACATTTAAAAACTATGTATCCTACTTATACTCAACCAAAGAAGCACCGCATACACGTCGTGTCTGTTGGAAGTGTCTGTATTACATATGATTTATTAATTTGTAAGCTTTTAAAATAAATAATTTTAAAGAGCGGCCAGAAGTGTAGCCTCGGTTTTGACATGTCTCACTGAGTATGTGCGACATTTTTCTGACGACAGACCGACCGACAGACGACGAACTGTACCTACAAAGTGAGTTATAGGTTTGTGGCTTGTAGGGCCACAAAGCAAAAAACAATGGGTGGGAGACCGGCTAAGCTCTGCAAAAGTCTGTTTTCATGCAAAATGTCCAAAGTAGCTGCAGCAGTGTAGTCACTTGCGATGTCAGCGTGGGGAAAGAACACTAAAATAGGGGGAGACCAGGTGCCAGTGCTTGGACGGCAAACTCAAAGTGCCTTTGGTTAAATAGATATATTTATGTTTCAATCTACAGTGAGAGCTCTTCTCTGTAGGAGATGAACTGAAGCCATATAACCAGCTTTTCATAAAATGTTCATGGCGTTTATTTGTTTGATAATTTTGCTACTGTTCTGTTTTCTGTGATATTGTACTGATGGAGACTCACTTAGAAGGTTCAAACGGATAGTTATTGCTTGTTTTTGTCTATAAATGTTTTGCATCATCTTTAACGAAGTCCCAGATGCTGGCTAACTTATCGCCATCTAATTTGCTGTATGATTTGGATGCACCATTCAACACTACCCCTTTAATTGATCTTCAGTAAACTAGTGGGGAAAATAAAGGTTATTAGCGCTTCTGCATACCCAGCTGTAAATATTATCATTTTATCCAGTTCCTTGATGAAAAGTGTTCAGTATGTTTTAATCTCATCAGAATTTATCCAGAGATCAGTTCTGCAAGGAGTCTTTACACTGGCTACGGTTTTAACAGTTCACAACAGTCATTTGACGATGTAACGGTCACTTTCTTTAACGTTCGTTCTGCCTAAACTGAAATTCCTTTGAGCCATTTGTGAATTTGTTTCTGAGTAGGCAAAGTTAAAAAAACAATTATGACGTCTGAATATAATGTTGAATGCCCCCCTCTTTCCTCGAGTATAAGGTAGAAGTTATAGGTTTCGAAAATCTCAACATTAAATAGCTTTGCAACACTTGGGACCAAGTTCACCTTGGAGGACATTTTGCTTTGCTCAATGGTTATGGACGGATGGAAAAATAATGGCAATTTGGCGACGTAAATAATTATTGATACTGGTCTAGATCATGCCACTATTCATTTGTTCGGTGTTGAAGAATCTATCATTGCAAAATATAGGGAGTGCCCCTAGTAGTAGGATTAAAATAGGACATTAGAATGACTTCTAAGATATCATGAGAAAGTCTCATACATCTCAAGTGAGAAATACAGGGCCATGTTTTTATAAGAAAGTCATACTAGGCAAATATTGTAAAACCAAATAGGAGTCTATTAGATATTTTGTACTCAGTGGACAAAACAGTCCCATTAAGCGCCATTTGCACCCTGTTAGGTGTGGTCAAAAAAACACTGTTGTATCGCGTATTCTCCTTGACCATGCACTCTTTTTGGGGTGATTATCTTGATTTGATATTTTGTTTGTTGAAAATAAAATGTTCGCACACAAATTTACCATCGATTGAGTCGCCCAGATTCTTCTAATGCTAGGAATCTATGGTTAATTCATGAAAATTGTATTATTAATGCGTTGATCATTATACTTCCTTTTCATCTTCACATGGTCTCTCTTCTCTCTCTCTTCTCTCTCTCTCTCGCTCTCTCTCTCTATCTCGTCTGGTCTCTTCTCTCTCTCTCCGTCTCTCTCTCTCTCTCTCTCTCGCTCTCTCTGTCTCTCTCTCTCCGTCTCTCTCGCTCTCTCTCTCTCTCTCGCCTCTCTCTCTATCTATCTGTCGTCTTGTCTCTCTTCTCTCTCTCTGGCTGTCTCTATCTTTCTCTCTTTGGGAGTTGCTACAATGCGACATAGTTTCGGATGGAAAATGCGGATGGTTTTGATTTTAGCGACACTCCTTCAGTTCTTTGTGGTGGTGTGTGTGGATTGCAGTGGGATTAGGCCCTTTACTCAAATGTCTTTTCTCATTGGTGCATTAGCATGTTGTAGGGGCTAACAGTAGCGATGCAGAGCTGTACAATAGATGATTTCTCCAGTATATGGAAAACACGTACGTTTAGTCTCTTGTGGAAGATTATGACTCTCGAACGAGGGGGGGCCTTGCGCCGGCTCTGTGCTGCAGCCAAAGGGATGGGTTGGCCTTTGGAACCTCTCAACGCCAGCGGTGTCATCAAATCCCTTGAGGCTCGAGAGACGGGAGGGGCGGGGGTGGATGCACCACTGGGCAAGATATCTCCACTACAAACAAATTATCGCCTCAGCCCTCCAGAATAGTATCTGCCCCCTCTGCTATCTGGCCTCATGTCCCCCGGAAACGGCAGACTAGCATGACCAGTGGCATATTCTAGTAACAGAGACATATCTCTGTGAAATTCGGGCTGCATCCACCGAGAGGCGCGTCGCCACAAGGCAGCGGCCAACCCTTTTTTGTTTTAGGGGGGGGGGGGCAAGAGTGTGGGTACACTTGCAAATCTAGCGATCAATTGGACATACCAGCAGGGGATTCGCCTGCTCTTACGACTTTACTGTGGGATTTTACTGTGCGTACGCGCACGGGCCAGACTAGCAGAAGTTCCCCATCCGAAAGACTGGACGTTCAGGTCGCATTTTCCTGCGTCAAATAGAAGAAAGGGCGAGGACGCGCCGGGATTCGAAACCCGGGTCACTCACGTTGCTGTCACGCATTACATTGGCAGGCGAACGTCTTGACACCACTCTGCCACCTTTCTCGTATGTGTACACGTGCCCTACCTCATTGATTCTATCGTTTAGTTGTTCTTTTTTAAATGGCAGGTAACTGAAATCTGCAGACCATTGGGTTTAAAAACCCAACACTAATCATAAAGTCAAAGTTAAAGTAATAGAGTTTGTTTCTTAGGTTCACAAAACATACTATTGGATACCAATTTTTTATCACAGCTCAAATTATATATACTAAGAGGAAGATTAATGGTGTGTTTGTTTTTTCTTCTTCAATTTTTGATCGTTCATATATATATATATATATTGTAGGATTACCATGAAAGAAAATATCTCAGTGGTGGGAGAAAAGTAAATCGCACAATATATACTTTAAAAAAAAAAGCGAAAATTCCATAATAAATACCAAAACCAGCACAACGTAAAACCAGAATAGTAAAATCTTATGAAAATCTTATGTAAAATGAACAAATCTATTAATGTCTGAAATTTTAATTTAAAAAACTAATAGACATGACTAGAGAGGGCCAACTACCGAGAGAATCCAAATTAAGGATAAAAAATTAGTATGACAAGAAAAATCTCAGGGCACTGTCCTCCCCCATTGGAGAAAAAAGCAAACAGCACAATTATATAAATTAAAAAATTTAAAAGTTGTGAAACACGGAACATTTACTCAAAGTCAACGTTAAACGTTGTGGTTTATGAGGGTTCACAAATAAAAGACATTGGAACACAGAAATGTTTCACAAAGCAAACTATTCTGCATTTCAAAAGCATAACTTTTCAGTCCTTCAGAGTAGAGGAAGGAGATGGCTATTCAGAGTTTTCTTTTATACTATAGTATGAAAGTAAAATCTCAGTATAGATATATATTAACAAATACAGGCGGAAGGACGACCCACAGCTGTGCGTAATTTCCACCGGACATGCGCCCTCATGTTGACTGTCATCCGCAGAAGCCAAAAGCATTTTTTACCTTGCGAGGGGCCTCTCCACCGCTACAGAACTACAGGGCCGCCAAAGCAGACCCAGAAGAGACAGCCATTCCTATTAGGCGAGTTCTCTCAAGACTTGGTAGGAAACGCGTCTAGTTGCAAACTTTCGTCGCTTCCAGTTTCTTTCACTCAAGTGCGTGACGTCCATGAGCTGGCCTTCTAGCGTGCAGTAGCAGGTAGTAGTAGTGGACGCCGCTGGGGCTTGGCAGCCATGCTTAGCCGGAAATGACGTCACGTGCGAGAAGAGCGTGTCGTCATTCCGGTGAAGTTTCCTGCGAAACGTTGGGTAGCGCGTGCTTCTACACTCTGGGTGTGACATCAGGAGGACTGTATGGACGGGAGTGATGAGGGTTCGCATATTCCCGCCCTGTCCCTCCCAAAGACTTTTCCCTTCGGCACCAGGGACAAGTAGGGATATAGGGAAAGGGGTGCTGGGGAGGGTGAGAAGGTAGGGTCATTTAGGAGGGAAGGTGGGCAGGTGAAGTCAAGGGGCAAGTAAGGGTCAGCTAAGCTAACGCTTGCTTTACTCTTTGCGCCGTTGCTTTTTCTAGTTTAAATATATGAAATTGCAGCACAAAATGTTTGGTACCATTTGTTTTTGCATGTGCACGTGAATGTGAGCAGCGGCGAATGACCATGGAAATCTAGCCTAAGTCATTGGTTATTTTTCACTGTGCCATTTTTTTCTGAGCTTGGAATGGTTTTTCTATAGGATAATAACTATTTTAGATGTAGAAACAAATGCAAGAATAACTTGTACATCATTATGTTATACCTAAAATTATAGCCAAAAAAGATAGTTGCGTAATACAGTGTATGTGATTCCATATTATCCTCTTTTTACAAGGATTCAGTGGGATGCTAAGATTTAAATACCTTGTATTTCTTGCTTGCCTTTAAAAAGGATGACATGCTGAGGATCAGATCAAGTTTATTTGATGAAAAGGATACGAGCTTTGTTGGAAAAAGATTTGAATGCTGTTATTACAGTACATTTGCTTGAGATCGAAAGAAAAACAATGCCTCTACCTGCCCACTTTCCCCTTATCATTGGAACTCTCTGTATTTTATTCTTTTTAAAAAAAGAAAAACACCCCCCCAGGGGCAAACACTCGGGTTGTCTGTTATTACATTACCAACAAGCGTACATATAATTAACAGCAAGTCGATAATTCAAGGTGAAAACAAAATATCAAAATTAAGATACTGGTCTCAGCACCTTACCCCTCACCTAACTAAACATCTAGCCTGGAGAGAGAGAGTAGAGAGAGAGAGAGAAGAGAGAGAGACGAGAGAGAGAGAGAGGGCGAGAGAGAGAGAGAGAGAGAGGAGAGAGAGAGAGAGAGACACAGATAGACAGCAGAGAACAGAGCAGAGATAGAGAGACACAGAGAGAGAGAACAGGACAGAGAGAAGAGTGGAGAGACAGACGACCAGACA
>JAGGCT020004213.1:73261-78261 GCA_017654935.2 Phymorhynchus buccinoides
TCGGGTTGAGGTCGGGACTGCATGCTGGCCACTCCATTCTGTTGACTCCAGACTGCTGCAGGAAGTCGTTGACCACCCTTGCCCTGTGGGGGCGAGCGTTGTCATCCTGGTAGACAGCCGGCGGTCCCATCTGCTGCAGTGTAGGCACAGCCAGCGTTCGAAGGATCTCATCCCGGTATCGGAGGCCAGTCAGTTTACCCTGTACATGATACAAGGGTGTTTTGTGGTGAAGGCTGAAGGCCCCCCAGACCATTACAGAACCTCCACCAAAGGCCACCTTTTCTTGGACAGTGGCGTCAATAAAGCGTTCCCCTGGGCGCCTCCAGACCCTCAGTCGGCCGTCGTTGTGGTTCAGGGTGAAGCGTGATTCATCACTGAACAGGACCTGGGACCATTGCTGACGTGTCCACCTCACGTGACGTCTGCAGAAGGCGCGGCGTGCTGCCCTATGGGCTGGAGTTAAGCGTGGCCGTACAGCTGGGCGACGAGAACGGAGGTTAAACCCATGAAGGCGGTTCCGTATGGTCTGCTGGCTGATGTTGATGTTAGTAGCCACCCTCAGCTGCCTTCGAATGATGCTGGAAGAGGCTGTTCTTGTCTGCAGGGCTTGTCGTTCAATGAGACGATCTTCACGTGGAGTTGTCTTCTTCGGTCGACCAGATCTGCGTCTTTCATGTACCCTCCCAGTGGCTGTGAAGCGTTGATTCAGTCTGACAATGACCGAGATGGACATATGAAGTCGCCTGGCCACTTCTCGCTTGGGAACACCATCTTGGAACCATGCAACAGCTCGTCCCCTATCCAACTCGCTCAATTTTCGTCGTGGAGGCATTGTCAAATCAGGCCTAATACTGGTGGTATGTCTTCTTATAAAGCCAAGCAAGAGACAGCATCTCACACATAAACAGCAGTGCTTGCACGTGCATAATGGTTTTTTCCATCTGGCTTGTGCAATGTGTTCATGCAGAACGATCCAAAACAAGGTCCTTTTTTTCGCAAGTTTCCGCTTTTTCTTTTGCTGCCAAGCTCAGTAATAGAGAATCACGTGCAATGTTTCCACTAACACAACATCGCCCACTTACAGCTGAACAAGAATTCATAACAATTTGGCTTGACTGAGAAAAAAATAACAGGAGCGAACGGAGTTTATTGCGCACCTGTTTTCTCATAGTGATCCTTAACTTTTTGTGAGTAGTGTAGTTTGCCAAGATGCAAGCTATCCACTGATGTATTTAGTCTAAACATGGGATAAGCCCGCTGTGCCCTAGGCCCTTTGTGTCACAGGCCCGATATGTCCCACTTCTTTCCGGCCGTCAAAACTATTCAGTCTATCATCATCAAATTTGGCATACTAGTTTGCCAAGATGCAAGCTATCCACTGATGTATTTAGTCTAAACATGGGATAAGCCCGCTGTGCCCTAGGCCCTTTGTGTCACAGGCCCGATATGTCCCACTTCTTTCCGGCCGTCAAACTATTCAGTCTATCATCATCAAATTTGGCATACTAGTTTGCCAAGATGCAAGCTATCCACTGATGTATTTAGTCTAAAGCATGGGATAAGCCCGCTGTGCCCTAGGCCCTTTGTGTCACAGGCCCGATATGTCCCACTTCTTTCCGGCCGTCCATCCGTCCGTGCGTGCGTCCTGTTTTCAGTTCTCAATGGTCTCCCCGCTGTGTGTACAGCCGACGCATTCCGATTTCTGAGTAGCTCGGCGATGCTGCGAGGGGACTTTGTAGCCGCTCGGCGTTGCACTTGTTTTGTCTTCTTCTTCTTTGTCTTGTTGTTCTTCTTCTTTGTCTTGTTGTTGTTGTTCTTCTTTGTCTTGTTGTTGTTCTTCTTCTTTGTCTTGTTGTTGTTGTTCTTCTTCTTAACAACTTCAGACAATTCGCTTTCTAATGATACAAGAACCATTCTTGTATCTTTTTTTCCCGCTCCCGATTTATGAGCATTTCAAGTTAGTAGGGTGACTGTCGACCATTTTGAGAAAACAACAGTCTAAAGTCTAGCCTAGCTGTATAACATAACATGCATTGACCTACTCGTTTTAAAACACTTATAAGACCGCTTAGAGACAATAATTAAACATTATATTTTATAAATATGAAAGAAAAGATGTTAGTTAGAGAACACAAACATACCCATAACTGTTGTTGTTGTTATTGTTATTGTTGTTGATCCCTGGTTTAACGACTCCAGGGATCATCCCAACAGCCAGAGCACTTGAACAATTCAGTACAAATGCACTAGCTAGGGATGAGAACATTACGTGTGTGACCGTTTTTGATTACCCCGCCATGTGGGCAGCCACACTCCGTCTTCGGGGGATTTTAGACCGATGATGTTATGCTGGGAGCTTGTCATGGCTTAAGACAATCCCCGCACAACCATTCAGAGCATAACAACATTTTGATGTAGCCTTGGCGTTCTAGCTTATGTCAACTGGTCTGACACAGCCTCATGCTAAGGCAAACACCCATAACTCAAAAATTGACAAAACATTTAGATTTTTTTTGACTTTGCAAGCCTGTTGTGAGAAACTAGCCCTTCGACTTAATGTCCCTTTCGTGCTGGTGGTGGTGGTGGTGGGTCACATTTACGTACGTTGACCTGCTCATGCATTTTATATATCCATTCTTGTTGATGTCCTGACAGCCAAGGCAGTGGGAGAATCGTGTTCAGAGAACGACAAGTGCACCTCTGGCCTGGTCTGCGATCCCGTGAACAACAGCACTTGTCGTGGGTGACACGTATCACGATGGCTTGGAGTCAAAGCGGACTATCTTTAGCTTATTATTGAAATGATTGCAAAAACGAATATATAAAAAAACACCACTGCAGGAATATAAAAAGCCTAATCCCCATTTTATATTATTTGCAGTCTTTTTTTAAACCCTTTCATCGCCACTGTCGCCTCTTGGCACCACAATGATTTAACACCCATGTCACTGAAAGGCATCAAATGAGGGTCTGGTATCCAGTGAACTTATGTTCTTAATTTTTGGGAGGTAAGGATAGGCCCTATTTTAGGCATGTCACAGAGGAATTCCCAGTATTCCAGACGAATTTTTTTCTCAACCCAGGTAAGTTTAATGGTAGATTTTGGCTGAGGAATGGCTAGTGTTGAAAGGGTTTTAAAGACCCCACACGTCACGTGTCACATTCCCTCTTATGCTAGGAAGATTTCTTAAGATTCCTTACCAGCTATAAGAGGGAAAACGCGTGAAAAACCGTGTTTTGACACGTGACGTGCGGGGTCTTTAATACAAGTTCTTAGGTTTTTTCAATAACATCAATAATAAGTCAATGGACTATCTAAAGATAGTCCGTTTTGACTCTAAGCCATCGACAATTTATATTATCTTTCCACTCTTCTCTTCTGTCTCCGACACACTGCATACGATTCGATCTCAATGCGATCCGATTATGACATTTGTGAGGCATGATGATCCCCCCCCCCCCCCTCGCGCGTGGGGATACCGGTGTGTGTGTGTGGGGAGAAAATATGTCATTTTGACCCTCAACCGCTTTGCGGCAAAAAATTGTGGTGGTACCATAGCCGATGAGGTTTAACCGAGGCGTGGTTACTGCTACACATATCTGTATTATTGAAAAATCGGGGCTTTACTGGTTTAGCACTGCCTCCGGGCATTGCCTCCAGTATTGTTCCCACCATCTTTGTATTTACAAATGCCCCACATGGCCGAAAGGCCGAAGAGGGCGTAAAACCCTATTTCCACATCGACCCAGCACCAGAACAACTTGTCCCTAATAAGGGCTTTCCGCCATGAGGACGTCAAACCTCCACTCAACCAATCAACTGGACGTTCTGTGCTTGTAACTTCCTCTAATCTGTCGCTCTCTTTGACTCTGCCTTTTCCCTTTTGCTTACTTTCATGAATCTATGCTATCTTTCTGCCTTTTTTTTTACCGGGGTCCATTCATTTTCATCCACGCCCCTTTTTTCAACGATTTTTTTTCTCCTCCAAAAAACCCATTAATTTCCTCCTCCAGCCTGAAGTCAGGACTTGCTGCTGGGCCTAACTGTTTCTGAATTAGTTAGGCGCATAACGGCATGCAGCATGACGCATCTGCGATCATGACTGATTGACAGGAAACTGTCTGAGCGATCGAAGAAGAAGAAGAAAAGAGAGGCATGATTCTCTGGAAATTCCATTGTCTTAAAGGGCCACCTTGACGGATTAGTTTTTTGTAAGAAACACGTCCAGATCACCAGGAAAACACCCTTTTACAGAGATCGCAACACTCACTTTGCTCTGGTTTCCTAGAACTCAAACCGTCAAATCGGCGATTCCTCCTTGGCGGAGGTGCTGGAAGTCAAATTCTTTCACCCAAAGAGAAGGCATGTGCCGTCTCTTTTCTAATGGCCGCCAAATCGTTTGCACGAAATGTTCGCAATACAAGGCTTTTTTATAATAAAAAAACACTTTTTTATACAGTTTATCTAAAGTAGTTTCGCTCACAACAAAGGAAATGGCTCCCTTTATTTTTACTGCACTAAAAAAAAAAAAAAGCTTCAACCACAATGAGTGGCCTCCACCCACCCCATCCAAAATGGCTAATCTCCCCGGCATCTCCGCCAACGAGGAATCGCCGTTTTGACGGTTTAATTTCTAGGAAACCAGAGCAAAGTGAGTGTTCCGATCCTTGGAAAGGCTGTCTTTCTGGTGATCTGGACGTGTTTCTTGCAAAAACTCATCCGTCAGGGTCCACCTTTAGATGAAATCCTACTGGTTGCGTTCGCTATACTGTTTGCAGTCTCCCGCTATGCAAATGTGATGATGAAATATCGGTATTGTTTTGTAGGGGAAGACGGGGTAAAAAGCGCATGGGCGGGTAAGAAGCCCACCCCAATTATCTCATGAAATGAAGCAAATTTCAGTCTCATTTTGCCCATGAGACGAGCGTTAATGTCTAGCATTCGTCTCATGGGCAAATTTGACTGACATTTTCTTTATTTCATGAGATAATTGGGGTGG
>JAGGCT020004213.1:83261-85761 GCA_017654935.2 Phymorhynchus buccinoides
CCACGGGAGATTTTTGTAGGGATGATCGACTCCGCATGATACAAACTCTGCAGTCTGTTTCTCTGTTTGTCCATCTGTCTCTTTCCTGTCACCCTTTGTGTTGCTGTAGGCTGCTGGCAGTTGCTGTAGGCTGCTGGCTGTTGCTGTAGGTTGCTGTAGGCTGCTGGCTGTTGGTGTAGGCTGCTGGCTGTTGGTGTAGGCTGCTGGCTGTTGGTGTAGGCTGCTGGCTGTTGGTGTAGGCTGCTGGCTGTTGGTGTAGGCTGCTGGCTGTTGCTGTAGGCTGCTGGCTGTTGCTGTAGGCTGCTGGCTGTTGCTGTAGGCTACTGGCTGTTGTTGTAGGCTACTGGCTGTTGCTGGCAGTTGCTTTAGGTTGCTGGCAGTTGCTGTAGGTTGCTGGCAGTTGTTGTAGGCTGCTGGCTGTTGCTATAGGTTGCTGGCAGTTGTTGTAGGTTGCTGGCAGTTGTTGTAGGCTGCTGGCAGTTGCTGTAGGCTGCTGGCTGTAGGCTGCTGGCTGTTGCTGTAGGTTGCTGTCAGTTGCTGTAGGTTGCTGGATGTTGCTGTCGGTTGCTGTAGGTTGCTGGCTGTTGCTGTAGGCTGCAGGTTGCTGGCTGTTGTTGTAGGTTGCTGGCTGTTGTAGGTGGCTGGCTGTTGCTGTAGGTTGCTGACAGTTGCTGTAGGTTGCTGGCTGTTGTTGTGGGTGGCTGGCTGTTGCTGTAGGTTGCTGGCTGTTGCTGTAGGTTGCTGGCTGTTGTTGTGGGTTGCTGGCTGTTGCTGTAGGCTGCTCGCAGTTGCTATTCGTTGCTGTAGATTGCTGTCCCATGGTGTAGGTTGCAAGAAGTTGCTGGAGGTTGCTGTCCAGTGCTACAGGTTGCTGTAGGTTGCTGTCTGCTGCTCTGGAGTGTCGCTGTCTGTTGCAGTGTAGTGCTGTCTGCTGCTCTGGAGTGTCGCTGTCTGTTGCAGTGTAGTGCTGTCTGCTGCTCTGGAGTGTCGCTGTCTGTTGCAGTGTAGTGCTGTCTGCTGCTCTGGAGTGTCGCTGTCTGTTGCAGTGTAGTGCTGTCTGCTGCTCTGGAGTGTCGCTGTCTGTTGCAGTGTAGTGCTGCCCGCTGCTTCTTGTTGTGTGTACATTGCGTTGAAAGTCAAAGTCAAAGTCACAAACTTTATTGTCAGATAGAAAACATCGAATAAGCAATTACAATAGACTTTTGTTTTTGTGTGTTGTCAGCTTGTGTGTTGTGTGCTGTGCAGAACTGGATCTCTACGAGGACTGCAGTGGGGCCCACAGCACTCACTGCAAGTCCGGAACCTTCTGCGACTGGCTGAAGAGATGCTGTCAGTGCCGTGAATACTGGAGCGGTTTAATCTCTAATTATCTGCGTCGTGTCTCTTTCTCTGTATAATTATGTTGCTTTCTCTACTATGTCCATCTCTGCGCCTTTCTGTCTTTTTCCATAAACGCTAACGGTTTAGGCTTCCAATTGTTGCTCTTTAACCTTTACCGGATCATGCTTTTGACTACACGGACACGATGGCGGGGGTCTTCCACGACCCCCTACTCAGCAAAGAGCGAATTCCGAGGTGTTTATCCCTGTCCGGATGGCGGGGGTCTCCCACGACCCCTACTTGTCAAAGAGGCACCATGTGTTTATCCCTGTCCGGATGGCGGGGGTCTCCCACGACCCCTACTCAATGCACTGCAGTGCTCTTTAAAGTAGGGGTCGTGGGAGACCCCCGTCATCCGGACAGGTATATCAAAATTACGCGTCATATTACGTCATTTATATTTTATACACATTAATGAAATTTAACACACTTAAAGCCATTTACGATTTTGACAAAGTCATGCAATTTCATGAAGATTGCTTAAATAGTTTTAGAGATATAACATGTTTTGTGTGTCAAGGGGTCGTGGGCGACCCCAGAAGTCCGGTAAAGGTTAAGTTTAAGTTCCGTAGAATTCCGTCAAACTTGAATAATAGTGCAAATGGTTAAACTTTTACATTTTATTGGTTGTTGGTTTGTTTCAAATGGTAAGAATCCTTACTTGAACTCTATGACTAATACTGCTGTGACCTCTTGCTAAATCACCATCATGACAAGAGGTCACAATTCCAAAATCCATTATTTGCGGAATTATATGTTTCTCAACACAATGAACAAGAAACACCCGAAGGTGCTGATGGGACCCAGAAATGCACTGGCCACCACCTGCCCTACCAGCACAAGAGCAGGCCTTACCGACTACACAACGACTTTCTACAACAAAACTCAGTATCCCAAGCTTACTGTCATCAATAAATGACTTATTAAAGATTGGTGCTGGAATGAAAAAGAAACAACAAAATGTTACATAAGTCCAACAGCTTTTCTTAACCCCTTGACTGCCGTAAAACGTATCACGTACTGACTTGATGACATCACTGATGACGTCATCAGATGAAGAGGAACAACTGATATGCTGGTTTTTGCTCTAACACAGCCAAGAGAGTTATATCCCCAGACC
>JAGGCT020004213.1:93261-100761 GCA_017654935.2 Phymorhynchus buccinoides
GCTTACTTAATTAGGGGAAGACGGGGTAAAAAGCGCATGGGCGGGTAAGAAGCCCACCCCAATTATCTCATGAAATAAAGAAAATGTCAGTCAAATTTGCCCATGAGACGAATGCTCCGTCTTCCCTTAGACTTAGAAACTCCCATGTCGTGCGACGCAAGAGGCAGCCAGGGCGCTCCAACGGCTCCTATCGGCAGTCAGTCTGATGGCGTCGCTCCAGCAGTCTGTTCCCCAGCTGAAGAAGGTCTCGCTCCACTGTCTGACGCCAGTTCCTCTTTGGCCTCCCTCTTTTCCTCTTCGGGATCCAGCTTGGGAGAACCTGGTTTGCGGGTCTGGATGGCAAAGTTAAAGTTTTACGTCCTCTCGGCAAAGCCATATGGGACTGTCTGGATGGTGGCAGTCTGGCGGTTATGTGAGGCCCAGCCAACTGAGACGGCGTCTGCAGATGATGCTGGCTACTGGAACTTGCTTTGTGTGCGCTCTCTCACCTCTGCATTTGTGATAAAGTCACTCCGCTTGATGCCTCCTAAGCTTTTCCTGAGGCACTTGATGTCAAACGAGTTCAGCTTTATCTCCTGGATAGATTCTAAGTGCCAGGTTTCACAGCTGTAGAGCAGGGTGGATAGGACATTAGAGTTGCAGAAGCGCATCTTCCGGTGGAATGAGAGGGGTTTTTTGCTTCCCCAATCTTAGGCCGTGTACACACATAAGCGGATATCCCATGCAGAAACCCGAGCGCAATCCATAAATAAGTGAAACAAAGAAGGGAAAAGATTGGCGCACGTGTCCGAATTTCCCCTATATGCGTAAACTTTTATCCTCCTTTCCTCCACTTATGTAGGGTTTTCCGTACGGAACTTACGTGTGTAATGTGAACCCGGCCTTAGTGCCAGGTTTCACAGCTGTAGAGCAGGGTGGACGGGACATTAGAGTTGCAGAAGCGCGGCTTCAGGTGGAGTGAGAGGGTGTTTTGCTTCCCCAGATCTGTGACAGCTGGTTGAAGGCTGGTGTTGCTTTGCCCAGGCGACAGTTGAGTTCGTTGTCCGTGTCGCCTGTGCTGCTGATGTTGATGGCTCTTTGCACACCCGTGGGAATTTAGGGTTAGGGTTAGGGTTAGGGTTATTATTCCAAAAAGATTAGTAGCTGAAAAGGTTAATAAAATACAGCTTTATGTTTGGTAAGAAAGGCAAAAACACGGAAAAAATGGAATTAGCCGAGAAATGCACAAAGACCACATTTTGTATTATTTAATAATTTATAAATGTAATGTATTATTTCATTCTAGGCGGTAGAAGTGAATGATAGACAGACATTAATTAGCGATGATCACGAACGAAACTATGTAATAGTAGTCCTAGCCATAATAATAATGATGATTGATGTTGATATTGATGAGTATGATGATGTTGATGACGATGATGGCGACGACGATGTTGATGCTGCTGATGATGATGATAATGAAGATTGATGATGATGATGATGATGATGATGATTGATGATAATGATGATGATGATGATGATGATGATATTGATGATGGTGATAATGATAATATTGATGATGATGATGATGATAATATTGATGATAATGATGATGATAATATTGATGATGATGATGATGATAATATTGATGATGATGATGATGATAATATTGATGATGGTGATGATGATAATATTGATGATGATGATGATGATAATATTGATGATGATGACAACAACGATGATGATGATGATAATGATGACAACGATGATGATGATTTGTGTGTTTCAGTGAGGTCTCCTGTGCTGCCTTCGCCATACATATCCAGGGGTGAGGGGGTTTTCTCACTGTCTTTATTTCTGCCTCGGACTCTGTTCCACGAAATACGACTACAAAACACCAATGTTTCGTAACCTTTGCAAACAGAACATTCTAGATTGGTATTTTTTTTATTATGCAAGGATTCAACATTTCTGTCAAATGTGAACTTTTTCTTGAGGACAGTACCCTGCGATTGAATACAGCAGCCTCCCCGTGAGGATACCGGGGGGTCTTTCGTAAAATAGTTCCCCCACCTTCTGGAAGTTCTGTGCTTGTAACTTCCTCTAATCTGCCACTCTCTTTGACTCTGCCTTTTTCCTTTGCTTTCTATCATCTACTATCTTTCTGACTTATTGACCCCATTCTCCTGCCTTTAAAAAAAAATCTTCTAAATAATTGTTCTCCTTTGAGCTCCTCCGAAATCGGAATGTGTCGGTTGTGCGCAGCGGGGAGACCAGTGAAAACTGAAAACCGGACACAAATGTACCTTACCCATTATGTCCATATGGCCTGGGAAGTAAGAAGAAGAAGAATACAGCAGCAAATAATAAGTTTTCAAAACACTCGTGTTAACACCAATGTTTCGTGACCTTTGCAAACAGAAAATTCTAGATTAGCATTTTTTAGTATGCAAGGATTTAATATTTCTGTCAAATGTGAGCTTTTTGATGAGGACTGTACCAAGATATCGGCACTCCTCCTCTCTCTCAACACTCTCACCATCAATCACAAGCTGTGATTCAGGCAGTGAATCTTTACGAAAATCAATTAGCATCTCTTTGGTTTTGACAACATTTAGATCTAAGTAATTGGTGTTTTTTTTACAGCAGGGGCAGAACTTTTGTACTTCGTTGAAATAGACTGAATCAGAGTTGGACATATCTTCAATTGCAGAGTCATCTGAGTACTTTATAACAGGAGTTGTTTCTGCGCCTCTGCAGTCATTAGTGTATAATGTGAAAAGGACTGGGGATAACACTGTACCTTGGGGGGCACCGGTAGAAGTGGCGCGTTCCGAGGAAGTTACAGACTGAAAACGGACTGACTGAGTTCTATTTTTAAAATGGGATGTGTGTGTGTGTGTGTGTGCGTGTGTGTGTGTGTGTGTGTGTGTGTGCGTGCGTGCGTGTGTGTGCGCGCGCGTGCGCGCGTGCGTGTGTGTGTGTGTGTGTGTGTGTGTGTGTGTGTGTGTGTGTGTGTGTGCGTGCGTGTGCGTGCATGCGTGTCACAGAAATACTAAAACCGATTTCTGCCGTGAAAGATACATTGAAATGTTGCCTGATGTTTATAAATATATAGGGGAAGACGGACTAGAAATAGGGGAAGACGGGGTAAAAAAAATTATGGGCGGGTAAGAAGCCCACCCCAATTATCTCATGAAATGAAGCAAATTTCAGTCTCATTTTGCCCATGAGACGAGCGTTAATGTCTAGCATTCGTATGGGCAAATTTGACTGAAATTTTTGCTTTATTTCATGAGATAATTGGGGTGGGCTTCTTACCCGCCCATGCGCTTTTTACCCCGTCTTCCCCTATCCTCCAATACGGTTTCGGTGTGGTAATCATAAACTCATGATAGAAACTGGCAGAAGATTTGGAATACCCCATGAAGAACGATTATGTAGAGACTGCGATCAGAATGACCTTGGTGACGAGTTTCATTTTGTAATGAAATGTCCCGAATACAATGATATTAGAATAATTAGATGTTAGTTTATTCCCAGAAAATGTGCATGCGTAATGTCCGTATTTAACTATTGTCGTTTGCTCTGTGGTGGTAAAAAAAAAAGTGTTATTAAATTTAGCTAATTTGCTAAGGTTTAGTAAAGTTGTGTGACATTGTATTCGTCAAGGCTTTATACTGAAAATTCTCTGCCCCTGTCTCTTGACCTGAGATGCAAACGCCCCCTACTTAAGATTATCGCCCTTGCCTGTCAGGAACTAGTAGTATATAGCCACAGAAAATTATCTGCTCCTGACTCGTCACCAGGGGGCATCGGCAGTTCGGGCCTAAACTTATCGCCCTTTCGTGTCGGCAAGGAGTAGTATACAGACTCAATTTTAGAGTTGTCTTTTGTAACTGTTTTCAATTGTTGTATTGTTGTATTTGCATTTGTCCTCTATGCCCCTACAGGGGTCAAAAGGATTAACCCTTTCACCGCCAATGTTGCATTTATGCACCACAATGGTTTGACACCCATGTCACTAAAAGGCATCAAATCAGGGCATGTTATTCAAAGACCCTATTTTCTCAATTTTGGGAGGTAAGGATAGGACTAATGTTATACATGTCACAGAGGAATTCCCAATATTGCTGACAATAATTTTCCTCTACTCAGTTAAGTTTAATGGTATTATTTGGTGCTGAAAAATGGCTGGTGGCGAAAGGGTTAAACAATCTTTGTGTGTGCGTGTGACACTGTCACCGTGTGTGTGTGTGTGTGTGTGTGTGTGTGTGTGTGTGTGTGTTATGAAACAGCCGCACTGGTTGGAATCATAGTGGGGATGTCAGCAGGTCTCCTGTGTCTGGCCGCGGCCTTGTGGAGAGTGAAACGCCGACATGAAAAGAAAAGTAGGTTAAAGACCCATCACGTCACGTGTCAAAACCACGATTTTCACCTGTTTTCCCTCTTATGCTAGGAAGATTTCTTACCAGTGACGTGGACCTTGTGGGGTGGGGTGTGTGTGTGTGTGTGTGTGTGCGTGTGTGTTAAGAGAGAGGGTGGGTGCTCTAGTGTCTCGCTCATACAGCAGGTGTTTTGCTTTCGTAAGCAAACACGGGTTTCAATTCTTTATCCAACGTTATATCAACAGTAAAACATAGCGAAACTCCAGCCAGACAGCAACTAATATATAAACTTAAATACTAGAATCTTTATAAACAAATAATACAAGGAAAATAGGAAAACAATGTTTATAATTATGAACAGTACCCGTTCAACTAAAATGAAGTCAATGAGGTTATATGCACGGCGCAGCGCTAATTCTAAACAGGGGGGAGGTTTGACGTTGTCAGTGTGAGAGAGAAAACTTGAAAACTTAAACTTTATTTTCCAAGGATATAGATTTTAGGCAACGCCTATTCTTCCAATCTGTCCTTGATACATATATACTTAACACAAAAGACAAACGTGGCAAGGCATACTATTACGCATACAGAGCTGAATACAAAGGTAGCAAAGCAGTTGATATTATGAAACATAGATAGGCTGAAATATGGGATTATAACAGTTGCATAATTTTTAATACTCGTGCGTGCATATAAGCATGCAACCATACTTACACACTTGCGCGCATGTATATTAAGGAAACACACATTATATAACAGGGCAATATATATACATTCATCATCTAGGGTATGTAACAGGTAACAATTTGCATTAATTTGAAAACAATATTTATAACATAATTAGGCACATTGTAGGCGAATAGCTAACTAATAGAATGAAATTAATAAAATGTAATTAATACATACTAACATCGGCATAAGCATCTAGCATATCAGGAGATATGCCCCTGAGGGTAAATGAGCTTAAGGAGGGTCGAATGTAAGTGTCTTTCGAAGAGAGAGAGAGAGAGAGAGAGGGAGAGAGAGAGAGAGAGGGAGAGAGAGAGAGAGAGAGAGAGAGAGAGAGAGAGAGAGAGAGAGAGAGTGAGAGAGAGAGACACAAAGAGAGAGAGGGAGAGAGAGAGAGAGAGAGAGAGAGAGAAAAACAAAGAGAGAGAGAGAGAGCTTCTCAATGTTCAAGTACGCATATTATTTTATGCGGAAGGTAGTGAAGTGAATAAGGGGAAGGACCTCTCTCTCTTAATTACTAACTCCCTCCACCAAAGTTATTTAAGACAACACCGCCTGGCGCAGTGTGGGAAACCCCCATATTTATAGCTAACAATGCCCCATAATATGTTCCAAAAATGTGCCCCCTCCCCCACCCTGCATTTCTCGGCTAATTCCATTTTTTCCGTTTTTTTGCCTTTCTTACCAAACATAAAGCTGTATTTTATTAACCTTTTCAGCTAATTATCTTTTTCGAATAATAACCCTAACCCTAACCCTAACCCTACCCCCCCCCCCCCCCCCCCCCCTCCCCCCCTCCTATAAGACGGGAAAACGCAATTAACCACGACTGTGACAAATGCTGCGGTGTACTGCATAGTACATAGATAATGGCCTTTATCATGACTGCAATTAATTATTGAACAAAGATAATTAGCTGAAAATGTTCATAAAATACAGCTTCATGAAAGGCATAAAACGGAAAAATGGAATTAACCGAGAAATGTAGGAGGGGGGTGGGAGGGGGGTGGCACATCTTGACCTTTACCGAAATTTCGTTCGTTCGCAGTGTGTGAAATTTAAGACAACACAGGGAAGGAAAACCAAACCACCAGCCTCTAAAAAAAACCCAACTAAAACAGTCAAACTTGAAACCCAAAACAAAAGATCCCTTTCACCGCCAACGTCGCATTTTTGCACCACAATGATTTAACACCCATGTCACTAAAAGGCATCAAATCAGGGTCTGTTATCCAAAGACCCTGTCCTTTTAGTTTGGGGAGGTAAGGATAGGCCTTGCTTTAAATATGTCACACAGGAATCCCCAGTATTGCAGACACATTTTTTTCTCTACCCAGGTAAGTTTGATGGAATCTTTTTGCTGAAAAATGGCTGGCGGTGAAAGGGTTAATCACAGAAACGAAACAAAGTCACGACGTTTCGGCCTTAACCCTTTCACCGCCAACCATATTTCAGCAAAGCAATGTCAATTAAATTTGCCTGGGTAGAGAACAAAATCCATCTGCAGTATTGGGGATTCTTCTGTGACATATGTATAATACAAGGTCTACCTTTACTTCCCAAAACTAAGACAATAGGGTCTTTGGATAATAGACCCCAATTTGATGCCTTTTAGTGACATAGGTGGTAAATCACTGTGGTGCTAAAATGCGACTTTGGCGGTGAAAGGGTTAACCCGTTGTCCAGTGCTAAAAAACAATTGTGTATCATGTTTTAGCACTGCACAACGGGGTTGAACCAAAGATATTCTAAAAGGGTAAGATGGATTACGTAAAAGCTCGGCGAACCGGGCTGATAGAGTTATCGTTAGTGGGGACGTGTACACTATTCACAGTGGAGGCTATCCAAAAACTCGGACTGGAACTTGAACGGAGAATTCAACTGGCCTATCGATGTGTAAAATGTGTCACGTTTCAAAGGGACATAACCAGTGTTTCTGTCCTCACTACTCATATAGGGAAAAGAGACCGGATGTTTATCTCCCCCTGTACAGTCTTTGGTTTGAACCCAAAACATCGTGACATTTTTCTTCTTCTAAAGAGACAGATTTAAGAACTGTCTTTAAAGTCTTGGCGATGGTAGGCATTTGTGATCATGCTGAAGAAGAGCGATTGAAAAGAAAGTTCAAGGGTAATAAATGCATATGTTATTATGGATAAATGGTGTGTACTTTTTTTTTAGTGCACGTGTCAATGTGTGATTTTTAAAAAAATTAACAAAATGAAATTAATCTCTTTAATCAATGTTGTTTAATTACAGAGCGTAAGGACGTGAAAGAAATACTGGCACAAAGGTAATTAACCAAGAAATTGAGCAAAGGGTGAATACTCTCTTTCTAATTAACTCCCCTCCACCAAAGTTCCTAGGCGATTGCTATCGTAATCAACTTTGGTGGAGGGAAGTT
>JAGGCT020004213.1:103261-123518 GCA_017654935.2 Phymorhynchus buccinoides
TGTTGTTGTTGTTGTTGTTGTCATTCCCTGGCTTAAAGACTCCAGGGATCATCCCAACAGCCGAAGCGATTGAACACTATGGTACAAAATGCACCAGCTAAGGGATGAGAACATTACGTGCGTCGTGACCGTTTTTGATTACCCTGCCGCGTGGGCAGCCACACTGACTTCGGAGGAGAGGACACCTATGACTTGCACGATTCGCAGACGGACTTAACGTGTCCATTGGCTGTTTGAACAGTTATAATTTCATACCACTTTTTTGTTTGTGGCTCAAGCCACAAACCTATAACTCACTTTGTCGGTCTGTGTCGTCTGTCGGTCTGTCTGTCGGTCGGTCGGTCTGTCGTTCGTTCCAAAATTGTCGCACATTTTGACAAAATTGTCGCACTTCAAATCGAGGCTACACTTCTGGCCGCTCTTTAAAATGATGTATTCTAAAAGCGTACAAAATAATAAACATACGTAATACAGACACTACAACAGACACGACGAGTATGCGGTGCTTCTTTTGATGAGTATAAGTAGGATACATAGTTTTAAATGTTTTCCAAAAGATATAAAAAGTTACGAAAGGGTGCAGAGATAACCTTCTGGTTTACAGATTAAAATGATTGAAAAGCCAGGGGAGGTAACTCATGATTGGAGTGGTAAAAATAGACCGCGTGCCACAAACTATTGCGATTTCGCGCTTGTTTCAGTACCGGTAGGTAACAAAGAGATAAGGGTCGCTGTTTCGCCTATGCGCTTTGACTTGTGCTTGTGCTTATTCTGGCAGCCATAGACGGACTGGACTTTCTGTACGTCTTTTTCAGTTAACAACCAATCATTTTTGTTCACGGAACTTTGTTCATGCGTTTGCATTTTGTTCTCTTCAAAATAGCGACAACAGTAAAATGGATAAGGTTATACGTGTGTGCCTATTTTTTAAACACACACACACACATTTTGTTTTTTAGATTCTGTAAACACTTTCAATGGAATGCAAAAGTTGTAAAACCATATCAAACATGTTAAAAGATGTCTTAATGGTTGTTTTATGTTTATGTTTTATTTTTAACAGCTCCTCAGTTTGCAAAGGGACGCAAAGTAGGACACAGGGTGACCCATAACTTTGCTGTGACTTGCTTATAATATTATCGCTTATAATATTCAGTTTGTTTAGCAACTTAAGTAACCATTCATCCAAATTTTAAAAATTATGAGTTCTTGTTATCATTTCTACACACATTTAATTTTCTAACAATAAAAACCGAAAGCAACAGCCTATTGAATAGCGTATACTTTTGTTTTAAACATACGCATAATATTTCAAAAACGAAACGTTTGTATCTGTAATTGATTTCTGTTTCGAGCTTATGCTGATCACTAATAACCATAGTTATCAGTTCAAAGTCAAACTTTATATGAAAAGCCAAATGAAAACGGGCTCATGAAAAAGTGAGATTCTTGCAGCTTGACGAAAGTTTCTCATATCCAATTTTATATGAGAATTTTCGTATAACCTACTTTAGTTTCAACGGCCTCATTTTTTTTTTTCAAGTAATAACAAAGAACAGCTATGGTGAGACGCTCAACTGTGCTTTTTAATACGCAACGTTTCGTATTTCGGATGTTCTGCTAAGCAGGGTGTACTGTAGTTCTGCTGATGCTGCCAACTCTGCGTATTCCAATGTCAGATTTATGTCCTGCGCAACATCCAAACAGCTCTATAGCATCACTCACTCACCCCGCCAGAATGTCTGCCTGTCTGCTATCTTGCAGTTATGTGGTCTGGTATAGCTCACCCCGCCGGAATGCCTGCCTGTCTGCTATCTTGCAGTTATGTGGTCTGGTATAGCTCACCCCGCCAGAATGCCTGCCTGTCTGCTATCTTGCAGTTATGTGGTCTGGTATAGCTCACCCCGCCGGAATGTCTGCCTCTCTGCTATCTTGCAGTTATGTGGTCTGGTATAGCTCACACCGCCGGAATGTGGTCTGGTATAGCTGCCTCTCTGCTATCTTGCAGTTATGTGGTCTGGTATAGCTCACCCCGCCACCCCGCCGAATGCCTGCCTCTCTGCTATCTTGCAGTTATGTGGTCTGGTATAGCTCACCCCGCCGGAATGCCTGCCTGTCTGCTATCTTGCAGTTATGTGGTCTGGTATAGCTCACCCCGCCATAGCTCACCCCGAATGCCTGCTGGTATAGCTCACCCCGCTGTCTGCCTGCTATCTTGCAGTTATGTGGTCTGGTATAGCTCACCCCGCCGGAATGCCTGCCTCTCTGCTATCTTGCAGTTATGTGGTCTGGTATAGCTCACCCCGCCGGAATGCCTGCCTCTCTGCTATCTTGCAGTTATGTGGTCTGGCATAGCTCACCCCGCCAGAATGCCTGCCTCTCTGCTATCTTGCAGTTATGTGGTCTGGTATAGCTCACCCCGCCGGAATGCCTGCCTCTCTGCTATCTTGCAGTTATGTGGTCTGGTATAGCTCACCCCGCCGGAATGAAGTTATGCTGGCTGCTCACCCCGCCGGAATGCCTGCCTCTCTGCTATCTTGCAGTTATGTGGTCTGGTATAGCTCACCCCGCCGGAATGCCTGCCTCTCTGCTATCTTGCAGTTATGTGGTCTGGTATAGCTCACCCCGCCGGAATGCCTGCCTCTCTGCTATCTTGCAGTTATGTGGTCTGGTATAGCTCACCCCGCCAGAATGCCTGCCTGTCTGCTATCTTGCAGTTATGTGGTCTGGTATTGCTCACCCCGCCAGAATGCCTGCCTGTCTGCTAACTTGCAGCCATGGTCTGGTGTCGCCTACAACTCCCTAACACCAGAAGAATGTGGATTCAGTTAATGGGTGCTTATAAACTCCTCAAAGCCAACTATGAATCTGTTCATTTTTTAATGTTGCTTGCAGCTCCTGTAACTCATCAGCTTTTCCGTTCATTTCATGGATGCTTCTGCTTCTGCTTCCATAGTCGAAAAGGCCACATCGTGGCATAGTCATCGACGAAACTAGGGGAGAGCACGCCCTAATCTAGAGGTTTTACCTGGCCTGCCAATGCACGTTGCCACGCCCTGCTGCAACATATCTTTCTAACTTAGTTTTGTTTCTCTTCTCTGTATTTTCACGGGGGATGGGGATACAGGTGGGGGAAGGGAGGTGGGGAGGTGTGGACAAAGGAAGCGGGTGTGGTGGGAATGGTGGTGGTGGTGGTGGAATGCTAATATAAAAAAAAGCTGCTGAATTCCAGCGTTTCCTACGAACTCACAGACGCTTGTAGTTAATTGTAGATCCAATTCAGGTACTATGCAGCGGTTCACAATATAAGGTCACCACCAACAGTCTTGCCAAGGCACGTACGAACAACAACAACAACAACAACAACAACAACAACAACAACACCACCAGCGTTACCACCTCATTACACACTTTTAAGCTTGAACCATCAAACACATGCAACGAGACATTTTGTGGAACTTTATTGCTGGAATGCGGTGTGCAAAAACAAATACACAAAAGACTGATTCCCAATGAGAGATACGACTATTAAGAGTTAAGCAAAGTTAAGTTACCTCGAGCAAAGGCCTTGTCTAGTGCGAAACGTTTAATTATGCTTCTCCAGATGATGCGGGTCACCTCGTACCCACAGATGTTTACACGCATTTTAACAGTATTTATCCCTCTCCAGATGATGCGGGTTCTCCAGGACCCATACTCGTCAAAGAGTCACCATGCGTTTATGCTTCTCCAGATGGCGCGGGTTTCCAACGACCCATACTCAATGCACTGCAGTGACATATTTTTGCTATTTAAAGTATGGGTCCTCCGTGACCCGCGTTACATATGAGAAGTATGTTAAAATGACGTATCTAATTATTACTTTAGTTTTTACTGTTTTGGCACCACAATTTATATGCCAAGCTATGTTTTAAAACAATACCTACAATTTTATTATCATAGTCCCAATAGTTCCTGAGATATTAAGTCATGTGTGCGTCTCTGGGTCTTGGACGACCCATGAAGCAAGGTAAAAGTTAAAACATGATTGTGTGTGTTTGCTGTTTTGCTTGATTGATTTTCATGAGCTAATAAGTCATGGAAGTAAGTGATGAGCTAGTAATTCATGAAAACATTTGTTTACATTTTTGTGTTAGCTGTAGAGTATTGATATTTAAACGGAGGGAGCAAGGCTAATTTAAAAAACAAAACTTTCAGTAAGTGAATTGGCTAGTGTGGATATACAGTGGATCCTCCCTTACAAGACCTTCAAAAATCATCCACAATGAGGTCTTATAAGGGAGGGGTCTTATTGGCTACTGCAAAGAACACCTTTTGCAAGAGTGAATGCCCTTAGTGGGTGGGGGAAGATGGTTGAGCACTGACCAAACAAGGGAATAACTCTCGCCAATAACCCTATTTTGACGCCACTAAATGGCTGCCTTTCGCAAGAGTGAATGCCCTTTTCAGCACTGACCAAGGGCTTCACTCTCGCTGTCAAGGGCGTTAATAACCCTAGTTGCAGAGGCCAATAAGGAGGTAATTGTAATACTTACAAAGAAGGGGAATGTCTCAGAGAAGTAGATCTTATGTGGGAGGGAGTCTTATAATGGGAGGTCTTATAAGGGAGGTTCCACTGTATGCTAAGCCGCCCACAAAAAAAAAGTTAGGAAACACTTTCAAAATACTCGTG
Organism: Phymorhynchus buccinoides; assembly: GCA_017654935.2. NCBI lineage: Eukaryota > Metazoa > Mollusca > Gastropoda > Neogastropoda > Raphitomidae > Phymorhynchus > Phymorhynchus buccinoides. The sequence continues at coordinate 107,934 of JAGGCT020004213.1, forward strand.
TTTTGGTTCTTTGCTCATAGATTCAAAACGCTTCGCACCTAGAGCTTAAAACGTGGCAGTCACGTACACAAGAGACATGGCCTTACAGTGAAAGCAAAAACGTGTTCCTTGCAAAAACTCATCCGTCAGGGTCCACCTTTAATAAAGAGTTCAGCACTTAACCCTTTCACCGCCAATGTCACAATTTTGCACCACAATGATTTAACTAACACCCATGTCATTAAAGGTGGACCCTGACGGATTTATTTTATGTATTTATTAAGACAACTTTTATAGCGCCTAATCTTTAAGCTCTAAGCGCTTTACAGAAATCACTAAAATAAACACAATGAACAAAAAGTATACATCAAACATTGACCAACACCCCCCTTCCCTGATCCCTCAGTCAATTTCTCAATCACGCCCAAATAATGAATTGCATAATCTACAGTACACTTTCGCAACCAACTTGAAACACTCACACTGATGGACGCTTAAAGACGCCCAGGCCACACTATTAACAAATCACACTCACACCCACACTTATAACGATAGAGAGAGAAAGAGAATGAGAGAGAGAGAAAGAGAAAGAGACAGACAGACAGACAGACAGACAGAGAAAGACAGAGACGGAGACACAGAGAGCCAGACAGAGAAAGAGAGAGACAGAGACAGAGATATATAGGACTGAAATACAGTTGCATGCATCATAAAATAACAACTTACTATAATTTGTACATACAATAGTCACACACAAAAAAGGCACATAATATTCAATATTAATAAACATTCACACACACACACACACACACACACACACACACACACACACACACACACACACACACACACACACACACACACACACACACACACACACACACACACACACAAATATGAGTTTTTGAAAGAAACACGTCGATATCACCCGAAAGACAGCCTTTTCAAGGATCAGAACACTCACTTTGCTCTGGTTTTCTAGAAATTAAACCGTCAAAACGGCGATTCCTCCTTGGCGGAGAATGCCGGAGAGAGCAGCCATTTTGGATGGGGTGGGTGAAGGTCACTCATTGTGGTTGAAGTGTTTTTCTTTGTTTTGTAGTGCAGTAAAAAAAAAATCGGAGCTGTTTCCTTTGTTGTGAGCGAAACTCCTTTAGATAATCTGTATAAAACAATAAAAAAAGAAAGAAAGGCTTGTATTGCGAAAATTTGGTCTCTCACGCACGGGCGGCCATTAGAAAAGAGACGGCACACGCCTTCTCTTTGGGTGAAATAATTTGACCTCCAGCACCTCCGCCAAGGAGGAATCGCCGATTTGACGGTTTGATTTCTAGGAAACCAGAACAAAGTGAGTGTTGCAATCTCTGTAAAGGGTGTTTTCATGGTGATCTGGACGTGTTTCGTACAAAAAAATCATCCGTCAGGGTGCCCCTTTAATATCTCTCAAATCAGGGTCTGTTATTTTTCAATGATATTGTGTTCCTAAATTTGGGTAGTAAGGATTGACCCTTTTCTAAATGTGCCACAAAGAAATCCCACAATATTGCAAACGAAATCTTTTCTGTAGCCGGGAAGTAAGTTTAATGGAAATTGTTGGCTCAAAGATGGCTGGTGGTGAAAGGGTTAACCCCTTGACTGCCAGAGAAAATTAAAGAAAAAAACCTTTGGGCAAATCATGCCACGGAAAAGACAACTGATAGAGCCAATCTGGCAAAATGGTCTGGGGATATTAATCTCTTGACTGTGTTAGAGCAAAAGCCAGCATATCAGGGTTATTCCTCTACATCTGATGTCATCAGGTCAGTACGTAATACGTTGGCGGCAGTCAAGGGGTTAATGCCGTACTCTTCAGCTCTTGCTTACTTTCTACATCACCCAAAATGATCTTATGTGTGTTTAGTGTGTTGCGTGTGCATGTATGTGTATGTGTATGTGTGTGTCTGTATGTAGGGGAAGACGGGGTAAAAAGCGCATGGGCGGGTAAGAAGCCCACCCCAATTATCTCATGAAATAAAAATAATTTCAGTCAAATTTGCCCATGAGACGAATGCTAGACATTAACGCTCGTCTCATTGGCAAAATGAGACTGAAATTTGCTTTCATTTCATGAGATAATTGGGGTGGGCTTCTTACCCGCCCATGCGCTTTTTACCCCGTGGTCCCCTATGTCTGTCTGTCTGTCTGCGTGCGTACGTAAGTTGTTTGAGATGTACTTGTATGTGTATCCTCTAACGTTTGTGTGTTGGTGTATGTGGTCAGTCCGTGCAACTCAGTTGCTATGGCTTACTGAATGAAAGATGAATAATGAGTCGGTGTCGTTGAGTGTGTGTGTGTGTGTGTGTGTGTCTGTGTGTGTGTGTGTGTGTCTGTGTGTGTGAGTTGCTTTGTAAATGCGTTGTGTTGTTGCTGGTTTGCGTCATTCTTAAACACTATTTTTGTTGTCTACTTGTTGATGAATATTCGATTGCAAAGCGCTTTGGGCTCATTTGAGGTAAAGCGCTATATAAATGTACTATTATTATTATTATTATTATTAATTATTATTACACCTCAGTCGATTTACTGAGTCAGGGAGCTGTAACAGCAAAGACGTGACATAATTATATGGCCAGTTAAAAAAAAAGTCTTGTCTTCAACAATATTCGTAATTAGGGCCTGCCTGTCGAACTTTGAGTTCTAGGGAATACGCTACCCTATCGAATCTGAACCAATTCTGTGCAACTATTCACGAATGTTCACCTGCCTAACAACATTGACACACTCAAGGTCAAAGATCAAAGTCGGCAAGATACAGCTGTTCCACAGGATCCGTCAATTTTAGTTAATGTACCACCCTTGCAACAATTGAAGTGATTGTATGCAGCAGTTTGCAAGACATTGTATTGACCACCAGTTTCCCAACAAATGAGCACTACAGAGCATGAACGCATGTACGCACGCACACGCACACACACGCTCATCAGAAATTAATTTTACGTCCTCCGACCTGCTTTAAAGGCACAAATGGGACATTTGTTAATATGGGTGATAGGGGGGAAAAAGAAATGGGGAAGGAGCATCCGACCTGCTTTAAAGGCACAAATGGGACATTTGTTAATATGGGTGATAGGGGGGGGGGGGGGGAAGAAATGGGGAAGGAGCATCCGACCTGCTTTAAAGGTACAAATGGGACATTTGTTAATATTGGGATGATGGGGGGGGTGGGGGTGGGGAAAGAAATGGGGAAGGAGCATCCGACCTGCTTTAAAGGTACAAATGGGACATTTGTTAATATGGGTGATAGGGGGGGGGGGGGGGGGGGGAAAATGGGGAAGGAGCATCCGACCTGCTTTAAAGGAACAAATGGGACATTTGTTAATATGGGTGATAGGGGGGGGGGGGGGGAAGAAATGGGGAAGGAGCATCCGACCTGCTTTAAAGGTACAAATGGGACATTTGTTAAATATGGGTGATAGGGGGGGGGGGGAAGAAATGGGGAAGGAGCATCCGACCTGCTTTAAAGGTACAAATGGGACATTTGTTAATAAAAACAATTATGGGTGGGGGGGGGGAAAGAAATGGGGAAGGAGCATCCGACCTGCTTTAAAGGAACAAATGGGACATTTGTTAATATGGGTGATAGGGGGGAAAAAGAAATGGGGAAGGAGCATCCGACCTGCTTTAAAGGTACAAATGGGACATTTGTTAATATGGGTGATAGGGGGGGGGGGGGGGGGGGTGCGGGTGGGAAAAGAAATGGGGAAGGAGCATCCGACCTGCTTTAAAGGTACAAATGGGACATTTGTTAATATGGGTGATGGGGGGGGGGGGGGGGGGGGGGGTGGAAAGAAAGGGGGAAGGAGCTATCCGACCTGAAATGGGGAAGGAGCATCCGACCTGCTTTAAAGGCACAAATGGGACATTTGTTAATATGGGTGATAGGGGGGGGGGGGGGGAAGAAATGGGGAAGGAGCATCCGACCTGCTTTAAAGGTACAAATGGGACATTTGTTAATATGGGTGATAGGGGGGGGGGGGGGGGGGAAATGGGGAAGGAGCATCCGGACCTGCTTTAAAGGTACAAATGGGACATTTGTTAATATGGGTGATAGGGGGGGGGGGGGGGAAGAAATGGGGAAGGAGCATCCGACCTGCTTTAAAGGTACAAATGGGACATTTGTTAATATGGGTGATAGGGGGGGGGGGAAGAAATGGGGAAGGAGCATCCGACCTGCTTTAAAGGTACAAATGGGACATTTGTTAATATGGGTGATAGGGGGGGGGGGGGGGGGGGGGGGGGAAGAAATGGGGAAGGAGCATCCGACCTGCTTTAAAGAAATGGGGAAGGAGCATCCGACCTGCTTTAAAGGAACAAATGGGACATTTGTTAATATGGGTGATAGGGGGGGGGGGCGGGGGGAGAAATGGGGAAGGAGCATCCGACCTGCTTTAAAGGTACAAATGGGACATTTGTTAATATGGGTGTGATAGGGGGGGGGGGAATAGAAATGGGGAAGGAGCATCCGGGGGTGCTATAAAGGTACAAATGGGACATTTGTTAATATGGGTGATAGGGGGGGGGGGGGGGGAGAAATGGGGGGGGAAGGAGCATCCGACCTGCTTTAAAGGTACAAATGGGACATTTGTTAATATGGGTGATAGGGGGGAAAAAGGGGGGGGGAAGAAATGGGGAAGGAGAATCCGACCTGCTTTAAAGGTACAAATGGGACATTTGTTAATATGGGTGATAGGGGGGGGGGGGGAAGAAATGGGGAAGGAGCATCCGACCTGCTTTAAAGGTACAAATGGGACATTTGTTAATATGGGTGATAGGGGGGGGGGGGGGGGCGAAGAAATGGGGAAGGAGCATCCGACCTGCTTTAAAGGTACAAATGGGACATTTGTTAATATGGGTGATAGGGGGGAAAAAAGAAATGGGGAAGGAGCATCCGACCTGCTTTAAAGGAACAAATGGGACATTTGTTAATATGGGTGATAGGGGGGGGAAGAAATGGGGAAGGAGCATCCGACCTGCTTTAAAGGCACAAATGGGACATTTGTTAATATGGGTGATAGGGGGGGAAAAGAAATGGGGGCAAGGAGCATCCGACCTGCTTTAAAGAGTACAAATGGGACATTTGTTAATATGGGTGATAGGGGGGGGGGGGGAAGAAATGGGGAAGGAGCATCCGACCTGCTTTAAAGGAACAAATGGGAGTACATTTTGTTAATATGGGTGATCAGGGGGGGGGGGGGGAAAGAAAATGGGGAAGGAGCATCCGACCTGCTTTAAAAGGTACACACAAATGGGACATTTGTTGATAATATGGGTGCTAGGGGGGGGGGGGGGAAGAAATGGGGAAGGAGCATCCGACCTGCTTTAAAGGCAACAAATGGGACATTTGTTAATATGGGTGATAGGGGGGGGGGGGCGGAAATGGGGAAGGAGCATCCGACCTGCTTTAAAGGTACAAATGGGACATTTGTTAATATGGGTGATAGGGGGGAAAAAAGAAATGGGGAAGGAGCATCCGACCTGCTTTAAAGGTACAAATGGGACATTTGTTAATATGGGTGATAGGGGGGGGGGGGGAGAAAATGGGGAAGGAGCATCCGACCTGCTTTAAAGGCACAAATGGGACATTTGTTAATATGGGGCTGGGGGGGGGGGGGGGGGGGGGAAAGAAATGGGGAAGGAGCATCCGACCTGCTTTAAAGGCACAAATGGGACATTTGTTAATATGGGTGATAGGGGGGGGGGGGGTTGGGGGAAGAAATGGGGAAGGAGACATCCGACCTGCTTTAAAGGCACAAATGGGACATTTGTTAATATGGGTGATAGGGGGGGGGGGGGGGAAGAAATGGGGAAGGAGCATCCGACCTGCTTTAAAGGTACAAATGGGACATTTGTTAATATGGATGATAGGAGATAAGAGGGAGAGGAGAAGGGGCTAGGAAGAAAAATGGACGGAATAGCGAGCATACGAGCTGCTTTAAAGGAACCAAATTGGACGCATTGTTAAAATGGGTGATAGGTGGGAAAAAAGAAATGGGGAAGGAGCATCCGACCTGCTTTAAGACAACCAATGGGCACATTTGTTAAATGAGGTGATCGAGAGGGGCGAAAAGAAAAGAAGGGATAGCAGCAAGAGCCAAGCACGTCCATCCCGACACGCTGCTTGCCGATAAAAGGCCACAAACAATGGGATCATTAGTATAACCTCAATGGGAGTAGTGCATAGAGGGGGCACGGGCGGGGACGGGCGGAGAGTGGGGGAAAGACAATAGGGAGTAAGGAGCATAGCGAACCTGACTTTAAAGGCAATACAAAAGGGGACATCTGTGTAGTAATGAACGGCGTTGCATGGGGGGGGGAGGGAGGTTGGTGGAGAAGAAATTGGGGGAAGGAAGCATCCGACATGCTTTAAAGTTACAAATGCGGACATTTGTTAATATGGGTGATAGGGGGGAAAAAGAAATGGGGAAGGAGCATCCGACCTGCTTTAAAGGCACAAATGGGACATTTGTTAATATGGGTGATAGGGGGGAAAAAAGAAATGGGGAAGGAGCATCCGACCTGCTTTAAAGGAACAAATGGGACATTTGTTAATATGGGTGATAGGGGGAAAAAAGAAATTGGGAAGGAGCATCCGACCTGCTTTAAAGGCACAAATGGGACATTTGTTAATATGGGTGATAGGGGGGAAAAAGAAATGGGGAAGGAGAATCCGACCTGCTTTAAAGGTACAAATGGGACATTTGTTAATATGGGTGATAGGGGGGGGGGGGGGGGGGGAGAAATGGGGAAGGAGTATCCGACCTGCTTTAAAAGGTACAAAATGGGGGACATTTGTTAATATGGGTGATAGGGGGGAAAAAAGAAATGGGGAAGGAGCATCCTGACCTGCTTTAAAGGCACAAATGGGACATTTGTTAATATGGGTGATGGGGGTGAGAGGGGGGGGCGGGGTGGGACAAAGAAATGGGATATAGGAGCAATCCGACTTGCTGTTAAAGGCAACAAATGGGACATTGTTAATAGGGGTGATAGGGTTTCAAAAAAGAACCAAGGGGAAGGAGCATCCCGAACCTGCTTTAAAAGCGTCCAAATGGGACATTTGTAAATAGGGTGAGATAGGGGGAGGGGAAGAAATTGGGGGAAGGACAATCCGACCTGCTGTAAAGGTACAACGGGACAATTTGTTAATATGGGTGATAGGGGGGGGGGGGGAAGAAATGGGGAAGGAGAATCCGACCTGCTTTAAAGGTACAAATGGGACATTTGTTAATATGGGTGATAGGGGGGAAAAAGAAATGGGGAAGGAGAATCCGACCTGCTTTAAAGGAACAAATGGGACATTTGTTAATATGGGTGATAGGGGGGGGGGGGGGGAAGAAATGGGGAAGGAGCATCCGACCTGCTTTAAAGGAACACACAGATGGAGACATTTGATTACAGTAACTGGGTGATAGGGAGGAAAAAGAAATGGGGAAGGAGAATCCGACCTGCTTTAAAGGTACAAATGGGACATTTGTTAATATGGGTGATAGGGGGGGGGGGGGGGAAGAAATGGGGAAGGAGAATCCGACCTGCTTTAAAGGTACAAATGGGACATTTGTTAATATGGGTGATAGGGGGAAAAAAAGAAATGGGGAAGGAGCATCCGACCTGCTTTAAAGGAACAAATGGGACATTTGTTAATATGGGTGATAGGGGGGGGGGGGGAAGAAATGGGGAAGGAGCATCCGACCTGCTTTAAAGGAACAAATGGGACATTTGTTAATATGGGTGATAGGGGGGGGGGGGGGGAAGAAATGGGGAAGGAGCATCCGACCTGCTTTAAAGGTACAAATGGGACATTTGTTAATATGGGTGATAGGGGGGGGGGGGGAAGAAATGGGGAAGGAGCATCCGACCTGCTTTAAAGGTACAAATGGGACACATTGACTAAGTGATGGGTTGATAGGGGGGGGGGGGGGGGTAGTAAATTGGGACGGAGCTATCCGACCTGCTTTTTTTAAAGGCACAAATGGGACATTTGTGTAATATGGATCGTGATAGGGGGGGGGGGCGAACGAAAATGGGGAAGGAGAATCCGACCTGCTTTAAAGGTACAAATGGGACATTTGTTAATATGGGTGATAGGGGGGAAAAAGAAATGGGGAAGGAGAATCCGACCTGCTTTAAAGGTACAAATGGGACATTTGTTAATATGGGTGATAGGGGGGGGGGGAAAAAGAAATGGGGAAGGAGCATCCGACCTGCTTTAAAGGAACAAATGGGACATTTGTTAATATGGGTGATAGGGGGGAAAAAGAAATGGGGAAGGAGAATCCGACCTGCTTTAAAGGTACAAATGGGACATTTGTTAATATGGGTGATAGGGGGGGGGGGGGGGAAGAAATGGGGAAGGAGCATCCGACCTGCTTTAAGGGTACAAATGGGGACATTTCTTAATATGGGTGATAGGGGGGAAAAAAGAAATGGGGAAGGAGCATCCGACCTGCTTTAAAGGAACAAATGGGACATTTGTTAATATGGGTGATAGGGGGGGGGGGGGAAGAAATGGGGAAGGAGCATCCGACCTGCTTTAAAGGCAACAAATGGGACATTTGTTAATATGGGTGATAGGGGGAAAAAAGAAATGGGGAAGGAGGCATCCGACCTGCTTTAAAGGCACATATGGGACATTTGTTAATATGGGTGATAGGGGGGGGGGGGGGGAAGAAATGGGGAAGGAGCAATCCGACCTGCTTTAAAGGTACAAATGGGACATTTGTTAATATGGGTTGATAGGGGAAAAAAAGAAATGGGGAAGGAGCAAAAAATCCGGACCATGCTTTAAAGGTACAAATGGGACATTTGTTAATATGGGTGGATAGGGGGGGGGGGGGGGGGAGAAGAAATGGAGAAGGAGCATCCCGACCTGCTTTAAGGCATACAAATTAGGGACATGTTGTTAATATGGGTGAGTGAGGGGTGGAAATAAAAGAAATTGGGAAGGAGCAATCCGACCTGCTTTAAAGGTACGAAATGGGACATTTGTTAATATGGGTGATTAGGGGGTGGGGGGGGGGGAAGAAATGGGGAAGGGAGAATTACGACCTGCTTTAAAGGTACAAAAGTGGGACATTTGTATAATATGGGTGATAGGGGGACAAAAAGAAATGGGGAAGGAAGCATCCGATCCTGCTTTAAAGGAACAAATGGGACATTTGTTAATATGGGTGAGTATAGGGGAGAAAAAAGGAAAGTGGGGACCAGGAAGCATCCGACCTGCATTTAAAGGCACAAATGGGGACATTTGTTAAATATGGGTGATAGGGGGGAATAAAAGAAATGAGGGAAGGAGCATCCGACCTGTTGCTTTATAAAGGCTACAAATGGGACATTTGGTGATAATATGGGTGATAGGGGGGAGAGGGGGGCAAGAAAAATCGGGGAAGGAGCATCCGACCCTGCTTTAAACGGTACAAATGGGACATTTGTTAATATGGGTCGAGTAGGGGGGGGGGGGGAAAGAAATGGGGAAGGAGCATCCGACCTGCTTTAAAGGTACAAATGGGACATTTGTTATATATGGGTGGATAGGGGGGGGGGGGGAAGAAATATGGGGAAGGAGCATCCGACCTGCTTTAAAGGTACAAATGGGACATTTGTTAATATGGGTGAATAGGGGGGAGAGGGGGGGGAAGAAATGAAATGGGAAGGAGCATCCGACCTGGCACTTTAAAGGAACATATGGGACATTTGTTAATATGGGTGATAGGGGGGAAAAAGAAATGGGGAAGGAGAATCCGACCTGCTTTAAAGGTACAAATGGGACATTTCTTAATATGGGTGATAGGGGGGGGGGGGGAGAAATGGGGAAGGAGCATCCGACCTGCTTTAAAGGAACAAATCGGGACATTTGTTAATATGGGTGATAGAGGGGAGAAAAAGAAATGCGGACAGGGGCAATCCGACTGCTTAAAGCGTACAAATGGGACATTTGTTTATAGGGTGATAGTGGGGGGGGGGGGACAGAAAATGGGGATAGGAGCATCCGACCTGCTTTAAAGGTACAAATGGGACATTTGTTAATATGGGTGATAGGGGGGAAAAAAGAAATGGGGAAGGAGCATCCGACCTGCTTTAAAGGAACAAATGGGACATTTGTTAATATGGGTGATAGGGGGGAAAAAAGAAATGGGGAAGGAGCATCCGACCTGCTTTAAAGGTACAAATGGGACATTTCGTTAATATGGGTGAGTAGGGGGAAAAAAAAGAAAAATGGGGAAGGAGCATCCCGACCTGCTTTAAAGGTAAAATGGGACATTGTTAATATGGTGATATGGGGGGGGGGGGGGAAGGAAAATGAGGCAGGAGCATCCGACCTGCTTAAAGGCCACACAAATGGGACATTGTTAACTATGGGTGATAGGGGGGAAAAAGAAGATGGGAAGGAGACCATCCGATGATGACGACATCGCGTTTAAAAGGCTACAAATTGGGACACATGTGTAAAATATGGGTGATAAATAGGGGCCGAGGGAGGGGGGGGGTGGAAGAAATGGGGAGAAGCATCGACTGCTTATAAATGTAGCACAATGGACATTTGTTAATCATGGGATAGGGGGGAAACAAGAAATGGGAGAAGAGCATCGAACCTGCTTCTTAAAGGCACAAATTGGAGAATTGTTAATATGGGTGATAGGGGGGAAAGAAATGGGGAAGTAGGCAACCATTTTCACTTCCAATCTCCCGTTGATATTATTACTCTGACTCCTCTCTCTCTCTCTTTCTCTCTCTCCACTCCTCTTCTCTCTCTCTCTCTCTCTCTCTCGCTCGCCAAAGAGTATATATATTAGGCTAATGACTTCGTACTTTCGCAATGCGTTGTTTCGCATGCTGAGATTATTTTCCGAGTTGTTTTCGGATTACTTTCATCTGGTAGGAACGGAATGAAGAAAAGCTGTCAACCTATTCCTGTATCCCAAATAGATAATTGGTTGACTTGACTTGACTTGACTGACTTGATGACTTTTTTTTTGTTTTGTTTTTTTGACTGACTTGCTTGACCTGTCACCCACAACACACAACAAACACACACACAACACACACACACACACACACACACACGCCCAAACACAACCACAAACGCTTGATCGGCAAGCGTGAAGTTACTGCCCAATTCACACTCCAAGCATGCAATCCTGAAACATATAAACGAAGCAAATGTTTCATGCAAAGTTTGTTTTATTTCCGATGTAGGGTATAAAAGAATCACAGAACTGTTGATCGAAATGCAAACCAGTTGCGATCTGGGAAGTTAAAATCCACCTGTGGTTGTATAGTTAACCTAAAAGGTTAAGAAGGAAAACACCAAAAAAATGAATTCGTGTTATTCAGTAACCATAGTATCTCAGAGTGTCCCATGATATCATCTGTACAACTTTTATGAACATTACTCCCTAAAAAGCACTTTAATTGGGAAACAACTACGGTTTGATGAAGGACAAGCGCGCGATTCGCCAAATCGTCTTGTGGCGTGCGACAATTTGCTTCAAACGAAACATCATTTAAAGAGCAAGCACTCGATTGTGACATGCGGTCATTTTATACCACATCCTCAATATTGGATGCACTGAAAGTCGGCCTCACCTGCTCATTCAATAATTTTAATCTGTAAAACCAGAATGTTATCTCGCAACCATTTCGTAACTATTATTATACTCTTGGAAACATTTTAAAACTGATTTATCCTACTTACTACTCATCGAACGAAGCACCGATACTCGTGTTCTGTTGCAGTGTCTTATACGTATGTTATATTTTGTTACGCTAATGTAAAATGGAACGATTCAATGTCGCCATACACGCTGGCTTCACAAGATATACAATGCTTCCTCATAAATTAAGGACTGTAGATCATGACTAAATGGAAATGTTACTTGATAGTGCCCAAGTATTTTTTTACTTTAGATACACCCTATGTTGCGCGTGACAAACGTGTGGACACAATACCGACCGACCCAAAGTGCGTTATTATATAGGTTGCCACAAAAACAAAAATGGTAAAACTTAATATAAACCTTACAAACTTTCGCAACACTGCCACTAAGAAGCTTGTCTGACCAAGCGTCGCCTGGCCTTCCTCAGCGTGGCCACAACAGAAAGCTGGAGACTTGGAGTTCAGTTAACACGCCGGTGAGTTGTAGACTGCTGGCAAGACGTGTCTACCACCATCTCGCTCCCCTGTCAGGCTCAGGCTATGGTGGCCGCGTTCATGAATGGGCCTCCTTCACTCCTCGCGCAGGAACACAGTTCGTCTTCGCGTTCCAGCACGAGACGCAGATGTCCTAGTGCAGAGAGTCACGAAGCTAGTGCTCGTCAAGATGTTCCCCGCGACCGGGGACGACGATCCCCTACACACCGCTGCTACCCCAGTACACTTTCCTTCACAGGTTCTTTGAGTTCTGCGCCACTATGAACTCTTGATGGTGGAGTGGCTGCAGTTGTCAAAAGTCTATGCCGGTCCACGGGACATGGAATGTTCTAAAGTTTGTAGTTTGTCTTTGGGGCGACAAGCATGACTGCGCTATGGTGTCTGGCACAAGGGTTTAGTAGTGAACGACTCCACATTTACGAATTTTGCGATTCAGCACCTCTGTGATGCCACACGCGGGCTCCACGGACATAGGGGATGGTGACGTGTCCGCGGACCCCTCCCAAGTGGTAACACGTGGGTAGAATGGGATTACGACGGTACGAGGGGACGGGGTAGGGAGAGAGATCGAAGGATCTTCAGGAGATGCCCGAAACTAGCGGTTATACTAACTGAGCCCCCGATTGGTTACTTTCATAAATAAATTCAGTAGACCGATTTACTTCATTTAGAAAGTAACAACGATTAGTTTCCCACTTAAGCTTTCGTAGAACTTCATAAAACTAAGGGCGGTAAGGTGTAACACGTTTTTGTTGTTATGTTGTGCAATGTGTTAATTGTAGAGTATCTGAATGCGTCAATTGTTTCTCTTTTTTTTTTAAAGGTAGAACATCTGATCAGGAAGAAATGGAATAAAGCAAGGCTAATCTTAGTTTGCTGAGCAAGTGTCTCAGTTAGTGTGACACAGGTTGTGGTATGGTTGCGTTAAACAGTGGAAAGCGAAAGAAAAAAAATAAGCAGAATGAACATCACTGGCTAAAAAGAATTGGTAAAAGAAACCAAAAAAATATTTTCTTTAAAAGTTTAAATGATCTAGCATGGCAATTTGAAGATGTGTCAGTTAATTTGAGCTGGTTATAGCTCTGGTGGCAGCGATCACTTCTTAGTCGTAAAAATCGCTGTCAGCTTCAGAAGCGACAACAGAGCTCTCCTTTTCAGAAGCTACAGTGGAGGCTTCCTCTTCAGAAGCCACAGTGGAGGCTTCCTTTTCAGAAGCTACAGTGGAGGCTTCCTTTTCAGAAGACACAGTGGAGGATTCCTTTTCAGAAGACACAGTGGAGGATTCCTTTTCAGAAGCTACAGTGGAGTCTTCAGAAGCCACAGAGGAGCCCTCTGCTGCAGAAACCATGGAGGGGCTCTCTGCCGCAGACACCATTGTAGAACTCCCTGCTGCGGGAAACAAAAAACAACAAATAAAAACCATTGAAGACGTTCCCTGTCGTGTTCTTCCTTGGCATGGCAAGCGGCAAGACGTCGACACTCAGCCAGTCCAATCCTCCCCTCATGTGAAACGCCTCTGAAAAACCAAGAAGCATTTCCGTACAATCATTGTAGTACGGCTCCAACTAACATTTTAGCCCTAGACCGCTGGAATAACAGCTACCTTCCCTGCTGTGCCTTGCAGTCATAGTCGGAAACGGACACTCCTATAGCTATGCCTCCAAACAATCAGAGTCATTCTGTTGAATTAGTGGGTGCTTACAGCTCCTGAAAACAATCAGTGTTTCATTCATTTCATGGATGTTAAAAAAGCTTCTGTATTCCAATCTATCATACTAATACCACACCTGCTTATAGCTCAGCAAACCAATAGTATTGCCTTCAAATTCATAAATGCTTATATCTGAAAACACCATCAGTAGTTCCATCCATCCGTGGATGCGGGGCGCTAATTCCCAGAAATCCCGGTATTTTGGTGCCAAAACTGTGGGCTTCCGGCGTATTTTTTTGTTTAAGTGTACAACAAACTTGTGGCTTCCAGTTTTTGAGTGTAAAAACGCTGTGGCTTCCGGTTTTTTGGGTTGTTAAAAAAAAACACCTTGTGGCCTTCCGGTTTTGCTTTAGTGTAAAGAACTTGTGGCTTCCTTTGTTTGGTCTGTTGGAGGAGTGGCCTTTTGGACTGTGTGGAGGGAAAACCGCCTACTCTATCCCCCAACCCAGTGTGCTTCTCATGAACATCTGGGTGTTGGAGGTTGTGACGCGAGCCCCCCCCCCCCTCTCCTCCTCCCTTCCTCCCCCTCCAGTCTTTTATGCATGCACACGCATAGCTCATGAAAATGCAATAGTGTGTGCATTAAATCACAAGCTGCCACTGTTCCGACAACAGTTTACTTTGTTCTAAAGGCATTTTTACCACTTTATTACGGCTTCTATTAAAAAATAAAATAAAAAAAACCATTCAAGCAAGATTCGTGTTATTTCATGACCCGTTATTGCTGCCTTGGGCTGTCAAACATGGTCGCAAAAACACTGATTTGGTCCAACGTTTAAATGGTTCCGGGTGTAGGCACTATGAAGTTTTTTACTTATTATTATGGGATATGGTTAACAACAACAAAATCTACAGGAGATCGTTGGTGGCTGCTGGCATGGTAAGAGCCATAATTATAATAACTAAAAATATTAGTTTATAAAGTATGATTACTTGAGTACTAGCAGCGAGGTTATATACCCTGACACTAATCTCTGGGACTAGTAATGATGTGGGCCATGAGACTAGAGTACTAGCATGGTCATGATATACTCGCTTTCAAAGAACAGTGATATATAAAACACATTCACTTTTCACAAGAAAAAGGGAATGTGCCAGTCAAGTTATTCTATTTCGATATTGATGATAGAAACTCGGTGCTACGACGGTCATTATTTATACTAAACACAAATTGGGGAATAAATTTAAAAAAGATGTGAAAGGTATTGTCATGGAAAAGATCTGTTTTCAAAAGACATTTCGGTACAAAGGTACCAGATGTGCCCCCCCCCTCTCCCTGCCTTCTCGTTTCATTGCCAATTTTCCGTTTTGGCCTTGTCTGACCAAACATTTAAAGCTGTATTTTATTAACCTTTTAGCTATAACCTTTTGGAATACTAACCTTATTTCTAACCTAGCACTAACCCTACCCCACCCACCCCTATAAGACGGGAAAAACACAATGAACCACGATGATGACAAATGGGTGCCGTTGTACTGCCCTACAGGGGGGGGGGTTCCTATTCGCTCATGGCTAGGGTGACACGGTTTTGTGAATGTCTTGCTTGTTAGTGTTCCTTGCTGCCAACATTCAGAACCTAACACAACCCAGGAGCACGGTGGAGCTGTTCAAACCCAGGAGTCATGGCGGAAGCTCTCAACCAGGAGCCACAGCGGAGCTCCCAACCCTGAAGCCCCCGTGGCCCTTCCCAGCTGCCTCCTTCATTGA
>JAGGCT020004214.1:0-20000 GCA_017654935.2 Phymorhynchus buccinoides
CACTGTATAACAGGACACTGTATAACAGGACACTGTCCAACGTAACATAGCTGTATAATAGGACACTGTCCAACGTAACATAGCTGTATAACAGGACACTGTCCAACGTAACATAGCTGTATAACAGGACATTGTCCAACGTAACATAGCTGCACAACAGAACATTGTCCAACGTAACATAGCTACACAACAGGACACTGTCCAACGTAACATAGCTACACAACAGAACATTGTCCAACGTAACATAGCTACACAACAGGACACTGTCCAACGTAACATAGCTACACAACAGAACATTGTCCAACGTAACATAGCTACACAACAGGACACTGTCCAACGTAACATAGCTACACAACAGGACACTGTCCAACGTAACATAGCTGTACATCAGAACATTGTCCAACGTAACATAGCTGTACAACAGAACACTGTCTAACGTAACATAGCTGTACATCAGAACATTGTCCAACGTAACATAGCTGTACACCAGAACACTGTCTAACGTAACATAGCTGTACATCAGAACATTGTCCAACGTAACATAGCTGCACAACAGGACACTGTCCAACGTAA
The DNA here is from genome assembly GCA_017654935.2 of Phymorhynchus buccinoides. Taxonomy (NCBI): domain Eukaryota; kingdom Metazoa; phylum Mollusca; class Gastropoda; order Neogastropoda; family Raphitomidae; genus Phymorhynchus; species Phymorhynchus buccinoides. The sequence continues at coordinate 574 of JAGGCT020004214.1, forward strand.
CATAGCTACACAACAGGACACTGCCCAACGTAACATAGCTGCACAACAGGACACTGCCCAACGTAGCATAGCTACACAATAGGACAAAAAACGGTTTGTTTAACTTATTCCTTTATCGTCATTAAGATCATTTTGACTTGACTTGACTTGACTTGACACTGTCCAACAGGACAGTAAATAGCTGTATAACAGGACACTGTCCAACGTAACATAGCTGTATAACAGGACACTGTACACTGTAGCTGTATAACAGGACACTGTCCAACGTAATATAGCTGTACACCAGAACACTGTCTAACGTAATATAGCTGTATAACAGGACACTGTCCAACGTAACATAGCTGCACAACAGGACACTGTCCAACGTAACATAGCTGCACAACAGGACACTGTCCAACGTAACATAGCTGTACAACAGGACATTGTCCAACGTAACATGGCTGTAGGACACTGTCCAACGTAACATAGCTGTATAACAGGACATTGTCCAACGTAACATAGCTGTACAACAGGACACTGTCCAACGTAACATAGCTGTATAACAGGACACTGTCCAACGAAACATGGCTGTATAACAGGACACTGTCCAACGTAACATGGCTGTATAACAGGACACTGTCCAACGTAACATGGCTGTATAACAGGACACTGTCCAACGTAACATGGCTGTATAACAGGACACTGTCCAACGTAACATAGCTGTATAACAGGACACTGTCCAACGTAACATAGCTGTATGACAGGACACTGTCCAACGTAACATAGCTGTATAACAGGACACTGTCCAACGTAACATAGCTGCACAACAGGACACTGTCCAACGTAACATAGCTGTACAACAGGACATTGTCCAACGTAACATGGCTGTAGGACACTGTCCAACGTAACATGGCTGTAGGACACTGTCCAACGTAACATAGCTGTATAACAGGACACTGTCCAACGTAACATAGCTGTATGACAGGACACTGTCCAACGTAACATAGCTGTATAACAGGACACTGTCCAACGTAACATAGCTGCACAACAGGACACTGTCCAACGTAACATAGCTGTACAACAGGACACTGTCCAACGTAACATGGCTGTAGGACACTGTCCAACGTAACATAGCTGTATAACAGGACATTGTCCAACGTAACATGGCTGCACAACAGGACATTGTCCAACGTAACATGGCTGCATAACAGGACACTGTCCAACGTAACATGGCTGTATAACAGGACACTGTCCAACGTAACATAGCTGTATAACAGGACACTGTCCAACGTAACATAGCTGTATAACAGGACACTGTCCAACGTAACATAGCTGTATGAACAGGACACTGTCCAACGTAACATAGCTGTATAACAGGACACTGTCCAACGTAACATAGCTGTATAACAGGACACTGTCCAACGTAACATAGCTGTATAACAGGACATTGTCCAACGTAACATAGCTGCACAACAGGACACTGTCCAACGTAACATAGCTGTATAACAGGACACTGTCCAACGTAACATGGCTGCACAACAGGACATTGTCCAACGTAACATAGCTGTATAACAGGACACTGTCCAACGTAACATAGCTGCACAACAGGACACTGTCCAACGTAACATAGCTGTATAACAGGACACTGTCCAACGTAACATAGCTGTATAACAGGACACTGTCCAACGTAACATAGCTGTATAACAGGACACTGTCCAACGTAACATAGCTGTAGGACACTGTCCATCGTAACATAGCTGTATAACAGGACACTGTCCAACGTAACATAGCTGTAGGACACTGTCCATCGTAACATAGCTGTATAACAGGACACTGCCCATCGTAACATGGCTGCACAACAGGACACTGTCCAACGTAACATAGCTGTATAACAGGACACTGTCCAACGTAACATAGCTGTATAACAGGACACTGTCCAACGTAACATAGCTGTAGGACACTGTCCATCGTAACATAGCTGTATAACAGGACACTGTCCAACGTAACATAGCTGTACAACAGGACACTGTCCAACGTAACATAGCTGTATAACAGGACACTGTCCAACGTAACATAGCTGTATGACAGGACACTGTCCAACGTAACATGGCTGCACAACAGGACACTGTCCAACGTAACATAGCTGTATAACAGGACACTGTCCAACGTAACATAGCTGTATAACAGGACACTGTCCAACGTAACATAGCTGTATAACAGGACACTGTCCAACGTAACATAGCTGTATAACAGGACACTGTCCAACGTAACATGGCTGCACAACAGGACACTGTCCAATGTAACATAGCTGTATAACAGGACACTGTCCAACATAACATAGCTGTATAACAGGACACTGTCCAACGTAACATAGCTGTATAACAGGACACTGTCCAACGTAACATAGCTGTATAACAGGACACTGTCCAACGTAACATAGCTGTATAATAGGACACTGTCCAACATAACATAGTATAATCGTTTTGCCTGTTGTGAGCGTTGAGTTGTTTTCAGTGTCAATGATTGAATGGGCAGAGGTTGGTGCTGGTGTAATATATATAGCTGCACAACAGGACACTGTCCAACGTAACATAGTATAATGGTTTTGCCTGAGTGAGCGTTGAGTTGTTCACAGTGTCAATGTTTGACTGACCAGAGGTTGGTGCTGTCACAGGTGTGTTCCGTGGAGACCAGTCCAAACGGTTCAACTACCCTGGGCTGTAGGCAGAAGGCTGTGAGTACTGAGCCACACTGCTGGGAATCAACAACACACACCTAAAACAACAGTCGTCGTGCAATATAAAGAGGGGTTTCTGTTGTTGTCGTTGTTGCGGTGTGTGTGTGTGGAACAATGAATCGTTCAATTTCTTTACATTGTTTTGGAAACATGTTGCTGGGTGCACAACAATGAATATTGCTATAAATGGGATTGTGAAGTCCACATACTGGACATAACTCCTTGCTTGCACATGTATAGGCTAGCCTACACACATGAAAAGAAAGGGGAGAGAGAGAGAGAGAGAGAGAGAGAGAGAGAGAGAGAGAGAGAGAGAGAGAGAGAGAGAGAGAGAGAGAGAGAGAGAGAGAGATTCGCATGATTTAATCACTTTAGGCCATTGCTCCTCGTGAAGGGGGTACAATATACAGACAAACAGCACATGCATTGTTATCCCACTGTTATAAACTAATATAAACTTTTATAAACCATTATAAACCGTTATAAACCATTATAAACCAGAGAAAGAATAAACCGTCAAGATGTCAGAACAGAACGCAGCTGAAAAGCTTTATATAAATAAATTGATACATTTCTCACAGTTTGTCTTTCATTGCATGATGCCATAAGCAAATTCAGACGAAATTGGTTTGGATATTTATGAAACTTCAATGAGAGAGAGAGAGAGAGAGAGAGAGAGAGAGAGAGAGAGAGAGAGAGAGAGAGAGAGAGAGAGAGAATCAAATCAAATCAAATCAAATCAAATAGGTTTTTATTGCCATTAGCATACATAAGCCTTTATGGCAAGGGGATACTGTCAAATAATATAAATCATTTTTGTAGGCAAATAAAGAAAATCACTCTATTCTTAATGAAGTAAATAAATAATAATGCCAAAAAAGACAATTATTTAGAAATAAAGTAAAAGTAAAATACAATTATTCAGTGGGCAATCTTTCTCGTAACGCTTCCTCCTCTATTTTCACCTGCTCTTTCCCTTCACCCCCCCCCCCTCCCTCTTCTCCCACATGTATACAAAACCATCCGTCCACATTTATAATTAACTAAGCATACTGTAATTATTTATACACTGTAAGTACACACACAAAAAAGAAATAAATAAAGAAAATACTTGACGTGCTTACAATATATAAAAGTGGTTATGATTACACATTGTGAATATTTAATTATCAACTAATCTTTTCCGCAAACTGCTTGCCTCTGCAATAAATTTTGCAAAGGATATAATCCATTCTTCTTTTTGAGTTAATAATAACAGTGACAGGTCTCGTCCTTGCACGACTGTTTCTTTGAACACCATACATTTCCTCCGAATTTCTTCATAGGCTGGGCAGACAAAAATAAAATGAATTTCATTTTCAACACTGTTTGCCATAGAACACATACAGCAAGTATTTTGATTAGAATTTTCAAACCATCGCTTATTGGCGTTAAGTCCTAATGTCCTTGTTCGGAGTCTAGCTAGGCTAGTTCTATGCCACTTATTTGTAAGACTTTTTAAATATTGTTCAGTTTTAAACTCATTTTTAAAGGACAAAAACCAGTTGTATTTAGGACTTTCTTCTAAACTTGCATGCCAGTTTTGTTTTTGACAACATATCACTCTATCTTTAAATTCAGAAATGAACTGACCTATATTTCCCACCCCTTGAGAAAGCCAAACTAACCCAAAACCATTCTCTGTCAGAACCTTTTTAATACAGGAGACCCAGTTTACTTTTCCCTTATCATGTTGTATTACTAGCATTTCATACGCCTGCCTGGATAATCTGCTATTGGGTAAATTAACCAGTCTCAACCAATATCTTACTGCTTTTGTGTATGTTCTTGAATATAGAGGGTAGCGTCCTGTTTCACCGTACACAATTTTGTTAGAAGCATGTATGGGCACATTCATAATACGTTTTATGGCATACGTATGGATCTTTTCCATAAAAGGGTTATTCAATAGTCCCCTAGGTCATCATAGGTTCAATTTGTGCATCGAATAGCTTCCAAAAAAGGCTTATATCAATAGAATTTAATCTTCTCATTGTTCGTAATATCTCTATTACTCCCCTTTTCCCTTTTCTAAACATTTCAGACCAGCATTTATTTAGACTTAATTTTGTTGTAAACCATATCCCTAAATATTTATAGCAGTTACTTACCTTTACCTCAGTTTCACCATAAAACCATTTTTCATGACGTGCTAAGTGACCCCTTTTTCTAAACACCATCACATTTGTTTTGCTTAAGTTAATAGTTAGCTGCAATTTGTCAGCTTCTTGTTTTAAAGCATCTAATTGATTCTGAATAATGTCGTCCGCAAACAGCAACAGCAACAAAAACAATTCGGCAAGACCTGGCACCATCTGAATTCCGTGTTTACCCTTCTTTATTATTTCTAGAGCAAGCTCATTAATAAAAAAGGCAAATAGTTGGGGGCTTAGCAGACACCCTTGTTTTACACCGAGCGGACAATTAAAACAATCGGAGTATGTATATTTGTCACGAACACATGCCAAGACTGATTTATACATACCTTGAAGAGCCCTGTAAAGTTTCCCATTCACACCATTATTTCTTAGTACTTGCCACAAAATATTCCTGTTTACTGAATCGAACGCTTTACGAAAATCTATGAAAGCCACAAAAAGTTTTGAATTTTTTGCTAGGTATTTTTGCACTAAAGCATACAGTGTAAATATATGGTCTATAGTGCTGTAACCAGATCTAAAACCAGCTTGCTCTTGAACCAATTTGTCTTCTCTCTTTGACCATACAGTTAGTCTTTTATTTAAGATATGAGTATAAATTTTACTGATCACATTTGTCAAAGCAACTCCTCGATAATTGTCTGGATTATTATGGTCGCCTTTTTTATGGAGCGGAATAATTATGGATTTTGACCATGCCTCTGGAAAAATTCCTTTTTCAAACAATGCATTAAAAATAAAAACTAAGTAGTCCACAACAATCTCATTTGCACATTTAAACATTTCAGCTATTATTTTGTCCGGTCCAGCACTTTTCCCACATTTCAGATGAAATGCCATTCATTACTTCCTCTCTTGTAATGTTCTCATTGAACAAAGGTTCTCCTGTCTCTTGATTATCCTCCTCTGTGTCCCTTTCTATGTCACTGTCAGTTTCATTTCTATTCTGTGCGTCATCAGTGGTAGTATTAAAAACATTAAAGAAATGGTCGTGCCATTGTTGGGGAGTAATGTCACTATAGATTATATTCTTTCTGTTAATACTCCTAATTGTAGACCAGAATGACTTTGGATCATTGGCTGAGGCCTTCAATTTGGAGAGAGAGAGAGAGAGAGAGAGAGAGAGAGAGAGAGAGAGAGAGAGAGAGAGAGAGAGAGAGAGAGAGAGAGAGAGAGAGAGAGAGTGTTCACTTTTACCATTTTATTTCACTTGTATTGTGCTTGCTGTGTGGTGCTCCAACATAACATGGTCTGGTTTCTTTCTTTCTGTGTTGTTTTTTCTTCAGGATTGCAACACAGGCCAGGTTTCTTGCTGCGACCACGATCACATGTGCAACTTGAATCTGACCGCAACGGGAACTATTGCAACAGCGTCATCATCAGCAACATTTACTACTCCCACCCCCACCCCCACTGGCCCGTTAGATTCCCCCACCTCCCTCATCACTACCTTTACCACCCCCGCCCCCACCCTGAATCACACCACCACCCCTACCCTTAATAGTTCCTCCGATACCACCATTAGCCCTATATCTGTTACACTTACGTCTAATTCTGCTACAAGAGCAGAAAATGCATCATCATCATCATCAGTAGAGTTGGTTACCCCTTCTTCTTCTTCTTCTTCTTCTTCAGTCGAGAGCTCTGCGTCTTCTCTTATTTCAGGTATTTTTGTTTTGTTTTATATTTAAATTTCCTAAGCGTGTTGCATTAAATATAAAACAAATAGTCAACCTCATTCCCAGCCCACACCCCACCATCGATCCATTTTTCAAATGTCAAAGTTCCACTTTTTGTTCTCTCTCTCGTGATTGTTAGAATTCAAGAACAAGAATTCAATAAGACTGCTATTTTTTTAATTGTCTACCTAACTGAAAAGAATGTTAAGCCCAAAAGTAACCCCAAAAAATTATCTAAAAAAACAACACACACAAAAAACAAAACAAACCGCAAAGCTACAGCCAACAACAAAGAAAGAAAAACAAACAGCAACAAACAAACAAAAACAGCAGCAACACTGAGCATCTAAAGCAAATTGACTGTTGTTTATTTTGTTGTTGTTGTTGTTGCTAATTTAACTTGCATTGTTCTTTTCACTCATCTCTTGATTTTAACTTTTTGTTCCGTATTTCTCAGGTAGCGGTGCAGTGCAGTGTTTTTCCTGTGACGAGGTCTTTCACCCCGCTGCCTGTTTGAAGCTGCGAACGTGCGGCAAAGGCGAGGTAGGATTTTTGCATGATTCTGAATTGATACAGTGTAGTCACTGGCTCGCTGTATAAGCAGCCGCGAGGCGATGCTACTTAATGTTTCCAGGGAGGAGTTTGTCTGTTTGATCCTGACTGGCTGACTATGTGTGTGTGTGTGTGTGTGTGTGTGTGTGTGTGTTAACACGATAGTCTTTGAACGAAGGGACCCATGGGGCTAAAATGTTGCGGATGCTAGTTAGGATATCTAGACCAAGTTCGAACATGAAGGTCATTGGTTAGAGGTCAAGATCACTGGAGGCCAGAATGATGCCGCGCTGCTGGTTGATCTAGCGTTTTCACGCTCTAGATCTTTATGTATTTTCCGAAAACAAACTGAATGACATGTTTCTTACATAACTTACAATTATTGCTAATTTCTTATTTTTGTGTGTGTTCTTCTGATTGTTGCTAATGTACAAAATACCTGTCATGAACATTGTGCCCTGTTCTGGAAGTTCTGTGCCAGCAACTTCCTCAAATCTATCACTCTCTTTGACTCTGCTGTTTCCGTTTCTTACTGTCATCTGCTATTTTTCTGACTTATTGACCTATTCTCCTGTTTTTTAAAAACAAAATCTCCCAAACTTTTTTTTTTCCTTTGAGTTCCTTCGAAATCGGAATGTGTTGGCTGACTGCAGCGGGAAGACCAGTGAAAACTGAAAGCCAGACACATGTTACCTACGTATTTCACCCATCCGTGTCCATGTGGCCTGGGAACGAAGAAGAAGAAGAAGAAGAAGAAGAAGAAGAAACATGGCTTGTCAATGTCCGTTATCTGTCTTATTGCTGCTTCTAATATTGTCATTTAAAAATAGGCTATGTTAATTCTTATTGTTGTCGTTTTGATTAACAAGACGAAGATGTCTCCTAGACTTTCACGATTTATTCGTACGATTCTGACTAATTTGGGCTGTAGAAAATAAAGATTCTTGGACGCGCACAGGCGTGATATCACGTCTATTTATAAAATATTGTTGTGGAAAACGGAATCGAACGTTGTTTGCTAGGAGAGAAAAAAAGAAGAAAAGAATTTAATAAAATAAATTTATTTTAAAAAAAATTAAAAAAATTAAGGCCTCTTACACAGTTCATGCAGAAATCCCATGCGCAATCCGTAAATAAGTAAAAGAAAGAAGGGTAACAATTTACGGATTAGGGAGAATTCGGACATATGCGCAAATCTTTTTCCCTTCTTTCTTTTACTTATTTACGGATTGCGCACGGGTTTCCGCACGGAATGTCTGCATGTATGTGTACGTACCCTAACTTCTACATAAAGAAGAAAGCCAACATTGAAAGTAGAAATACAAGAGAAAGGAACTGATAGAAACCAACCAACCATCAAACACAAAGAAACAAACAATAGGCTTTTAAGAAAATAAACCCACCTCCATGACCCTTTAATTCATGTAATATGAGTATAAATGCAATATGCTGGACACGTTAAGAGTGGCCAAGGGCTGACCTGGTATTGCAGTACCTCCAGGATCAGCCCACAGTATGAAGACTACCGCACCAGAGGAACTTGTCCCTGTAGAGAGCAAAAGCCATCAGGACGAACAACTTTCTTGATACGATGTAATGACCCATTTTGATCTCTCTCTCTCTCTCTCTGTAGGTATATCTACAAAAACGGTCAAAATTCAAGGTAGCCAAAAACCAAATGCATATTTATAAACAAACCCGTAATAGAAACTCACATGCAAAATTTCAGTTAAATCTCTTCAATAGTTTATAAAATAATTGCTTATAAATATCCAATATTTTGCGCTGTTTTGGAAAAGTGCAAAAACGGCTGTTTTTGAAGTCGCATATCTCAAAGATTAATTACTTTTAAAAGTTGAAACTTGTATTTTGTAATAGTAGGCAACATATACAACATGCCTATTTTTTTCTGAGTAATGAAAATGTGCAGTTTAGAATATACAGAGGTGCAAAAATGGCTAAAAACCGCTATTTTCGCTTTTGTCCAATAGGCAAATTTCAGAACAACTGACACTAACATGACAATATTTCTAAAACTACTGGACCGACAGCAAAAAAACTGGTATGCAGGGATTTAGCATGAACTAAAGAATAAGAAAACGTTAACAGTTGTGGAAAATAAACAAACTGTAACTCACACACACAACTAATATTAGCCCTGGTGCTAAAAAGTACCTTAGATTAGTACCACTGCAACCATCACAGTTCCTTGTTCCATACAATATTCCAACATCAAGCGGTTTTCCTGTCTCCAGAACAACACATCTTTTGAATGTTTGTACTCCAGAACTGCTGACCGTCTCCACAGTGTCTTGCAAGATGATGTATTGTTCTTTGCCCCACTATTGTGGGATAGGAGTATGTTTGTTGCGGTCTATTTGATTTTGTTCTTTTCTTGTCTGTGTTTGTCTGTCTGTCCCAAGCATGCTGCTGAACAAAGTCGCTTCATATGTTGTGAAATGATGTATTACCAAGACAAAAAGACATTCATTGGCTAATTTACAATCACGCTGACCTTGACCTTGAAATTAGACCTTGAAAACTTGATTCTTTTGGTCTGATGGCCATAATGTTTAAGTCGTTGGAGATACAGTTTTGAAACTTGGTATGTGGATATATTGGCGTAAGGGCCTTCATAATATTGGGTAGTGGTTATCTTGTTGACCTTTGACCTTGACCTCAGATTTATTCTTTTTTTTAAACTCCATATCTTTAACATTTTTTGCAGTCAAAAATGTCACGCTTGGTAGATTAGTAGACTGACTCAATGTAATGCGTGATGGTCTCTGAACTTGACTTTTGACCTCGTCATTTAAAAGATTCTATAGCCCCAAAACCATTGGGCATACACCCACATATCCACATATATTATTGGTCAGTATGACCCCGACCTTCGACCTTGTGGCTGTAGTCAGCGACTCATAGGTCATGTATCTATATAATCACATAAATTCTTAATAGGTACCACCCAAGGATTGTACCTGGAGTCACTTTGTGTCTTGTTGATCTTGACCTTGAACTTTGACCTATGGCTGTAGTCTTTGTAGTATTCGTAGTACACACATACAACCTTATATATTCCAAATCAGTAACACCCAAGGCATCCAGTGGGAACATTTTGAAGCTTAGTGACCTTGGGCAAGTTTAAGATCAAAGTCAGAACAGAGCAGTGACCATTTAGCCAACGTTCCTATAACCATGAATCCTTAATCGGCATCTCTTGAAAGGATGCAAAAAGGCCAGGAAGTAAGATATGGTGGCATGGGCAATGGGATAAAGGTCATTTTCCTTTTCGGCCCCATCAGTTTGGAATTCCTTACCATGCGAAATTCGCCATATCCAATCCTAAGCATATTTCAAATCAGCTCTCAAAACCCACCTAGTCAAACTACATCACAACATTTAGGCCACATTACTTCTCGATTATATCCCACCCACCCCGTCCCACACACCCCTTATGTTAGTTGACTGTCTGCGTCAGCTTTGTTGCGCGCGCGCGCGCGCGCGCGCGCGAGAGAGAGAGAGAGAGAGAGAGAGAGAGAGAGAGAGAGAGAGAGAGAGAGAGAGAGAGAGAGAGAGAGAGAGAGAGAGAGAGAGAGAGAGAGGGAGGGAGAGAGAGAGAGAGAGAGAGAGAGAGAGAGAGAGAGAGAGAGAGAGAGAGAGAGAGAGAGAGAGAGAGAGAGAGAGAGAGAGAGAGAGAGAGAGACAGGGAGAGAACGAACGAACGAACGAACGAATCTTTTTTAATGTTGGAAAAGAATAAGCACAATACATGCATGTTTACATCTCGCCAACAACACAGAAGAAAATATTAGAAGAAAAACACACCAAATGAATGCAGAGAGAGAGAGAGGATGAGAGAGAGAGAGAGAGAGAGAGAGAGAGAGAGAGATTCATAACGTCAGTTCCTCTCATTATTTTAACAACTGTCCTCTCTCTCTCTCTCTCTCTCTCTCTCTCTCTCTCTCTCTCTCTCTCTCTCTCTCTCTCTCTCTCTCTCTCTCTCTCTCTCTCTCTCTCTCTCTGCGCGCGTGCATGTGTGTGTATGTGTGCTGTGTGTGTGTCTGTATCTGTGAAAGGGATATTATATGAATACATTTTCTTTTAATCTATTTTACATTAAATCTATTTTTTCTTTTTTGGTTTTAAACCCGTGAGTGCGGTGAATACGAGTATTGTATGTATAGTATATTATGTCTTAATTTGCTTTTATGAGCGTGTTTGTCTATTTTTGAATGTTTGTGAACCTTGTGTGTACCTATATGTATACTTTACTTTTGCGGTTATTGTGAATGTGTAAATTGAAAATTGATTTTTTCAATGTAATCTGATTGTAAATTGTTATTTTATGATGTATGTATTTTATCTATATTTAGTTAAATATGTACATATTTGTGTGAGTGTGCGCGCGTGCGTGTGTGTGTGTATGTGAATATGAAGGATAGTGGGGAGGTATGTAAGAGGTTGTTTTTAATGTGAATAATTTTAGTGCAATTGTAAAGCGCGTAGAGCTTAAAGGTGAAGCGCTATATACATTTTCTTAAATAATAACAACACAAAAATTAAAAACAAGAAATTCAACAAAGACATGTAATCGCTTACACACATACAAATAGGCATACACATACACCCCCCCCCCCCCCGCCCCCCCCTGTTAAGCGCATATAGCTCCACATTTGGTGGAGGGGTGCGCTATATAAATGCTTCACTGCTATTATTATTATTTCTGCCGTTCAGCGACAGTTTGGCACTTTTCTCCCAATGATCCTGCTAGGAGTGTGTACATTCTGTGTACGTGTGTGTTTCTGTGTGTGTGTTTCTGTGCAGGGCCGGACCTAAGTGTTTAAGGGGTGGGGGCTAATTTATCGAAGGTGCGAAGCACCAAGACCCCTAGAGGGTTCCGGGGGCATGCTCCCCCGGAAAATTTTAAAATCCGAGAAGCAAAATAGTGCAATCTGGGCATGAAATAAAGGACTAATGCCATTACTGTTCATACCCCTATTGAAACATTGTTTCGAACCATGAAGTACCTATCAACTGGTGGTGCTAATGAGTGCTAGGTATAGCCCGCTAGGAAATTTAGCTGCAGTTCAGCGACATGAATTGTTGTTGTGGTTTGTTTGGGTTTTTCTTGGGGGGAGCGGGGGGGGGGGGGGGGGGGGGGGGGGGGTTCCGATTATCACGCATTTTATTTTTTTAGTTGTATCCATTAGCGATAGTTTCATTTGTACTTTAAAATTTTATTGGCAACACTTGTACTTCAGACACCTTTGTTTTAGTTTGCAATGCACGTGTAGTTATAATACTGGATAAAATCATGTGTGTGAGTGCATGCATGCATGGGTGTGTGAGTGTGTGCGTGCATATGCGCTTATTCTTCCCTCTGTTTTATTATTTTTAAGAAAGAGGGGGTCCGGAACCCTCGCCCCCCCCCCCCCCCCCCCCTATCCTTCTGCTTTTTTGTTTCTATTTAAAAACATTTTTGTGTGTGTGTTCACACAAATGAACCATCGTGTAGGGGCACTCTCATAATCCAGGACACATGCATACATGCATACTAAATCCCACACATCGTGTAAAACTGCAATATGCCTAAGTGTGCAAGCGTGCCATAAGGCTGAATAAAGCATAACAATACTACACAACAGAACTAATGTGCTGTGCGCACGACTATAATCAAACTGACTGAACACTTTACTTCAACATAAATTTCTCAACCAACACACATGCGCCAGCGCGCACGCACACGCACACACACACACACACACATAGTCTCTCTCTCTCTTTCTCTTATACACACACGCTGTTCTGTTTCTCTTTCATACACACACGCGCGCGCGCGCGTGCGCACCCACTTACACACACAAAGCGAGAGAGAGAGTTTTTGCTCGCTCGCACGCACACACATATCCACGTGTCCCCCCCCCCCCCCCCCCCCCCCCCCCCCCCCCCCCCGTCCGTGCGCACACACACACAGAGTGACACACACAGATACACACACGCGCGCACGCACACGCACACGCACACACACACACACACACACACACACAGTCTCAGGCCTACTTCGTCTACCTGATTCATAAACAAATCATACCAACACATAAGTGGTTTCAGACCCTATGCATATTTACTACCACAACATTATCTGATCTCTACTTATTTATTTGTCTGTCTGTTTGTTTGTTTGTCTATTTAATTGATTTTTATTTCGTTTTATTTTCTTCTTTACCCGAGACCAGGGATGTATAGGAGACAAAATATTATTGAGCTGAGCCAGAACTATATATAGGCCCTACAGACGTAAGTCCCTAGTTCCGTTTCTTGACTAGCCAGTAGATCTAGACCAAGTAAAAAACTGTTTCAAAGTATATAAAATCAACTCTGACACACTACAAAAAAATGGCGAAAAACGCGAGTTTTGATGATTATCAGACCAAGCATAGGCCTACACTGTAGGCTACAGGGAATCTCCGAATGTTTTATAGATCTAGATCTACTTGCTTTGCTTCCGATACATTTATTGTATTTAAAAAAAAGAAACTTCCATATTCTTGTTGTTATTAACTCCGCGAAACTCCACAGAACAAATCTAGATCAAAATAATTATATTTGTTTCAGTAAATAAGCATTTACTGGCCGAGTCTGAGACTCTAATCACTGAAAAAGGCCTCCATCGAACGTCAGCCAAAATGGCAAGCTCTGAATGCGGTCTACCACCTTTTGCTTCAAACAGCGATTTCGCTTACAATAGTGGTTAGTCATGCAGTACATCGTTTAAAAGAGGAAAAAATGAACTTTTTAAGCATGTGCTCATCAAAATGTATTCTTTCGAAATGAATCTTCGATTGGCTTTGAAACACATTGCTATGTTTTGAATCCTTGATTTTGCAGTCTTAATCGACCCCTATCTCTTTGATATGAACATCGACTAATAGCGGAAAGCGTTAAGTTTCTGTTGGTGTAACGGATATTTCCATTGGTCCACAAGCGAAAACGCTAAACCCGTTTGTCAAGAGAAGCCGTTTCTAGTACGGACATAGCGAGCGTCAAAACTTTGGTCATGCCGTGATTTTTATCGTCACCTCCGTCTCCTGTCATCGCTAATTGTTCAAAGTAACCAACATTCTTCCACACAGAATCCCTATCGACGTAAGCAGCAAAGATTGTTTTATTTATCGACATGTGTTTCTTTGGCATGTATGGAGTACTCAGTAAGAAATCAGAAGTTGAAAAGTAGTGAAATTTGTAGCAGTTGGACAGTGTTTCACAGCGTCATTAGAGACGTGGCCCTACCTACTCTCTCTCTCTCTCTCTCTCTCTCTCTGTCTCTGTCTCTCTCTGTGTCTCTCTGTCTCTCTCTGTCTCTCTCTCTTCTCTCTCTCTCTCTTTCTCTCGCTCTCTTTCTCTCTCTCTCTTTCTCTCGCTCTCTTTCTCTCTCTCTCTCTCTCACTCTCTCTCTCTTTCTCTCTCTCTCTCTGTCTGTCTCTGTCTCTCCTCTCTCTCTCTCTCTCTCTCTCTCTCTCTCTCTCTCTCTCTCTCTCTCTCTCTCTCTCTCTCTCTCTCTCTCTGTCTGTCTGTCCCTCTATCTCTCTCTCTGTGTCTCTCCCCCTCTTTCTCTCTCTCCACCCCCTCTCTCTCTCTCTTTCAGGTGTGCTACACAGTTCAAGGCACGTCCAACACTGGTCGTGAACAGTTCAGCTCTGGCTGTGCTCCTGCTCAGGTCAGGGTGGTATGAAACGTGTGTGTATGTGTGTGTGTGTGTGTGTGTGTGTGTGTGTGTGTGTGGAGGCGGGGGGGGTTTTGATGGGAGAGAGGTAGGAATGGTGGTGAGAATGGCGATATGTGTTGCGTGTGGCGTGCCTGCGTCTGTCTATGTCTGTGTGTCTATGTCTGTGTGTCTATGTATGTGTGTCTATGTCTGTGTGTCTATGTCTGTGTGTCTATGTCTGTGTGTCTATGTATGTGTGTCTATGTCTGTGTGTCTATGTGTGTGTGTGTCTATGTCTGTGTGTCTATGTCTGTGTGTCTATGTATATGTGTCTATGTCTGTGTGTCTATGTGTGTGTGTCTATGTCTGTGTGTCTATGTCTGTGTGTCTATGTATGTGTGTCTATGTCTGTGTGTCTATGTATGTGTGTCTATGTCTGTGTGTCTATGTATGTGTGTCTATGTCTGTGTGTCTATGTCTGTGTGTCTATGTATATGTGTCTATGTCTGTGTGTCTATGTGTGTGTGTCTATGTCTGTGTGTCTATGTCTGTGTGTCTATGTATGTGTGTCTATGTATGTGTGTCTGTCTATCTCTGTGTGTCTATGTCTGTGTGTCTATGTCTGTGTGTCTATGTATGTGTCTGTCTATGTCTATGTGTGTGTGTCTATGTCTGTGTGTCTATGTCTGTGTGTGTCTATGTCTGTGTGTCTGTGTGTGTGTCTCTATGTCTGTGTGTCTATGTCTGTGTGTCTATGTCTGTGTGTCTATGTCTGTGTGTCTATGTGTTTGTGTGTCTATGTATATGTGTCTATGTCTGTGTGTCTATGTGTGTGTGTCTATGTGTGTGTCTGTCTATGTCTGTGTGTCTATGTCTGTGTGTCTATGTGTTTGTGTGTCTATGTATATGTCTATGTCTGTGTGTCTATGTGTGTGTGTCTATGTGTGTGTCTGTCTATCTCTGTGTGTCTATGTCTGTGTGTCTATGTATGTGTCTGTCTATGTCTGTGTGTGTCTATGTGTGTGTGTCTATGTCTGTGTCTGTCTATGTCTGTGTGTGTCTATGTGTGTGTGTCTATGTCTGTGTGTCTATGTCTGTGTGTGTCTATGTCTGTGTGTCTATGTCTGTGTGTCTGTGTGTGTGTGTCTCTATGTCTGTGTGTCTATGTATGTGTGTCTATGTCTGTGTGTCTATGTGTGTGTGTGTCAATGTGTGTGTGTCTATGTCTGTGTGTCTATGTGTATGTGTCTATGTATGTGTGTCTATGTCTGTGTGTCTATGTATGTGTCTGTCTATGTCTGTGTGTCTATCTCTGTGTGTCTATGTCTGTCTGTCTATGTATGTGTGTCTATGTCTGTGTGTCTATGTCTGTGTGTCTATGTGTGTGTGTCTATGTGTGTGTGTGTCTGTCTTATGTGTGTGTCTGTGTCTGTGTGTCTATGTCTGTGTGTCTATGTGTGTGTGTCTATGTCTGTGTGTCTATGTGTGTGTGTCTCTGTATGTGTGTGTCTATGTGTGTGTGTCTATCTCTGTGTGTCTATGTCTGTGTGTCTATGTCTGTGTGTGTCTATGTGTGTGTGTCTATGTATATGTGTCTATGTGTGTGTGTCTATCTCTGTGTGTCTATGTCTGTGTGTCTATGTCTGTGTGTCTATGTATGTGTGTCTATGTCTGTGTGTCTATGTCTGTGTGTCTATGTATGTGTGTCTATGTCTGTGTGTCTATGTCTGTGTGTCTATGTCTGTGTGTCTATGTGTGTGTGTCTGTGTGTGTCTATGTATGTGTGTATATGTGTGTGTGTCTATGTCTGTGTGTTGTATGTGTGTGTGTGTCTATGTATGTGTGTCTATGTGTGTGTGTCTATGTCTGTGTGTCTATGTCTGTGTGTCTGTGTGTGTGTGTCTCTATGTCTGTGTGTCTATGTATGTGTGTCTATGTCTGTGTGTCTATGTGTGTGTGTCTATGTCTGTGTGTCTATGTCTGTGTGTCTATGTATGTGTGTCAATGTGTGTGTGTCTATGTCTGTGTGTCTATGTGTATGTGTCTATGTATGTCTGTCTATGTCTGTGTGTCTATGTCTGTGTGTCTATGTATGTGTCTGTCTATGTCTGTGTGTCTATCTCTGTGTGTCTATGTCTGTCTGTCTATGTATGTGTGTCTATGTCTGCGTGTCTATGTCTGTGTGTCTATGTGTGTGTGTCTATGTGTGTGTGTGTGTGTCTATGTCTGTGTGTCTATGTCTGTGTGTCTATGTCTGTGTGTCTATGTCTGTGTGTCTATGTGTGTGTGTCTATGTCTGTGTGTCTATGTATGTGTGTCTATGTGTGTGTGTCTATCTCTGTGTGTCTATGTCTGTGTGTCTATGTCTGTGTGTGTCTATGTGTGTGTGTCTATGTATATGTGCCTATGTGTGTGTGTCTATCTCTGTGTGTCTATGTCTGTCTGTCTATGTCTGTGTGTCTATGTATGTGTGTCTATGTCTGTGTGTCTATGTCTGTGTGTCTATGTATGTGTGTCTCTGTCTGTGTGTCTATGTCTGTGTGTCTATGTCTGTGTGTCTATGTGTGTGTGTCTATGTGTGTGTCTATGTATGTGTGTCTATGTGTGTGTGTCTATGTCTGTGTGTCTATGTGTGTGTGTGTCTATGTATGTGTGTCTATGTCTGTGTGTCTATGTCTGTGTGTCTATGTCTGTGTGTCTATGTCTGTGTGTCTATGTATGTGTGTCTATGTGTGTGTGTCTATGTGTGTGTGTCTATGTCTGTGTGTCTATGTGTGTGTGTCTATGTCTGTGTGTGTATGTGTGTGTGTCTATGTATGTGTGTCTATGTGTGTGTGTCTATGTCTGTGTGTCTATGTCTGTGTGTCTATGTCTGTGTGTCTATGTGTGTGTGTCTATGTCTGTGTGTCTATGTCTATGTGTCTATGTCTGTGTGTCTATGTCTGTGTGTCTATGTCTGTGTGTCTATGTGTCTATCTCTGTGTGTCTATGTCTGTGTGTCTATGTGTTTGTGTCTATGTCTGTGTGTCTATGTGTCTATGTCTGTGTGTCTATGTCTGTGTGTCTATGTGTCTATCTCTGTGTGTCTATGTCTGTGTGTCTATGTCTGTGTGTCTATGTATGTGTGTGTCTATCTCTGTGTGTCTATGTGTGTGTGTGTCTATGTATGTGTGTCTATGTCTGTGTGTCTATGTCTGTGTGTCTATGTCTGTGTGTCTATGTGTGTGTGTGTGTCTATGTATGTGTGTCTATGTGTGTGTGTCTATGTGTGTGTCTATGTGTGTGTGTCTATGTCTGTGTGTTTATGTGTGTGTGTGTCTATGTATGTGTGTCTATGTGTGTGTGTCTATGTCTGTGTGTCTATGTCTGTGTGTCTATGTCTGTGTGTCTATGTATGTGTGTCTATGTGTGTGTGTCTATGTCTGTGTGTCTATGTCTGTGTGTCTATGTCTGTGTGTCTATGTCTGTGTGTCTATGTGTGTGTGTCTATGTATGTGTGTCTATGTGTATGTGTCTATGTCTGTGTGTCTATGTGTGTGTGTCTATGTCTATGTGTGTGTGTGTCTGTGTCTATGTCTGTGTGTCTATGTGTGTGTCTCTGTGTGTCTATGTCTGTGTGTCTATGTGTCTGTGTGTCTATGTCTGTGTGTCTATGTCTGTGTGTCTATGTCTGTGTGTCTATGTCTGTGTGTCTATGTCTGTGTGTGTCTATGTATGTGTGTGTCTATGTATGTGTGTCTATGTGTGTGTGTGTCTATGTATGTGTGTCTATGTCTGTGTGTCTATGTCTGTGTGTCTATGTCTGTGTGTCTATGTCTGTGTGTGTCTATGTATGTGTGTCTATGTGTGTGTGTGTCTATGTGTGTGTCTATGTGTGTGTGTGTCTATGTCTGTGTGTCTATGTGTGTGTGTGTCTATGTCTGTGTGTCTGTGTCTGTGTGTCTATGTCTGTGTGTCTATGTCTGTGTGTCTATGTGTGTGTGTCTATGTCTGTGTGTCTATGTCTGTGTGTCTATGTCTGTGTGTCTATGTATGTGTGTGTCTATGTCTGTGTGTCTATGTCTGTGTGTCTATGTCTGTGTGTCTATGTATGTGTGTGTCTATGTCTGTGTGTCTATGTCTGTGTGTCTATGTATGTGTGTCTATGTATGTGTGTCTATGTGTGTGTGTCTATGTCTGTGTGTCTATGTGTCTGTGTGTCTATGTCTGTGTGTCTATGTCTGTGTGTCTATGTCTGTGTGTCTATGTCTGTGTGTCTATGTATGTGTGTCTATATGTATGTGTGTCTATGTATGTGTCTGTCTATGTCTGTGTGTCTATGTATGTGTGTCTATGTGTGTGTGTGTCTATGTCTGTGTGTCTATGTCTGTGTGTCTATGTCTGTGTGTCTATCTCTGTGTGTCTATGTCTGTGTGTCTATGTGTATGTGTCTATGTCTGTGTGTCTATGTGTCTGTGTCTATGTCTGTGTGTCTATGTCTGTGTGTCTATGTCTGTGTGTCTATGTATGTGTGTCTATGTGTATGTGTCTATGTCTGTGTGTCTATGTGTGTGTGTCTATGTATGTGTGTCTAT
>JAGGCT020004215.1:0-20000 GCA_017654935.2 Phymorhynchus buccinoides
ACACCATCACTAACCACACAACCACCAACAACAGTTACGTCAGTTAATAATAAAACAACACCAGTAATGGCCATGAACAATACTGCAATAACAACAACACCAGTAACAGTCATTAATAATACTACAGCAGCAACAACAGCTGGGAATCCTGAGCCTGTATCTACAATCGAACGCTCCACCATGACCACACCTGATGATGGGATGTTCACCACTGCCATCAGAGTAACGTCGTCAACACAAATGAAATCAACCGAGAAGGCACAAGTTTCTGACTCTACACTCGAAAAAGCAACGTTCAAGAAATCTACAATACCCATGACGTCAGAAAAATTAACAACAAATCTCATGACGTCAGAGGAACCTGCAACAAAACTAGTGACGTCAGTGGAATCTACAAGTTCTACGAGAACAGAAAAATCTACTTTAAATCCCATATCTTCAGTGGAATCTAGAACGAAACCCATGACGTCAGAAAAATCCACAATACTCATGACATCGGATACATTTACAACAAAACCCATGACGCCAGCAGAATTTACAACAAACCCCACGGCGTCAATAGACCTTGCAACAAAGCCTCTTACCTTAGATAAATCCACAACAAAATCCATGACGTCAGCAGAAATTACTACAAAACCCATGTCATCAACAGAGTCTTCAACAAGCTCTATGACGTCAGAAAATTCTACAATAAAAGCAAGTACGTCAGAAGAATCCACAACAAAACCCATGACATCAGAGATATTTATAGCAAACGCCACGACGTCAGTAGAATTTACATTAACACCAGTGACCTTTGGGGAATCTACAACACAACCCATGACATCAGAGGAATATACAACGAATCATTTGACATCAGATCAAGTTACAACAAAACTCACGACGGCAAAAGAATCTACAACAAACTCTATGATGTCAGAAAGATCTACAATAAAATCCACGACGTCAGAAGAATATACAACACAACCCATGACGTCTAAGGAATCTGCAACACAATCCATGACGTCAAAGAGAAGTACAATGCCAGGAGCTGTGACGTCGCAACAACCTCTTGCCGCACGAAACATTACATCATTGCAGTCCACTGTTGAATCGATGACGTCCGAACAATCCACTGCCAATGCAGTGCCATCTGTTACTGTCAAAGCCTCTACTGAAAGTATAACATCACAGCAAGCCTCAACTGAAAGTATAACATCACAACAAGCCTCAACTGAAAGTATGACATCACAACAAGCCTCTACTGAAAGTATGATATCACAACAAACCTCTACTGTGAGTAAGACATCACAAAACGCCTCTACTGATAGCATGACATCACAGCAAGCCTCAACTGAAAGCGTGACATCACAACAAGCCTCTACTGAAACTATGACATCACACACATCTTCTACTAAAAGTATGACGTCACAAAAAGCCTCTACTGAAAGCATGACATCACACCAATCTTCTACTGAAAGTATGACACCACAACAAGCCTCTACTGAAAGTATGACACCACAACAAGCCTCTACTGAAAATATGACACCACAAGAAGCCTCTACTGAAACTATGACATCACACCAATCTTCTACTAAAGCTATGACGTCACAACAAGCCTCTACCGAAAGCATGACGTCACAACAAGCCTCTACTAAAACAATGACATCACACCAATCTTCTACTAAAGCTATGACGTCACAACAAGCCTCTACTGAAAGTATGACACCACAACAAGCCTCTACTCAAACTGTGACGCCACAGCAAGCCTCTACTGAAAGTATGACGCCACAGCAAGCCTCTACTCAAACCATGACATCACACCAATCTTCTACTAAAAGTATGACGTCACAACAAGCCTCTACTGAACGTATGGCACCACAACAAGCCTCTACTGAAAGTATGACACCACAACAAGCCTCTACTGAAACTATGACATCACACCAATCTTCTACTAAAGTTATGACGTCACAACAAGCCTCTACTGAAAGTATGACACCACAACAAGCCTCTACTGAAAGTATGACACCACAGCAAGCCTCTACTCAAACCATGACATCACACCAATCTTCTACTAAAAATATGACACCACAACAAGCCTCTACTGAAAGTATGACACCACAACAAGCCTCTACTGAAAGTATGACACCACAACAAGCCTCTACTCATACCATGACATCACACCAATCTTCTACTAAAAGTATGACGTCACAACAAGCCTCTACTCAAACCATGACATCACACCAATCTTCTACTAAAAGGATGACGTCACAACAAGCCTCTACTGAAAGTAGGACATCACAACAAGCCTCTACTCAAACTATGACATCACACCAATCTTCTACTAAGACTATGACGTCACAACAAGCCTCTACTGATAGCATGGCAGCACAACAAGCCTCTACTGTGAGTAATACATCACAACAAGCCTCTACTGAAAGTATGACATCACAACAAGCCTCTACTGAAGGTATGACATCACAACAAGCCTCTACTGTGAGTAAGACATCACAACAAGCCTCTACTGAAAGTATGACACCACAACAAGCCTCTACTGAAAGTATGACATCACAACAAGCCTCTACTGTGAGTAAGACATCACAACAAGCCTCTACTGAAAGTATGACACCACAACAAGCCTCTACTGAAACTATGACACCACAACAAGCCTCTACTGAAAGTATGACATCACACCAATCTTCTACTAAAGCTATGATGTCACAACAAGACTCTACTGAAAGTATGACACCACAACAAGCCTCTACTCAAACTGTGACGCCACAGCAAGCCTCTACTGAAAGCATGACGCCACAGCAAGCCTCTACTCAAACCATGACATCACACCAATCTTCTACTAAAAGTATGACGTCACAACAAGCCTCTACTGAACGTATGGCACCACAACAAGCCTCTACTGAAAGTGTGACACCACAACAAGCCTCTACTGAAACTATGACATCACACCTATCTTCTACTAAAGTTATGACGTCACAACAAGCCTCTACTGAAAGTATGACACCACAACAAGCCTCTACTGAAAGTATGACACCACAACAAGCCTCTACTGAAAGTATGACACCACAGCAAGCCTCTACTCAAACCATGACATCACACCAATCTTCTACTAAAAATATGATATCACACCAAGCCTCTACTGAAAGTATGACACCTCAACAAGCCTCTACTCAAACTATGACATCACACCAATCGTCTACTAAAAGTATGATATCACAACAAGCCTCTACTGAAAGTATGACGTCACAACAAGCCTCTACTGAAACTATGACATCACGACAAGCCTCTACTCAAACTATGACATCACACCAATCTTCTACTAAAAGTATGACGTCACAACAAGCCTCTACTGAAAGTATGACACCACAACAAGCCTCTACTCAAACCATGACATCACACCAATCTTCTACTAAAAGTATGACGTCACAACAAGCCTCTACTGAAAGTATGACACCACAACAAGCCTCTACTGAAAGTATGACATCACAACAAGCCTCTACTGAAAAAATGACATCACAACAAGTCTCTACTGAAAGTATGACATCACAACAAGCCTCTACTGAAAGTATGACATCACAACAAGCCTCTACTGAAAATATGACATTACAACAAGCCTCTACTGAAAGTATGACATCACAACAAGCCTCTACTGAAAATATGACATCACAACAAGCCTCTACTGAAAGTATGACATCACAACAAGCCTCTACTGAAACTATGACACCACAACAAGCCTCTACTGAAAGTATGACATCACAACAAGCCTCTACTGAAATTATGACATCACAACAAGCATCTACTGAAACTATGACACCACAACAAGCCTCTACTGAAAGTATGACACCACAACAAGCCTCTACTGAAAGTATGACACCACAACAAGCCTCTACTGAAAGTGTGACACCACAACAAGCCTCTACTGAATGTATGACACCACAACAAGCCTCTACTCAAACCATGACATCACAACAAACCTCTGCTGACAGTATGACATCACAACAAGCCTCTACTGAAAGTATGGCATCACAACAAGCCTCTACTGAAATAATGACCTCACAACAACCTTCTGTAAGTGTGACAGCACAGCAAGTCTCTACTGAAGCCATGACATTGCAACAGCAATCTACTGGAAGTATGACATCAAAGCGGTTCTCTACAGAAAATTGGACACCACAACAACAGTTTACCGGAACTAGGACATCACAACCACAACCTGCAGCTATAAGTATAGTGACCCCAAAACCTTCTACTGAACGTATGACATCACAACAAACGTCAACTGAAAATGTTACATCGCATCTACAATGCAATGGAAGTATGACGACACAACAATCCTTTACTGAAAGTATGACATCACATATCATTAGTGAAAGTATAACATCACATCAACAGCCTACTGTAAACATGACGACACAACAACCTTTACCAAGTGTAGCATCACAGCAGCAAAAATCTACTGCAAGTATGACATCACAACAACAGACTGCTGAAACTATGACATCACAAAGACAAGTTACTAAGGTTATAACATCACAGCAGCTCTCTGCTGAAAGTACGACGTCGTCATCACAACCTTCTACAAAGACGTCACAACAAGCCTCCATTAACATTCTGACGTCACAAAATCCCATAGCTAAAGGTACATCACAACAGTTAACAATTAAAGGTATGACGTCACAACAGTCCATGACCATGACGTCAAAGCAGGCGACAACCCAAGATGTGACAGAACAGGGTGAGAACCAAACCTCAGGGTCTTTCACCTTGTGGAAAAGCACACTTCATCAACCTATAACAACATCGCCAAACTCCACCACCACCCACTACCCTCCATCCCTTGACTTGTTAACCTTGACACTGACTTCGATGATCGTTCCCAACAACACTTTTGCGGACACAAAAACTGACAGCACCCCTTTAAATCCCGCTAGCTACAAAATGTCTTCACCCACGTCGGCTCAAAATCTCACAGTGCAGCCTGAACCTTCTTCACAATCCATTTTGAACACTGACGCAGCTTCTTCAGCAAACACCCAGTCTACGGCAAGTTCTGTCCCAACAAATGAGACACGACCAGTCTTTGTGTCCACTTCTGTCATGGCTGAAGAAGCGTCAACGAGTGTGTCAGCATTTACCAAAGAAAAAGAAGCACCCACAACCGTCGTAGCATCCAATTCGACGAAAACAACCCTCATGTCTTCCTTACAATCCTCAGCGACAAGCAGCTGGTCGTCTTCTCTCACAGACAGAGTGTTCACGGGCAGTTCTTCAACGCACGGAAAGGGTTCTCCTCCTACAGCAGAAGCTAGTTCATCGTCTCCGAGGTTCACATCTTTGGGAAGCATTCTTGCTGGGTCCAGTTCTGCTGAACTTTCAACAACTCGCCAAGTTTCCACATCTTCTGGAACAAGTACGAAATATTCTGCTTCATCGTCTGCTTCTGCTACTCCTTTGTCTGGACTGACTGCTGCGGGTGCTTCGTTGACTCTTGAACCTCTTACTGGAGTAGTATCAAAGGCTTCCTTTGCCAGTTCAGAAAGGCCTTTAACTAGGTCAACTCTGGACACTTCAGTCATTTCTAGTTCTGGAAAGCCTTCGAATGCTTCTAGAGCAGGTACTTTTTCAACTTTGAGTTCTGAAAATCCTGTATTTGCATCCGAATCAACAGTAAAGACTTTTGATTCTTCTTCTTCTGCTTCTTCTACTTCTTCTTTACGTGCAGCATCTTCAAAATCTTATTCGCAATTTTCTACTTCAGAGAAGCTTGTAAGTGGATCGACATTAGAGGCCTCGAAGTTCCCAAGCTCTAATATTCCTCTGTTTATTTTAGTGACAAAACATTCCTCTCCTGGTTTTGACACACCTTCAATCGGCTCCACACCAGATAGTCTGGATTCTTCTACTTCTATGTCCAGAACAAACCCAAAACTTGATTCCTCAGAAAATCCTGAAACAGGGTCGACATTAGAGGCCTCCCAGTCCCCAAGCTCCGATAAACCTTTGTTCAACCTTCCCACGACAGAGTCTATGCCTCCTAGTTATGAACTTTCGTCAAGTGAATCAACTTTAGAAACTTATTTTGTGTCCGGAACATCACCAAGGGCCCAGTTTTCATCCCCCTCTTCAGATAAGCTTGTAACTGGACCAACTTTAAATACTTCAGAATCTCAGAGTTCTGTTAAACCTCACAGCAACAACCTAGTGACAAAAGATTATTTGCCATTGGGGCTTTCTGCTTCTTCGTCCAAAGAAACAACAAAACCGTATTCGCCATTTTCTAGTACAGAAAAGTCTGTTACAGGATCAACAACAGAGGCCTCGAAATTGTCCCACTCTACACTACCTTTATTTATCTTGGTGACAAAACATTCCAGTCATGAAACGTTTTCAAGCGAATCTGGGTTGAATAGAATAAAATCTTCTCTCCCGGAAACGTCGCAAAATGTCTATTCTTCGACTTCTATTTCAGCAGTCACAGGACCAACAACGCGTGCTTCAGAAGGACCAAGCTCTGTGAAAACTTTGTTCAACACAGTGACAACGGATGAAACGTCTCCAACTGGTTCGTCAGTGGACAGCATGGAATCTTCTACATATGTGTCCAGAACACCATCTTCGTTTCTCACTTCAGAAAAGTCTGCAACAGGATCCACGGAACCTTTAATGGGGTCAACGTTAAAGGCTTCAAGTTCCTCTAGCAGTGGGCAGTCTTTGTTGGTGTCCACCCTGAAGGGGTTTGCGCTGTCCAGTTCTCACCGACCTTCTACAGGTTATGCTGTGGCATTGCCTTCAGCCTCTGTACAGTCTTGGAGGGAGTCAACTAGGGACGGTTCCCGTTCTGACCGTGCTAGCTCCGTCACCAGTCCTTCCCTGACATCCACTTCCTCCTCTTCTTCTTCCAGTTCAATCTCTTCCGCTTCCTCTTCCTCCTCCTCCTCCTCTTCTTCCTTTTCCTTCTCCTCCTCTTCTTTCTCCAACTCATCCTCCTCTTTGACTCCCTCCTCCTCTTCTTCTTCCTCCTCCTCCTCCTCCTCCTCCCCCTCCTCTTCAGTCTTTTCGACAACATCTTCTCCTTCTTCTTCTTACTCCTCTTCTGCCTTCTCCTCGTCATCTCCCCCTGATTCAGATGCATCACTCTTGTATTCCTCCTCCTCCTCCTCCTCCTCCACCTCCTCACTCTCCTCTTTCTCCTCGTCTTCCCCTTTCTCCTCCGCAGTGATGACAACGAATAGTGTAGAGACTACGACAGAGAACTGGGGTTAGTCTTTTCTCTCTCTCTCTCTCTCTCTCTCTCTCTCTCTCTCTCTCTCTCTCTCTCTCTCTCTCTCTCTCTCTCTCTCTCTCTCTCTCTCTCTCTCTCTCTCTCTCTCTCTCTCTCTCTCTCTCTCTCTCTCTCTCTCTGTCTGTCTCTGTCTGTCTGTCTGTCTGTCTGTCTCTCTCTCTCTCTCTCTCTCCATATCTCTCTCTCTCTCTCTCTCTCTCTCTCTCTCTCTCTCTCTCTCTCTCTCTCTCTCTCTCTCTCTCTCTCTCTCTGTTTGCCTGTCTGTCTCTTTATCTCTATCTTTTCTCTGTGTGTGTGTGTGTGTGTGTGTGTCAAGTCAAGTCAAGTCAAAATGATCTTTATTGACGATAAAAGAGTAAGCTTGATAAAGCTTTTTTTACATCCTGTCGTCATAAATAAATAAGAAAAACAATTAACGCAAATAAATACAGCATATACTGGAGAAAAATCAACCACAATCAAAAATCATGGGGAAAATACATACACTTCATACAAGCACAATACAAAGATCATAATATACATATGTACAAATGTAATCATAGCGGTAGAATAAAAGGAAAGCGGAATATGGAGTTGGGGAAAATAATAATGACTGAGACAAAGAGACAGAGAAACAACAGAGACACCAGAATCGAGAGATAAGAGAGAGAGAGAGAGAGAGAGAGAGAGAGAGAGAGAGAGAGAGAGAGAGAGAGAGAGAGTCATAGTTTACTCGGACATGAGAAAGAAGAAAAATATCCGAACAAAAGCACAACTCAGAGGGAAACAAAAACAGAAAACGAACACCGCTTACATTTAAAGCGCAAAAGGAATGAAA
Source organism: Phymorhynchus buccinoides (assembly GCA_017654935.2). Lineage (NCBI taxonomy): Eukaryota > Metazoa > Mollusca > Gastropoda > Neogastropoda > Raphitomidae > Phymorhynchus > Phymorhynchus buccinoides. The sequence continues at coordinate 8,094 of JAGGCT020004215.1, forward strand.
TTATTCAAAATCAAACACCAACGAAAACAAAACATGAATTGACACGCACCTGTAAAGTCTCCTCCTCTACTAGAGCAAGGCGGCACAAACACAAAACAATTTCCGACAGCAACAATAGAGCCTTAGGCACTCATTCTCATATTCACATTAGGTATTTTTACAAAGCATCAAGCATATTCTTTTTAAGTGCTTTTTTAAACGTTTGTTTTGAAGGACACGATTTTAGAGAAAAAGACAGATTATTCCATGATGTGCCCCCTGAGTAAACAAAACTAGTTTTGTAAACATTATTTCGTGGTCTGGGGAAAGAAAGCTTGTGGGTGTGTCTATTTGGGTTTATAGCAAAAGTCTTGATAAGTTTTGGGGGAGCGACTCCATTTACCACACTAAACATGCAGATGCATTTGTTGAAGAGAAGTCTGTCTTTTAGTGGCAAAATGTTTAATTTATTGTAATCATTAGCTGTTAGGGTGCTTGATTTCATCAGTATTAGTTTCACAGCTCGTTTATGTAACCGGCTTATATGTTTTAGATTAGCTTCACTAGTACTGTCCCAAAGGGTTGATGAGTTATTAATGTGAGACATAATGTGAGCATGGAAAAATATTTTACGTGACTGAAGATTTAAAAAGTTTTTAATTTTTGTCAATTGATAAATCTTTTTTGAGATACATTTACCCAGTTTAGATATATGATCTGACCACAGTAAGTTATTATCAACAGTGATACCTAAAACTTTATGTGACGCCACTTCTTCAATTTTGTTACCTTGCACATACAATGGTGGAAATGGATAAGTCATTTTTTGTCGCTTTTGCCGAGTAGTTACATACATACATTTGGTCTTTTCAGTGTTGAGTGACATGTGATTCTGTTCAGTCCATTCTACTAGATTATTAACGTCAGCTTGAAGATTGTTAACTAGTTCAGTTTGGTTATTACTGTTTGAGTGTAAGGAAGTATCGTCAGCAAACATTTCAGAATGACATTGTAGACATAAGGGCAGATCGTTTACATATTGTGTGTGTGTGTGTGTGTGTGTGTGTGTGTGTGTGTGCGTGCGTGCGTGTGTGTGTGTGCGTGTGCGTGTGCGTGCAAGCATGCGTGTGTGCGCACGCGCGCGCGCGCGCGCGCGCGTGTGTGTGTGTGTGTGTGTGTGCGTACGTGCGTGTGTGTGTGTGCGAGTGCGCGCGCGCGTGTGTGTGTGTGTGCGTGCGTAGGCACATTTTTGTTTGATATGATTTTTTTTAAAGTGAGAGAAACAATGAAAGAAAACCAAACAACAGAAAAGAAAAAAAGGAAGGAAGGAAGAAAACAACGCACGAAGAACAACAAACAATCTGTTTTATATAAAAGGAAAGGCTTAATTTTTTTAAAAAGTCAATCGTGTCAGAGGTTTACTGCATATCAGTACGTTTTCCTTTCAAACTTTTCTGTCCTACTGTTCTTTCCCCCAGTGCCTCCTTCATTCAGCCCTTCACTGAAGGAAGTAGACGTGGAGGAAGGGACCATGCTGTCGCTGCATTGCACCCCCTCTGCCGGAAACCCCCCACCCACTCTACAATGGTTCCTGCCTGCTGTGCGTATAGCTTCGTGCTGATCTTTGTGTGTCAACTTATGTGTGTATAATCGATGACGAGTCTTCGTTGTGCCTTTATGATAACTATGGTTATATTCTCTGGTATAACAAACGAATGCATGATAGAATTAACTTTTTTCATCGACTCTCTCTCTCTCTCTCATCGACTCTCTCTCTCTCTCTCTCTCTCTCTCTCTCTCTCTCTCTCTCTCTCTCTCTCTCTCTCTCTCTCTCTCTCTCTCTCTCTCTCTCTCTCTCTCTCTCTCTCTCTCTCTCTCTCTCTCTCTCTCTCTCTCTCTCTTAAGTCCTCAAAACTAACCACTTATGGCCACACAGCTTTAGACATTCTACCCTTCCATTTAAAGCTAAATTATAACAAGGCTATTTTTATGTTTAAGATTGTATCAGGCAATGCCCCACAATCTCGTACCAGTAGGTTTGTTGTCAATGACCGGCGCCACGAACATAAAATCATGCTCCCTCTTCCAAGAATTGACCTCTTCAAGACAAGCTTGGCTTATTCTGGTGGGGCCCTGTGGAATGCCATGCTGGCTAATACCCAAATTGGAAACACTTTCAAGTCATTAAAAAAAAAGATATAAAGATGTTCTGATGACAACTCTTTAATACGTTACCTGATAACCCATTCACCACTTGTTTCCTTCCTAATATGAGTGTCACCACTGTTAACCATGCATGTTTAGTGTTCATAATATGTTATAGTGGTGATTGTGTGTATGCATGTGTGAGTTTGAATGTGAGTGTGTGTATGTGCGCGTTCATACATGTGAATGTGTATGTGTCTGCCTGCGAATTTTGTGGGTATGTGTGTGTGTATTGTGTATGCTTGTGTGTGGGATGTGCGTGTGTGCGTACTTGTGTATGTGTGTGTGTCGGTGAGTTTATGCGTATGCACGTAATTATTTGCTTACTTTTGTTTTGTGTATGTTGTAATGTGTATAACGCAATTGGTATGTATGTTTAATGTGTATGATTTAATGCTAGTGTGCGGGATGACCATGGTGAATGTTGTGGTGAATGTGTTTTTGTTTGCATTTATCCTTACAATTTGATTTATCTTTTTATGATGGTAGTGTATCTTATGTGCATGATGATTATTAGCTGTTTATGACATTTTCTTCCTCTTTTTTTTCCTTCTCATTTAATGAGGGCTAGATGTAAACAAGCCTGTATTGTGCTTATCTTTTCCCTCAATAAAAAAGTTCGTTCGTTCGTTCGTTCGTTCGTCTCTTCTCTCTCTCTTTCTCTCTCTCTCTCTCTCTCTCTCTCTCTCTCTCTCTCTCTCTCTCTCTCTCTCTCTCTCTCTCTCTCTCTCTCTCTCTCTCTCTCTCTCTCTCTCTCTCTCTCTCTCTCTCTCTCTCTCTCTCTCTCTCTCTCTCTCTCTCTCTCTCTCTCTCTCTCTCTCTCTCTCTTTTTCTCTCTCTGTATGTGAGTGCGTTTGCATGTGCTCGTTTTAAAAAGGAAATTGTAAGCAAAAAAGAGTGGGGGGGGGGGGGGGGGGGTGGGGGGGGGGGGGGGGTGGGGGGGGGTGCGCGCGTGCGCGCGCGCGCGTGTGTGTGTGTGTGTGTGTGTGTGTGTGTGTGTGTGTGTGTGTGTGTGTATGTGCGTGTGTGCATGTGTATGTGCGTGTTCATGTGTATGTGTGAGCGCGTGCATGCGTGCGCGCGTGTGTTTGTGTGCAGATATGTCTGTCTGCCTGTGTTTCTGTGCGCGTGTGTGATGATTAAAAGCTCCGTCCATTGTGCTGTTGCAGTCGTGTTCTGGCCGAAGAGTTCTGAGCGTCAATGGAACCCTGGTGTTGCCCGAAGTGACGGTGAACGACACGGGTCTGTACGTGTGTACCGCCTCCAATGCGGCTGCCACTGCCAACTACACCGTGTATCTCAATGTCAAAGGTCAGATAGATAGATAGAGAGAGAGAGAGAGAGAGAGAGAGAGAGAGAGAGAGAGAGAGAGAGAGAGAGAGAGAGAGAGAGGTCAATATGTTTCAGACCAAGGCAATTTGATACCCAGTGCATATCATCAGGCTTATTTGTTTTTATATTTGCATATTTTGGGAAAACCACTTTTACGTGTGGGTTGTGTACTATGGACAATAGAGATCTCTTTCGTCTTATTAGAGTGGATCCAACCAAACTCAGGCCTTTTGCAATAACAGCTGCCGCAACACAACCCCAGAATGAGTGGTCTGCCCCTTCTCTAGGAAGTCTGCACAAAAGCCGTGTGCTGCTTTTGCTGCTTTTGCTGTTTGCTGTTTTCTTGCCTGTCTGTGTTGATAAAGGCGCATTCGACAAAGTATTCAATTGTTTTGTTGTGTCTCTTGTGAATAACTTTACTTTACTGTTGTTGTGGGCCTGTTTCTTTGTTGGTGAAGGGCATCAAAACTGCTTTTGCCGTTTTGTTTTCAGCCTACAAACACACGACAGTCCAATTGCAAGCTCCAGCACCTTCTCTCCAAAACATGGATGATGTTCGCAAGGACGGTTTTATGGCGGTCACCTGTCGAGGCGACGGTGACCCTATACCGGATGTGACGTGGTCCAAGATGGCGGCGCCGGATATCCGGCCTGCCGTGGCGAAAGGGCCGACGTTGGTTGGCTTACCTCCCCTTGACAGCGGGATTGTGGGACTGTACGCGTGCAACGCTTCCAACGCGCGTGGTAGTGCCGTGACGTATTATGCAGGTAGGTGGAGTACGTGGATGTTTCCTGTTTCTTCTTTCAGTGTTCAGATGTTTGTTGGTTGGTTGGTTGATTGATTGGGTGATAGGGTGATTGGGTGTGATTGAGTGCAATTATTGTCATACAATCATTGTCATACGATAAATGTTAGCGACCATCATTATCATACAATCATTGTCAGTACAATCCTCAATCCTTGTCATGCAATCCTTTTCAAACAGTCATTGTGAATACAATTCTTTGCATGCAATCCTTGTTAATATAAATTTATTATACAATCATTATCATAAAATAAGTGTGAATACAATCATTGTCAAACTACCATTGTTAACAGCAATCATTGTCATTCAACCATTATTAATAGCTTCGTAAAAGGAGCTTACTTAAATTATGTTGGCAGTTTACAAGATGGCGTCCAATGTTAGCTGTAGTTGGACTTTTGCTGACGTGGCTTCCAACCCAGCTGAAGTTATCAAGTATGTGTGTGTGTGTTGGGGGGAGGGTGTTGTGAGGGAGGGAGGAGAGAGAGAGAGAGAGAGAGAGAGAGAGAGAGAGAGAGAGAGAGAGAGAGAGAGAGAGAGAGAGAGAGAGAGAGAGAGATGAACTTTATGTGGAAGCAACAAGTAAGCTTGAGAGAGAGAGAGAGAGAGAGAGAGAGAGAGAGAGAGAGAGAGAGAGAGAGAGAGAGAGACAGACAGACAGACAGACAGACAGAGAGAAACAGACAGACATAGATAGGCAGACAGAGACAGAGTGAAGTGGGATTAATTCCTTTCAAATCAATGGATGGTCGATTCCTTGTTGGATTAATGGGGTGGATGGATCATTGAACAAATCAGTGGATGGTGGATTCCTTGTTAGATTAATGGGGTGGATGGACAATTGAACAAATCAGTGGATGATGGATTCCTTGTTGGATTAATGGGGTGGATGACCATTGAACAAATCAGTGGATGATGGATTCCTTGTTGGATTAATGGGGTGGATGGACCATTGAACAAATCAGTGGATGGTGGATTCCTTGTTGGATTAATGGGGTGGATGGATCATTGAACAAATCAGTGGATGGTGGATTCCTTGTTGGATTAATGGGGTGGATGGATCATTGAACAAATCAGTGGATGGTGGATTCCTTGTTGGATTAATGGGGTGGATGGATCATTGAACAAATCAGTGGATGGTGGATTCCTTGTTGGATTAATGGGGTGGATGGATCATTGAACAAATCAGTGGATGGTGGATTCCTTGTTGGATTAATGGGGTGGATGGATCATTGAACAAATCAGTGGATGGTGGATTCCTTGTTGGATTAATGGGGTGGATGGACCATTGAACAAATCAGTGGATGATGGATTCCTTGTTGGATTAATGGGGTGGATGGATCATTGAACAAATCAGTGGATGGTGGATTCCTTGTTGGATTAATGGGGTGGATGGATCATTGAACAAATCAGTGGATGGTGGATTCCTTGTTGGATTAATGGGGTAGGATGGATCATTGAACAAATCAGTGGATGGTGGATTCCTTGTTAGATTAATGGGGTGGATGGATCATTGAACAAATCAGTGGATGGTGGATTCCTTGTTGGATTAATGGGGTGGATGGACCATTGAACAAATCAGTGGATGGTGGATTCCTTGTTAGATTAATGGGGTGGATGGATCATTGAACAAATCAGTGGATGGTGGATTCCTTGTTGGATTAATGGGGTAGGATGGATCATTGAACAAATCAGTGGATGGTGGATTCCTTGTTAGATTAATGGGGTGGATGGATCATTGAACAAATCAGTGGATGGTGGATTCCTTGTTGGATTAATGGGGTGGATGGACCATTGAACAAATCAGTGGATGGTGGATTCCTTGTTGGATTAATGGGGTGGATGGACCATTGAACAAATCAGTGGATGGTCGATTCCTTGTTGGATTAATGGGGTGGATGGATCATTGAACAAATCAGTGGATGATGGATTCCTTGTTGGATTAATGGGGTAGGATGGATCATTGAACAAATCAGTGGATGGTGGATTCCTTGTTGGATTAATGGGGTGGATGGACCATTGAACAAATCAGTGGATGGTGGATTCCTTGTTGGATTAATGGGGTGGATGGACCATTGAACAAATCAGTGGATGGTCGATTCCTTGTTGGATTAATGGGGTGGATGGATCATTGAACAAATCAGTGGATGATGGATTCCTTGTTGGATTAATGGGGTAGATGGACCATTGCATGACGTCTGTGACAAGGTGGAACGCACGCCCTGCTTTCTTCCTTTCTATCATACATCCCCCCTCTAAACCCCCCCCCCCCCCCTCCCCTGACATCAAGCAGGTCGCCGATTCCGAAGCGCTATCTCTTTGAACCCCGGTTTCCTTCCGTGTCAGCTTGTGACACCCACATTGGCGGTCTCCCTTTGTTCCCCCCGTATCTCCTTTCCCGATCAAGTGGGCAGGATCGGAATGTTAGGCATGTGATGATGATGTAATAAGCGCATGACTATCGCGTCATCTCGTGACTTGTCGACTATGACTAACCAATCATAGGCCCTCGGGTGCTTAAGATTAAAGGGAGATGGGTAGTGGAAAGACGAACCGCCTAAACATTCTCTTTCTCACAAGACTAAAATACCTGGCTGAAGCAACATTGCAGAATCAACCTCTCTCCCAGCCAGTCCTATTAGCCCAACTCGTGAGTATATAAGACAGTTGTATAAAATAAGTGATTGAGATTTGTTTTTGTTTGATTTTACTTTTGATCTAGATCCTAAGGAGTAGATGTGTCATTGAAAAGAATTGGTAAACATGCTGTTCTAATTATGTGCACTTATTATGTTTGTGTGTGTGTTTTTGACTTTAACTCTTTTGGGACAAGAACCGGATTCTATGCCTACTAACCCTTTTGTATATTTTTAGTAGGGGATCCCTGGGTTGCAACCTTGCAACTTTTGATAACATTCCTTTCCAAGTGTTGGACTGAGAGTGATGTTTGCTGACTTGTGTTACTGAATCATAACAGTTGATTCCAGTACACATGTCATGTGTTATTTCAGTTTGGTAACTGAAATTCAGGTTATTTGTTCTTAGTGCTATTGTACAAGGGCAGCCTTCTAGCCGGTTGGGATCCACTAATTCCCTGCCGGCTGAAGCCCCTTGTCTCTAAGCCATAGAGATCTACATCCACCTTCTGATGTGATTATCAGCAGGGCATCGTGGTCAGGACGCTTATCCCTGACTCACAAGCATCAAGACGGGACCACCGCAAAGTCGCCCCGCACCCAGAATCCGCGAGGAGACCACGCCTGAGCCGTGCCATCCCGCGACGCCGCAACCGGAACGACTGGGAGCTACTCTACACCAGATCAAGCCAAGTCACCCCAGCACTCGCCGATCCCTAAGGAGGAACTTCAACACAGCTAAGTCCCTAAGACAGTGCCAAGACCAGTAACTGGAACCCCAGACACTGGACAATTAGTGACCCTTCCGGCTTGGGGCTAACCTTCTAGAAAGACAAAAGTCTTGTAAATCCTTTCGGATTTCATTGTTTTTCATTCATATTTTGTTTTGGCGCCATTGAGCTGTTTTATTCTTATTGCTGCATAATCTTATGCAGATTTTGTGAGTAAATAAAATACAAGTGTCAAATAATTCTGAACCCTTTGGTCAGACTGATGAGAGTGGAAGTTTTGTAATTTTCATGTAAAAACCTACTTCTCTCTGTCTGCCATTTAGAGCAAACTACCACTTGTATTTCATTCAATCATACGAGCCAGAACCCGGGCACAAATATAAATTTATTAGATGAAAAGGGGCCGGCAAAGTTGCTCACCTCCCACACCCTAGAGAAGTGGGCTAAAGGCAAATTTTCTACTTGAAAATTTAACACACTAAAAGTCTTCCCTAGAGACTTAGCCTTTTAACCCATTCCCTCGTCACAGCGTCCACAGACCCATACAGCTTGTCTTGGAGGGGCTCCGATGTTGGCCAAATCTCCTCCCTCAGCAGCCGGCGGCTCCCACAGTCCTGCAGAATGTGGGCCGTGTCCTGCTCTGCTTCTCCACAGGGACACATAGGGGACGGCACAGCATGCATCTTCCTGAACAGATGCTGGTTCAGTCTGTTGTGCCCTGTCCTCAGGCGGAAGATGACCACCTGCTGTGATCTGGGTAGCAGGTGGTAGCTGTCCTGTTGCTGGGGCGTCCTGTGCAGAGACTCGATGATGGTCTTCATCTCTGTGAGGCAGACGGGGCTGTTCTGTTGCTCGTCTTTTGCATCCAGCTTTGCCACTCTGTCAGCCTGCTCATTGCCTTCAATACCACAGTGGGAGGGGATCCACTGTAGTACTGTCCTCAAGCACTTGATGTTGTTCAGAGCTTGTTTCAGCTGAGGCAGTTTATTGTTGGTCACTGCCTGCAGCACTGACAGAGCGTCGGTCAGGAAGACGATCTGAGTGTCATGGTCAACTCTGTTGCTGATGGTGTTTGCCGCCAGAGTCAGTGCTTCTACCTCTGCTCTGTAGTTGGTGCAGTGGAGGCCTGTTGGTATAGCTTCTGCTTGCCACTCTCCACTGGGGTACTGAATGTACACACCGGCTCCTCCATTCTTGATGGCATCTGTGGCAGACCCATCTGTGAAGACCTGTATCCATGCTTCTTGGGGGTACTTCTCTTCCAGCATGGACAGTGACAGAGCCTTCGTCACCACATTACTCTGCTCATCCTTTGTTGTGAGCTAAAGGACGGTGGTTTCGATGGTGACGTTTGCCAGTGAGTCTTCCCAGGGTGGAATGTCAAGGGAGAATGTTGTTGGTTGGATCAGCTCTGGCATCTCTGTCTGGTGTTTCCTCTGCAAAGCCCTGGTATTCATGTCGAGATAGCATGAGACTTAGCATCAAAGCTTAGAAGCTCTTCCAAAAGTCCTATTCCTATAGGACATTGGAAGAGCTTCTAAGTTAGCATCATGCTAAGTCTCATGCTATCTCGACATGAATACCGTCCCTGGCTTCTTTTGCAAAGCTGGATCTCTTTAGCCTGCCTGAAGAGAGCCGTTTCAGTCTGGCACTCATTGGGTGGTTCTGAGTGCATTGATACTTGGTGGCCTGCACCATTGCTTTGCATTCACGTCTTTTGCTCAGTGGGGGTATGCCAGTCACCTGTTCCATCTTCTCAATGGGCGTTGATTTCATAGCGCCTGTGATGATCCTTAGAGCTTGGTTCTGAACTTTATCCAGGGCCAGATGGTGCATCTTGGCTGCTGTCATCCAAGAACTGGAACCGTACTCGAGGTGTGGTCGTACTGTCCTCTGGCAGACTGTCTTGAGGATCCTATCATTTGCGCCCCATTGTGATCTTGCCAGTTTTCTCATGATGTTCAACTTTCTCCTGGCCTTTCCTTCTGCATTTGTGATGTGTTGCTTCCAGGTCATTCTCTTGTCAAAAGTGACTCCCAGGTAGGTTTGCTGGTCTTCCATTTTCAGTGGTGTGTCTCCCAAGGTCAGCCTACCTGGATGGGCTTTGGCAGAAAGCGAGAAGAGAGTGGCTGTGGTCTTTTCCCTGTTGATGGTCACACACCATGTTCCTGCCCACCCTGCAACTTTCTCTAGTGCAAGTTGCATTCTGTACGTTGCAGTGGAAGCATACTCTTCTGTGCACCAGAAAACTAGGTCGTCTGCATACAGTGCTGCATGGACTCCCTTTGGCAGCTCTGGTACTAGCTCGCTGATGAAGAGTATAAATAAGGTAGGCGAGAGTACTCCTCCTTGTGGAACCCCTTGGCGCAGCAACACCTTTCAGCCGCAGTGACCATCTACCAGCACTCTGGCTTTTCTGTTGTGCAGGTACGACTTGGTCCACCGGTACATGGTGCCTCTGATGCCGTATCGTAGGGGTTTGACAAGGAGTCCGTCTTTCTAGACCTTGTCGAAGGCCTTCTGCAGATCTATGAAAGTCGCCAGGGTGACCTTCTGAGCCTGGAAAGCATCCTCTATAACCTGGTTGAGATGCGTTGTCTGCATATGCGTTGTCGTACAGAAGTACGGAGAACTCTCCGTACTTCTGTACCGTCGGAAGCCAGCCTGCTCTGGGATGATGATGCTCTCTGATTCTAGGTATAGTTGCAAGTGCTGGTTGATGATGCGCTCAATTACTTTGCATGCGCATGCGCAGCTTGTCAGGCTAATGGGGCGGTAGCTCAGGACTTTGGCCTTGTTCTTCCCCTTTTAAGAACTGGAATCATCCTGGCTTCCTTCCAGCACTGGGGTACCTGTCCCTGTCTCCAGCTCCAGTGGATGGTCGATTCCTTGTTGGATTAATGGGTTGGATGGACAAACCTATGAATGAATGATGAACCTATTAATGGATGGTTGGATGGGTGTGTGGATGGATGGACGAATGAAATGGTGGATAGAGTTGATGGACTGATCAAACATTGATTTGATTGATCAGTTGATCGGACCTTTCCCAACAGCAGCTGTCCTCAGATCCCTTTGGCCGAGAGAGTGGCGATGTACCCTGGGCAAGGCTTTTCCACTGAAAATAAACTGTAGCCCAGCCCACCAGAATAGCAGCTGCCCCGGCATACATACATATAGTATCGGGTGATTGGTTGAGTGAGTGAGTGAGTGAGTGAGTGGGTGAGTGAGTGAGTGAGTCAGTGAGTTAGTCAGTGAGTGAGTCAGTGATTGAGTGAGTGAATGAATGAGTGAATCAGTGAGTGAATGAGTGCGTGAGTGAGTACGTGAGTGAGTGAGTGAATGAGTCAGTGATTGATTGATTGATTGAGTGAGTGAGTGAGTGAGTGAATGAATGAGTGAATGAGTCAGTGAGTGAGTGAATGAGTGAGTGAGTCAGTGAGTGAGTCAGTGAGTGAATGAGTAAGTGAGTGAGTGAATGAGTGAGTGAATGAGTGAGTGAGTGAGTGAATGTGTGAGTGAGTCAGTCAGTGAGTGAATGAGTGAGTGAGTGAATGAGTGAGTGAATGAGTGAGTGGTCGATGGACTGATTGATTAGTAGATTGATTGATTTGTTCATTGATTGATTGGTTGATTGATTTGTTGACTTATTGACTGACTGGCTTATTGACCGGTAGATTAGTTGATTGATTGATTCATGGATGTGCAGAACTATATGCCCGGGAAACTGTCCAGGCACTGGAAGCAGCAGTAATTCACCATCGCCTCAACGGACAATTCCCGCTGTGAGTGAAACAGAAGCAGAATGTCATTGTCTTGAAAACCGCTACATGGTCTTGTATCACACGCTTTTATGTGTGTGTGCGTGCGTGCGTATTACTTCGGTATTAGGTATTAGGTACTTTATTGTCATAAAGACGTCTCTGAGAAATTCGGGTTGCTCCCACCTGGAGAGCGCGTCGCAGCCAGAGGCGCGCTACCCATTAAAAAAAAAATTGCATACGATTTTTGTGTGACTGATGAGGAAGGAAAGGGGGTGGTGGTAAATTTTGACCAAATGACAACTTTTTCGTTGCCACTGGGATTAACGTGTGCTAAGTGCATGGGCACACGGGACCTCGGTTTGTCGTCTCATCCGAAAGACTCCACGTTCAGACCGTAAGGCCTAGTGCAAAATGAGAGGAAAAATCCCCTGCCCAGGTTCTAACTCGGGTTTAC
>JAGGCT020004215.1:25000-30000 GCA_017654935.2 Phymorhynchus buccinoides
AACTGTTTTTGAGTTGTTTGTCTTTCTATGAAATATGACTTGAAATATTGAACATAGTCGCTTCCAGATTGGTATTATGGGATGCTGCTATATGTTGTCCAGTAACAAGGTCACTTTGATCTTGACCTTTGACCTTTAATGTCAATTTGTTTCTTTCCAAAAGTTTTGATCCACTTGTCAGAATTACTTACAACTCTAAGCGGGGATAAATTACCTGGAGTTGTTTTTTTCTCCTTGAATGACTTTTACCTAGGTGACCTTGACCTTTGACCTTGAAACGTTTCACTCCTTGCTTGGCTATGCCTGTCGCATCTTCACATTCACATTTTTAAACATTGACTAGTTGGTTTATTGGCTTACACGATACATGTTGTAATCAATCAATGACGATATTTTAATAACCTTGACCTTGAAATTTGATCTTGGAAATTCCATTTTCATATCTTAGCCGTATCTTTTATATTGTCGTAGTTAAGGATCCAAATCTTGTCAGATTGGTTCATCAGGAAATATGGTAGACCTAGGTATAACATCATGAATATGACGTATGTACGGCGATGATGTACTGGTGACTTTTAGTAACCTTGACCTTTACTTTGACATGTCATGTTAAATAGGGCGAAGTGTTTCAAATAAACTAAGACATTATATTCAATGTGACAACATTGAGTACTGTAAAGTACCGTGTATAAGCCCATGTTCGTTTAAACGCCCACCCCAACAGGGGTACTTACCGAAGAAATTACCACCTCCCACTTTGGAGCAAAATTTTACACAGGGGTATGTACATTGTGGCCTACACACCTACACACACACACACACACACACACACACACACACACACACACACACGCACACACGCGCGCGCGCGCGCGCGCACGCACGCACATACACACCACAGCTGTTTTGGGAGATTATATATTTAGAGAGAGAAGAGCTGAGGGGTGTCATTAAGAATTGTGTCCTGGGGGGAGGTCGTTAAGAAACCTGAGTGTGTCCTGGCCCCCACCTGTAGTAGACACTAGACACCTACACCTTATTTTGCATCATCTTACGCACACACACACACGCCGCGCGCGCACGCGCGCGCACGCACACACACACACACACACACACACACACACACACACACATTCTCATATTCATGCATGCGAGCGCACACACACACACACACACACACACACACACACACACACACACACACACACACACACACACACACTCACACACACACACACACACACACACACACACACACACACACACACACACACACACACACACACACACACACACACACACACGCACGCACGCACGCACACACACACCACAGCTGTTTTGGGAGATTATATATTTAGACAAGTTCATTTTATATTTTCAGAAGTTTTTTGTTAGGCCAACTTTAGTTTACCACAAGTAACGTTTCATAAATATAAGTCAAAAATATGTTGTACAAAACCAGTTAACGTTAACTTTGAGTAATGTTCCGTGTTCAAAAAAGCAAACATTGTGCTGATCTACTTTTTCTCCCAATACAATGGGGGAGGGACAGTGCCTTATGCAAAGACATAAGGTCGAAACAGCTATCTCTAGGTCGAAACAGCTGTCTTTGCATAAGGCACTGTCCCTTCCCCATTGAAAGAAAAAGTAGATCAGCACAATTTTCTTCTCTTTTTTTTCTTTTTTTTTTGAACTCGGAACGTTACTCAAAGTTAACGTTAACTGGTTTTGTTTCTGAGGTTCACAAATAAAGACATTGGACACATAAAAGTTTTATCAAAGCAAACTATTCTGCATTTCAAATGCACTAACTTTTCAGTCCTTCAGAGTAGGGGTACGGAGCTGGCTATTCACTGAGATTTTTCTTTCATACTATATATACTACTGGCAAAAAGTTAAGGGCCTGCCACTTCCAATGACCAGACCACAACACCACAGCAAATTTCAAGAAAACCTGTTTCAGAATGATCAAAATTTATTCAACAACAAATTAATTTCAATATTGAACGAAATCAACAATTTGGACGCGAACAGTGAGCTTTAATGTCCAGTCACCCTCCTTCAGCAAAGTCACAAAAGCCACCGGTGAAAACTGCACCAGTCAGTACCGCGTGTGGCCACCGTTTGCTGCCAGGCATTCAGCGCAGCGTCGACGCATGGAGTCCACCAGGGTTCGTAGAGTGTCCTGCGGTATGGCCTGCCACTCCTGCTGAAGGAAAAGAATGAGCTGAGCCACGTCAACAGGAGGGGGGGGGGGGGGGGGTTGTTTGGCTACCCTCCGGCCAAGGACATCCCAAATGTGCTCAATTGGAGCCAGATCGGGTGAACGAGGTGGCCACTGCATCCTGATGATCCCCTGTTGCTGTAGATAATCGTCCACGACACGTCCAGTCTGCACGGGCTCTGCGGTGACCTGGAGTTAGGGGTACTCGGACTGCTGGTCTCCGGGAAGACAGCAAGAACTCGTGCAAACGGTTGCAAACTGTCCTTCTGCTGACATTGACGTTCGAAGCCTGCATGAGCTCACGCCTCAGGGTGGATGAGGTGACGGTCCGATTGCGTTGGGCGGACAGCATGAGGAATCGGTCATCCTGTCTGTTGGTACACCAAGGACGACCTGGTCATGACCGATCCTGTACACTTCCAGTTGCCTGGAACCTCTCTAAGAGACGTTGGATAACGGAGTGAGACACGTTGAGACGCCTGGCAACCTCGCGGACAGAAATCCCCTCGTCAATCAACGCTAAGGCGCGTCCACGATCTGCAGTGTCCAGTCTTAGCCTATGAGCCATGCTTTTTGAACTGGCTTGAAAGGCTATTCAGTCTACTGATTAATAGCCAAAGACGGCTGAAATGTGTTCATCTTAGACGTGCCTTGCACGTGCATCATGAACCAACATGGACACTTCGCCCTTTTTTCAAACACATTTGTTACCACAGCCACATATATTGCAGATTTTTCATGCTTTTGGCACGTGCAGCTGAACCCCATCTTGTAAAGCACTGGGCTGTTTGGTGTTGTGCATCCATTGAGGTGTGTCTGGTCAATGTTTGTAACAGGGTTTGGGTAATTGTTAATTTGTTTCAGGTCTACTAATTACAATAACAAGAAGGGACGTCAAAATGAGAGCTGGACCTTAACATTTTGCCAGTAGTATATATATACATATATATGTCCTTAAAAATTGCTGTCACAAATGGCAAGATCTATTCCTTCTGTTGCTAATACAGTAATAGCTCAAACACACAACAGACGGAAACCAAGAGCCGCGGAACTACTCTTCCGTAGGACGTCATGGCGAGCGTCACTCACGTCACAAGCTTGTTTTCGTAGGGTACCTCTTCAATTTCTTTGCCTGCAGCTTTCTGAATTATGTCATGTTGTAAAATACGTTATGAACGGGTTCTGATTGGCCCAGACAAAAAGTTCAGAGCATCATTGATTTACAATTTGTGATAGTTTTTTCATAAAATAATAAAACAGAAAATACCGTCGCTCACGTCACAGCGTTACACCGTGAACAGAATTGACCTGTGCTGGGAATACAATAATCGAAAATGTTTCCTATCTGTCCAAAACAGAAGCATTTCACTTGGAGTATTTCTCTGTGTTTGAATTTTTCAAAAGTGTTTTCTTTCAAAGCCTGGGATTTGCTTTTAGTGGGGCAGATAACAGTAACTTTTACCATGAATTGTGCAAAATGTGATACAAGCACCAATTTTGGCATGGTAGTTCCCAAGGGTCTACTGAGCAAATCTGCCCGACGTGCCATTTGAAAATCCAAGATGGCGGCCATTTTTCAAGATGGCCGCCATCTTGGACTGCCGAGAATGATTTTACTCCTACAAATGCATGTATTTGGTCGATTTGAGCGACCTTGGTGTCAATTTTTATGTTTGCTTGCATGCTGCGTCTCATTTTTATAGTTTTAAAAGGCTACAGCGGAGAGTTTTACCATTTTTGCCTATTTTGCTTAGTTTTGCTATCTTTTTCTAGTCAGTCAAGCTCAGTGGAGATAGCAGGGTGAAGAAAATTCCTGAGCTTCCTGAAGCATTCACCAATGTCAAACCAGTATACATTACGAAGAAGCCCAATCTGTGTCAAGCCAATTGTACCCACCGCCCCTCGCAATCCAGTCACACCTGCGTGAAGAGTACAGATGGCTGGAGGAAGTGTCTCTTACCCAGACTGTGGGCGATGCTCTCAATATCACATGGGCAGCCCACCATGCTATGCAGAAGAGAAGCCAGCCTTTAGAAGTGAGCATAACATCCCTGCTGCCTTTGATACGAGACCAGGCTCACTCAGTTGCAACCATCAAGCATGCCATGGAGAAGATTCGAGATACAGTGGCTTTCCTCAATCCTGGACAGACCCCAGTCGTAGCTGCTGACCAACAAGTGTATGCACTGGCAAAACAAATACAATGGCAGTGGCCTGAGTATGGGGAGGACAAGTTTGTCATCATGTTCGAGGGACTTCACATAGAGAAGGCTGGCCTCGGCTCCCTTGGAACACTACTGGAAGACAGTGGCTGGACCAGTGCTATTGCTGAAGCAGGGGTGGCCTCATCAGGTACTGCAGAGTCATTCCTGACCACATCAAGTATCACCAGGACAAGATTGGCCCACCAGATCACAGCATGCAGCTTGTACAAACTGAAGAAAGAAGCCTACCAAGTCTACTCTGAGGAGTCTGGCACATCCACTCTGTCCTTTGAAGCGTGGTGTGATCAGCGAAGACTTGAGAGCCCACAGTTCCAGTTCTGGCATTTGGTGTTAGACATGGAGCTGGTCATGTTCCTGCTGATACGTTCTTTCAGGGAAGGAAACTTTGACCTGTACCGGGAAGCACTCTGAGAACTCATCCCCTACTTCTTCGTGAATAACAATGTCAACTATGCCCGGTGGCTTCCAATTCACTTCAGAGACATGATGTCTCTTGAGCAGCAGCATCCAGACATAGCCAGGGAGTTGCACAAAGGAAACTTTGTTGTTTA
>JAGGCT020004215.1:37500-50000 GCA_017654935.2 Phymorhynchus buccinoides
TTCCTTTCGGCACCGTTTAGACCAATTTAGCGGACTGTGCAGCAGTGGAAATAGGCTGGAAATTGTTGAATGAAATAGGCTCTCACTTCTCACTCTAATTTCAGTTTGTTTTTTGTTGATTTTTCCCCAATTATGTTTTGGGGATTAAAAATAAAATAGTCGTAAACTGATTTTAACCCTATCCCTTACCTGATTCAAGGTGAAACATGCATGAAATAGGCGCAGATAATAATGGGGCCTGAAATAGGATTTAACCCACTTAGCTTCTTCTTTTTCTTACATATAGTGTCCTCCATCAACAATTTTATGATGACGTGGGGGGTTTCCAACTAAACAGTAGACTTGTGTACACATAGAAGACTTGCTGCCCAGATGATCAGGTCAATGCAGGATTGAATGGGAGGACTGGGTGAGAGGGGGGTGGGCATAATTTGGGGAATAGGCCTGGACAAGGGGTATGGAGTTGAGGCAACGGAAAGGTGAGGACAGGGCAAAGGGGGGGGGGGGGGGGAGGAAGGAACGAAGGGGGGGGGGGGGGGAGGGGGTAGTAGGTTTAAATCTGGGATTTGAATACCTCCACTGAGGCTGATATATGCTTCTGGTAGAAGAGTTCTACTCACACTGTCAGTGTCCCACACAGCCCTGGGAAAGAATGAGTACTTCCAGTCTCACGATTAGGGTATGACATCTGTACACATTTTCTGCGGATGCTGTGAAATTACATTTACAGTGACAAAATAATCAGCAAATCATTGAGGTTACTTAATACTAGAAAGTAAAGGGGAAATAATGTTCCACACAACACACAAATGGCAATCCATGCTTGTTTTTAAAAAGAAGTAATCTGGTAGTATGCCAATCATACATGTATTTAGCAGACTACATAAGCAGAGCTTCAGATTGTTTTTAAATTTCATGGTCATATGACTCCTGATTAATTACAGAAAATGATGGGTCAATGTCCAGAATAATGGGCCAATAAAAAGTGTCACTGTTGGGTGTTGTATTAAACTTGAATAATTTATTGTAATATTCTTGATGATTTTTATTTGATGATTATTTATCTGTTCTTGTGTACCACAGATCTGCGAAGCTGACAAGGACAACTTTTTGACTGGTTGTGGGAAACTGTCATCAAGGAGAAACTCATGTGGTGGCATTCAGCAGTCCAACAGATGTTCCAGTTTGGCAAGTCCAATTTCTTCAGTAAGTTAACTCTTTATTATCCTAGATGTCTTTTACCTACAATGTCTTGCCCAATGAGTTTATTAATGACCGACCGATATTCCAGTCTGACACATCCCTTTTTAATCTGTAATTTCATAAAATTCTTTATTGTCCTTTGGCATTGTACAACGCACATGGAAACTTGTCTTCCGTGTAAAATAAGATTATATGAAAATAAAAATATTAAATAAAAACATGAAACGTAACTTTACATTTAAACAATATGTAACTCACAACACACCCAATCATTCATCTACTCTCCGCTATCTTGCTCACTCATGCAACCCACCACCACTTTTCCCTTCTTTTTTTGACCTTTTTTCTTGTTCCCCTTTTTTCATTTTTTTTGTTTTCATCCTCTTGTCTGCTTGACTGACTAATATGGACATTTCCAAGAGCCTTAAGTGTTGTTGTTTGATACAAAAATGTCTGGGTTTCTGTGTAACCTAGTGTTTGGTGTATACTAACACATTCATACCGTGTGAAGTTGGTGTGTGTGTGTATGCGTGTGTGTGTGTGCAGTAGAACCTCCCTCATAAGATCGCTCCTAGGTTCCATTGTACAACTTGTGCAGTGAGTTAATTACTGAGTTCATTAAGGTGATTTGTGTAACAAAACAAAAACAGAATGCACATTTATTCATAGGGAAAAAACAATTTTAAAACAAAAATATGCATATTTCATGCCAACTTTATCTGACTTCAGTTTTTAATTTGCTCAAATTATCGTAATTTTAAATACACACAATAGAATCCATGTGTTCTTTTCCCCTCCTACGCAGTTTCAGTAACACGCAAAGTACCATACTTTTCTGACTCTAAGGCGCACCCTCCAACTGTCACTCATAATTCATATTTTGTTAGGTTTTCTTGCTATATCAAATTATAAGTAGTCATATTACGAGGGGAATTAGTCTCACTTTTGGGGAGTAAAAATATCACCTTATTGTTAGAAAAATACAGTATTTTGTTTTTCTAAGACAATAAAATATAGAATTATGAGGGGAAAAAAATCTGAAGTATTGTACAATTAAAAACAAACCTATTGTCAGGCCTTTTTTTTTGTTTTGTTTAGGGACAATTTGCTGCTACTGCTGAAGCTGCTTTGCTTGAGAACCCAGCACACAGGATGGAGTTGCAGGAGGTTGGATCTGCCTCTGATGAGGATGTAAGTGACCTGAACCTCATACATTATTCAGGCATGGTAGACCTCCGCGAATTGCGGAAAAGCCATGAAAATTTGACACCCCCCCTCAACCAAAAAAAGCCGGGCGAAAAATTCGCTCGGGTGCCTAAAAATTACGTGCGTTAAAACCTATGCAATCGCTTCGCAGAACCGGATGTGAATGACTGAACAAGCAACTTCCCGCCGAAGTTAGCAGTCATGCGCGGCCTAGCTCACGCCGCACGTTTCCAGATTTGTGATCCTAGTGCTTCTTTTTCTTCTTCTTCTTCTTCTTCATTTTGACGCCAAACTTCATCATTTTAGTTTGAGTCGACATCTTTCAAATGAAATGCAGAATCGGTTGGATATTCTTCCGCGAAACTCACTTTGCCCCCACCACCATGCCTGATTATTATTAGAAATAAATATGTGTGGATGTGTTACTGTGATGTCACAGAGTAAGAGTTGCAACTGACCCAGTTCAATGGATTGATGTAGACTGTGACGCCTTTTCAGTTAATTTTAGCTACTAAAATTCTCTGTGACTAGAATATATTCCAAATACCAAATTGAACGGAAATTTGTATCCTCATATACTTTTGATAGGTCCTCATTTTGTTCTGAAATATGTGGTAAGCATGGCAAATATATATACAATGGATTCCTGCCAACTAAAAACTGCATAACTCATAAAGACTTCATAACTCACCATAATTTTTAGGTCCCATCTTAACCCCTTCAGTACCGGCTATCAGCTGCGCATACGCAGCCGGTATGCAGCGCGTTTTTGGAATGCGGCAATAGCACCGACATATATATACCGGTATACAAACGTCGGTGGGAAGTATTGATGCATTAGACTTAGAGAGCACATATACACTTCGGCACTGAAGAGGTCAATCATTTGTATGCAAAAAAGTATTTTTATCTCAAAATATTGGCTATATCTCAAAATAAAATGTTGGTCCTTTCAATTTTGACTTATCTGATTTCTAATGTATAATTATTTATTTTTTAATCCATGGTTTATACCTTCCCTTCTCTTCCTTTTTCCCAAAAATAAAGTGTAGCTTGAAGTAATTGAAATGACAGAACTGACTACCAATATTGTTCTTTCTCTCTCTCTCTCTCTTTTGTATATTGTGTTATTTAAGTGGTGTATTCATCAGGTTGGGTGTTTTAAAGTCTTGAAATTATTTTATATTGTTACAGGATCTTGAGAGACAGACACCTGTTGTTGGGTGCAGCATCACGCCATATGTGGCATCAGTGTTGATGCACGACTATTGTGGACCTGTGCTCAAGGAAAGCCTCCCTACAAGTTGTGCTGCATCTTCCCAAGTTGACATAAGTGATTTTGTCACTTTCTGTGACGCTGCAACACAAACAGATGTGCCGCGAAAGCAAACAGCAGACACAGGTATAAACTGTGACATGAAGAAGTTGTGTGACAAAGGCATTCAGGTTGGAGTGGAACAGTTTGAGACCGCCACTAATACAGATTTACCAGCAATGACATTTGAAGATGTTGCTGATGATAACCAAAAACTGATTTTCTATACTGGCATACCAAACAAGGATGCATTTTTGGCAGTTTTTGATGAACTTGCACATGATGAAAAACATCTGAAATCTCAAGTGGGTAAAAGAGAAAATCTACGCTACATGGATGAATTTTTCATGTTCCTCATGAGACTTCGTCTTGGTCTTCTTTTACAAGATCTCGCTGATCGTTTTCGCATTAGTTTGTCAACGTGCTCAAATGTATTTTCTGCTTGGACTATGTTTCTGCACACAAATTTGGTCCCCCTCATTCAGTGGCCTTCAACAGAAGACATATTTGCATCTATGCCAAGGGCTTTTCAGACTCATTTCCCCAATTGCAGGATTGTGATTGATTGTACAGAGATATTCACTCGCAAACCATCTTCACTTGTGTCACAGACTTTAACCTATAGCCATTACAAATCGAACATGACCTGGAAGGCCCTCATTGGCATTACTCCATGTGGAACTCTTTCGTTTGTCTCTGACCTTTGGCTAGGCAGCATCAGTGACCAGCAAATAGTTGTGAAGTCTGGCCTTCTGGATTTGTTAGACAGAGGTGATGCAATAATGGGTGATAAGGGTTTTGACATTTCAAGGTTCACAACTGAAAGAGGAATTCAGTTAATAACCCCACCAAGAAAGAATAAATTGAAGAAAATGACTCCAGAACAGATCATTCAAACAAGGCGCATAGCTTCCCTCAGGATTCATGTGGAACGATACATGGCCAGAGTGAAAACATTCAGAATATTAAGTGATGTTCTTCCAACTTGTCTTTATCCCAACCAAGTTTGGAAAGTTTGCAATGCTCTGACAATGCTATACAAACCTTTAAATCCTCGTCGTTAACTGACCTCCGTTATGTTATATACTCCAATTTAAGACTGATTTTTCTGGACTTTTTGGAAGTCATAATAATTGAGACCTTTTTGACTGTACAATACATCGAAGTTGACCAATTTTGAGTTATGTCTATGTTTTGCACATGGTCGCTTGGCGACATGCAACTTATAAAATAGTTCCGTTTTGACAAATTATGTTAACCTTGTGTTGAAATTTGCTTTTCGTCCTTCAGCTGTAATATGCTTTTTGATCTGAGACGATACTGTGCATTTAGCATTGGGATTCAATTTGTATGTCAGTGTAGACTAAACAATTTGTTTGACTAAAAAGCCAGGTGAAATTGTTGTCCATTGTGTGTAGGATTAAACAAGACTGCCAGGAACTGTAAAATGGGTTGTCTGGTCAAGTTTTTGTTTTGGCAGGTTTTTCATTATTGCTCAAGCTTATGAGTCAGGTGCAATATTTTGCTGAATTATTTTGCTTCATACTCATAGTGTATTTAAGAGCCGATCCCAGGAATCGGGTAGTCAGTTAAGAGTGGGAGAGAGAGAAACAACACAGCGACACTCCTAGCTGCGGGCTTTCGCCTGCGCCAGCTTAGTTTTTCCCTCCTTTTGCGTTTGAAAAGGGATGCTTTCGCTGCGAGCGCCAAGCAGAAACTGACATTTTGAGCCTACTGCTTGCTTATATAGTGCTGCGCTGGCTTTAACAGCTTCTGCCAACACTGCTTTGTATTACTTATTGGCTCGTTTGTATGATTTTCACAAGCATTTGTGTACTTGCTATCATCAGGATCATGACTGACGCCATTTCGCAGTTTTATTATTATGTGGTATCAAACCAGCATAACTAATGAAATATTGCATAACGAACATTATAAAGCATGTCATTTAGCAAGAGCTACTTTAGCAAAAGAAATATGATTAAATGACATTGCAAAATTAGTGCAACAACTGCCACAAATGTAGATTTTGTTTGCACTAATATATTTTAATCAGCATCAGTCATGAAAATCTGCATTGTTGTGCAAACACAATCAATGTTAATTGGGTGGGTATGTAATGGCCCATTCACAGCTACAACTGGCACATAGCATATTATTTTACACCCTGGATACATTTTGGAAGGATAAAAAGTTTTAGCAAAGCTTAAAATTCATGTTTGTTAATTATACTTAGGTTGACTGTCATCGAAAACTGATGAGCAATTCTTTGTGGTTCATTGTTAACCCTTTCGCCGCCAGCCATTTAATAAAAAAAAATCATTAAAGTTACCTGAATCACAGAGGAAAAAAATATCAGCAAAATTGCACATTTTTCTGTGACATTAGGCCTATCCTTACCTCCCAACATTAAGAAAAATAGGATCTTCAGATAACAGGCCCTGATTTTATGCTTTTCAGTGACATCGGTGTTAAACCATTGTGGTGCAAAAATGTGACATTGGCGGTGAAAGGGTTAAATGACTGTTTAATCCTGTAACGATGGCTGCTTTAATGTAGTCACATCTTTTTGTTAGCATATGAATTATATTATTTCATTTAAAATTTGTATATGCTATTTGATGACAAAGTCAGAATTTGCTGACATTAGCAACTGATTATAGCAGCTCCACAGCTTCATTATTTTGTCCATAAATTACTGGGTACTATTTTCAAACCATGTTTTATTTTTTTATTTTATAAATGTATGTACCGTATAACAGTTACCATCAACCAATGACTAAGCTATTTGGGTCATTGTTTGATGGATTCTAATCAAATCAGTGATGTGCCACTTTTTTGCTATAATCAGAAATCATGATCAAGTCTTTGCTAATGTTGGTTTAAATTAAAGACCTACAAAATTTCAGCTAACAAAACATATATATTATGTTAATGAAAATTAAAAGAATATAAGATGGTTTGGAAACATTTTATACAATGCAAGGACAATTTTGTGGCCCTGAGATTATGGAATTAACAATCGTCATAACTATGGTAAAAATTGCAGGTGAGTGGGGATCGGTGCACTTTAACTGCTCTGTTATATTTGTGTTGAGAAGCTTGCTGTCCTTTAGTCTTGTGGTTTTGCGATGTATGTTTGAACTTTCATTTAAGCTCCACTTGCAGCATTGAATGTGATTTTCAATTTCTTTATTTATGAAAATGGGCACTTTGTTTTATCAGTACAGAAAACCTGTCTTTATTATTAACACTTTGTTTTAACCCTTTCACCGCCAATGTTGCATTTTTGCACCATAATGATTTATACCCATGTCACAAAAACTCAAAAAGCCTTGAAATCTAGATCTGTTGTCCAACGATCTTGTGTTCTTGATTTGAAGAGGTAAGAATAGGCCTTATTTTAAACATGTCACAGAGGAATCCCCAAGATTGCAGACAAAATCTTTTTTCTATTCATGTAAGTTTAATCGAAAATTTTGGCTAAAAAATGGCTGAGGCGAAAGGGTTAATGTTTTTGTTTTGACAATTTGAAAGTTTTTTTGTTTGTAAACGTACATAGCTTTTTTAATTCAGGACCGAGGTGTTCTGAGACTGGAATTGTGGGTTATGTGTGTGCTCATATAAGTGTGTACGAACTTTAATTATGATTAAAAGACATGGATTAATAAAAGACAGTATACACAAAAGTGCCAAAGGATATTCAAAATTGACTATGTGTCCTCTGTCATGCATGAAAGTGTTTTCCTTTCTTAATTTCTCTATTTTTTCATGTCCAAAGTTAAAGTATTCTTGGTTCCTTTGGAAGGCTACAATTATACGTTTTGTTAAATGTTTTGGTATGCAGCACTTCATTTTTGAGACAACATAAATCACAGTATCACAATCAATATTTCACAGTATTGCAATCTTATTAACACTAACAGTACTCACTACTGTATTTTTCGGACTATAAGTTAAATGAGTATAAGGCGATACATCTTCCCCAGACTCAGGCCCCTTCACCTTATAATATGACTGACAATAATCATAGTAAGGAGGAAAAAAAAGAACAAAATCTGAAATTTGCGTAAATTTTTGGGGGTGCGCCTTATACAAACATGGGCTTTATAGTCCCAAAAATAAGGTAATTATTAAGCAACTCATCAATCAGATTATGTCATTCAATCACAAGTCAATGTCGGTCATTTCATAAAGGAAAGTTTATTTTTTAACCCGAACATAAGTATTCTGAGCATGACGCTTTAACCCCCAGTCCCACATTCACGAGTTTACAGAGTTGTGGTGATGCACCTCGACCATACCAGATAGGATGATTTCTTCATTTGATAGTCCACAGTACCCAATGGCAGTGTCTAACTAAACACTAAAAGAAAAACATAAAAAGCTCAGTGGGGGAAAAAAGGAAACAGAATAAAATTAAATAGGGAAATAAAAAGATGAAAAGCTCAATGGTGGAACCAAAATGGGTTCAGAAATTAATTCAGAGGGTCAAATAAATTATAAAGACAGAAAAGTTAACAACAGGGCACTTTGAACGAAAGAAAGGAACTAAAACTGTTTGTGCCGACAGGAGTAGTATATTATGTTTCTGTAAACATTTCTTTTTTAATGACAGGGCCCAATCCATAGGGGAAACTGAAAAGCACATCAAAGTTTACTGTCGGAAATTGACTGATCAAAATATATTACTGAGCTTGTGATCTTGTCACAATAATCTCATACATTAAATTTGCATGTATCCTGATGTCATCAAAAATACAAAATAAAAAGAAGCAAAGTGAGATTTGGTCATGTTTTATACTGTCAGTCATCACAAATTGATTATTTATAAGCACAAGTCATAGGTCCTGGAATAGAAATTATGTTCATGTTTTACGAACTAATAGCATATTGAGAATGAATTGGCTATTACACTATTTAATTTACTATACAGGGATTATTCTTCTTCCCGTCAATCGGCCAACTTCATCAGGTTGAAGATAATCACCAGTATTAAAAAAAAGAGAAAATGAAGGTCATCACACGACACCGAGACAGCAAGAAAAATAAAGGAATAAATAATGTCATGTAACAAGATGGATCCCTGAAGACTTCATTCAAACCCATATAAAAAAACAAAAACTACCTCAACAGATTTTAGCCAAATTAACCCTTTCAATCGCCACTGTCGCCTCTTGGCACCACAATGATTTATCACCCATGTCACTGAAAGGCATCAAATGAGGGTCTCTCATTAAATGGGATAGGCCCTATTTTTAGCATATCACGAGGAATCCCCAATATTGCAGACAGAATCCATTTCTCTACCCAGGTAAGGTTAATGGAAATTTTTAGCGGAAAAATGGCTGGCTTTGAAAGGGTTAAACTTAAAGTAGAACTAGAAGTCAATTTTCAGTCAAGCAGTTTGTTGTACTGATTACGGTATTAGAAGCCGCATAACAGTGGCAGGGTGGACTTACTTTGGGTGCAATTTTCTATTTCTCAGTATGCGTGAAGAAAACATTTCAGGGACTACACCACTAACAAAGAAAGAACGCAGCTTATGTTGCATGGTCTTCCAGAGATCCTCATCAATACTGATACGTTCAATGTGGATGTCGGAGACAGTCCATACCACAAAATCGCACCACTTCCTGCCTGTGATGCCCATTTGCCCCTGTACTTGGTAAAAATAAGGGTGGGAGGTTTTCAGCTTCACCTCTTCCCCCTTAAGGGCACAGCAAAAGCTCTTGTCTGCACAAGCTTCCTGGATGGACCGAGTGGACCATGTGTATGGGCACTTCACCTCCACAAGACCCAGAGGAGGTACACAATCGGGACAATGAACCAGTCCGTCCGGACTGGTTGCCAAGAATGGGAGATCATGATCAACAACAAGGCCACAGTCAGCAACAGACAAGTGTGGATGAGATGTTGCCATTCTATTGAAGTACTGGCGCCTCGCTGCTGCTTCATGGTTCTTCCCCCACTTGGTAGCAGCGGTCTGGAAAGGGCGACAATATCCCATGATGCTTTTCACCAGATTGTCAGGCTCTGTGTCTGCTTTTCTGCACATCACTGCACCAAACTGTGAGCTGGTCACCCGACCAGATCGTGCATTGTGCCAAGCAACGCATTTAGCCTGCCCTCTTGTGCAAGCCTCAATCTCCTTGATTTCACTTTCCG
This sequence comes from Phymorhynchus buccinoides, assembly GCA_017654935.2. Taxonomy (NCBI): domain Eukaryota; kingdom Metazoa; phylum Mollusca; class Gastropoda; order Neogastropoda; family Raphitomidae; genus Phymorhynchus; species Phymorhynchus buccinoides. Next base: position 47,393 of record JAGGCT020004215.1, read on the forward strand.
ACATCTTCAATGACTTCACATAGTCTTCAAACTGCACCAAGCATTTCTCATTCTTCAAATCCACATAATCTGCAAAGTTCAGTTTAACAGGAGGAAGTTCCACTTCAAAGTCCCTCTTTGCCTGTTCTTTGTTGCTGGTAAAGCTCACTAATGAACAGTGTGGGTTTGATGCTTGCAATCTGCTGCTCAATCTTGTGAGGTTTAACACAACTTTGGGGGAAGGCTGCACATCTGACTTTGGGCGACGAAGAGGCCTATCAGCAACTTTTTTGGGGGATAGGATCCGTTTTCTTGGAATCAGCCATGCGCATCGCTGTGACGTTGAAGAAAGGAGGCCCCTTTCTCTCTTCTCTGTCATGTCAACCAGCATATACAGCACAGCTGCAATATGGTTGCATGATTCTCCATCCCTGAAACAAAAAAAGCAAATGCGGTTCAGTTAACATTTGACGATGTAAAAATACCATATTTTTCACTAATAAGTAAGGCGCATGCGCACCCCCACAATTTTACACAACATTCAGATTTTGTTATATTTTCGTACTATTTTACTATTTTTAGTATGCAGAATGATTATAATATAAGGTGCAGGTTCTCAGTCTGGAGAAAAAACAATATCGCCTTATGATCGAAAAGTGATAGGACAAACTGTCCTGAGATGAGATAAATCAATAGGACAATACCCTGGCTCGTCAAGAAATCAATAGGACAAAGCGTGCCACTGGCAATGCAGTGTTAACAAAAATAATCCGACATTTTCAATTTTAATAGGTCAATGGCCTAATAAGAAAATGTACTGGACTTCCACCCCTCCCCCACTGCTTAAAATTTATTATAAGACTAAGAGTACATAAAACACCAGCATAGGCGTCAAAAGTCAAATAGTAATAACATTAACACATTGTTTTTGGCCTGCAATATATTTATATTGAAATAAGCAATATTATTATAAAATAAATAATAAAAAATGTTTAAACATGGCATTCACAACAGTTTACTTTGATGGATTTACTTAGTTAAATAATGGATAGAAAGAAGATTTTTCAAGTGACAAATCTCAATATTATAGCATTAAACTAAAGATATGAAAAAAGTACAATAAACAGTGGTGTTCCTCAAGGTAGTGTTATAGGTCTTATTCTTTTTATTTATTTTATAAATGACGAGCAGGTACCCATCACCGCTTCTATCACCTATCACCACTGTAAACAAATATCAGCCCAACCCTCCAGAACAGTAGTCGCTTTCTCTGGTATGTGAAAGTCATAGACAGACACAACTGACTAGCATACACATTTAGTGATTTACACCCTCAGTGATCATGATAAATTGTTTGTTTACTTCCTCTTCGATCGCTCAGTTTCCTGTCAATTATGAGTGCAGATGCGTCATGCTGCCATTATGCACCTAAGAAATAGTTAGGCCCAAGCAAGTCCTACTTCGGCTGGAGGAAATGTTTTTGAAAATGAAAGTGTTTCTTGAAAGAAGGCAGGAGAATGGACCGGTGAGGCAGAAAGATTGTAGATGACACTATTGACAGTGAGTAAAAGGAAAAGGGAGTTAAATAAGTAATTTTGTACACACACACAACAAATTTTATGTCATGTAAAATTAAGATGTAAGAGGAAATACCTCTGAGTTTGACATGCTTACCCTGCAGTGCATGTGCAGTCTGCTGAATGAATATGCCCAGTGTGTTTACTGAGGCATATCCAAGTCTGGTAGTCTGGAGATTTCTTTGGATCCTTTCCAGGTAAGGATGGCATGACGGAGGCTTTCACAAAGCCATGATCAACCGCATCTTTGACTCTGTGGAAATAAGCTGAATGGACATGGCCCTCGTCAAACATCGTTTTGGCTTTCAGCTGTCTCTGAGCACCCATCCTTTGGTTGTCTGTTGTACGGTGGTGGCTGAGGACCAGATAATTGTAAACATCTTTGTCAGTAACGGCAGGACAGTCCACCAGCTCTTGCCACTCTGACAAAGTCGTGGGATTAGGCAATTGATAGCCAGTTGGCGTCCCCAAGCGGTTGAATTTTCTTGCAAGTGACTGGCTTGCGTCGGTTTCTGCCCCCAAGTTGGGTGTGAGGTTCAATTCCACGCAACCCTCCGCGCGTGCCACAAGTTGCGCTTTCTTTCCAATTAAACTTTGGCCTCGAGCTCTCAAAAAGTCCTTCAAAGCTGGAATTGTCAGCTTCTGAAAATGATTTATTTCGCTCTCCATCTTCCCTGCTCAGACGATCGCCACCGGAAGTAAACATGCAAAGGGACTGAATCCGCGAGGCACAAAAATCAAGGGAAGTAACAACCCCACCTAAAACGGCTAATAAAAACAAACCCACAACGAAAATAGGGTCTTTGGATAACAGGCCCTGATTTGATGCCTTTAAGTGACATGGGTGTTAAACCATTGTGGTGCAAAAATGTAACATTGGCGGCGAAAGGGTTAAAGGTTTATCTACGTTCTTTCACCTAACCCTAAACCACACAAAGTAGGCCTACTTCATTAAAGACCCGGCCACCGCGTCACGTGTCAAAATCACGGTTTTCACGTGTTTTCCCCTCTTATAGCTGGTAGTAGGAAATCTTCAGAAATCTTCCTAGCAC
>JAGGCT020004215.1:62500-65000 GCA_017654935.2 Phymorhynchus buccinoides
CATTTATTTATTTATTTATTGCTGTCCTATCTTCTGGACCGTACTGTGGCGTTGCTCCCACCATGCTCTTTCTGAATCCCAACTCGCAGCCACACCCCCGGTTTGTCAGGCCGCACAATCAGAAACCAACTGTCCAAGGGGAGTGAATCTATATATTAGGCCGTCAGGAGGCAACCACCAGAAGAGACACTGCACTGCTGCTGAGTCACTTCGGTGGAGGTCAGTGGAGCCTGTTCTGAGCTAACATACACAGGACACCGCCACCTACTAAGCCCCTCTACTGACGACAACAATGTCTTAGTCGTGGAGCCAGCGTGAGTGAGGTCCTCCTCTGAGGGCGCCACCACGTCCGTCCCAACGACAGCTCCCCTGAACACACCGATCCCCCTGACATCAACAATGTCTTAGTCGTGGAGCCAGCGTGAGTGAGGTCCTCCTCCGAGGGCGCCACCACGTCTGTCCCAACGACAGCTCCCCAGAACACACCGATCCCCCTGACATCAACAATGTCTTAGTCGTGGAGCCAGCGTGAGTGAGGTCCTCCTCCGAGGGCGTCACCACGTCCGTCCCAACGACAGCTCCCCCAGAAAATAGCCTACTGATCCCCATGACTTTGACCCGAACGCGCCAAGGGTATAGACTGGATTGGACATCTAAACTGATGTCACCATGAGAGCATGGCATACAAGGACACAGAATTTGAGACATTCTTTTTATTTTTGATGATTAATGGAAATGATGCGGATGACTATGATGATGCTGATGATGATGATGCTATGGAGTTTCGAATCGGTCTGAGCCTACGTGGCAGGGCTGTGTTCTACGCTTCCTTTTACATATAATGATATCATCAGTCCCGGCGTTATAACCGGGCCCGATAACTACACAGACTGGTCATGAAATTAGAGCAACACTCTCAGAATCGCATCCGTCAAGCGGATGAAGCTCGACTGTGTGGTTGCAGTCTTCCCGTGGGTTTCAAGCCCACAGCCACTCACTCTGGGTAGGAGTCGGTCCAGGACCGAAACACCTTCGCCTCTGATGGGATTCGAACCCGAGGCCTCCCAGCCACTCATCTGCAGCGCTACCACTGCGTCACAGCAGCTGAAGTCGGCTGCCCTTGTGGCGGGGTAATAAAAAACAACAACCGGCCACACGCGTAATGTTCTCATCCCTGGACTGATGCATTTGTACCAAAGCAAGTGCTTCGGCTGTTGGGATGATCCCTGGAGTCTTTTAGCCAGGATGAGTCAACAACAGCAACAACATACAGTCAACATTGACATAGGACAAGAATGATATGCAGTCAACAATGACATAGGACAATAATAATGATATGCAGTCAACAATGACAACAGTCAACAATGACATAGGACAATACAGTCAACATTGACATAGGACAATGAATAATAATGATATACAGTCAACAATGACACAGGACAATAATGATATACAGTCAACAATGACATAGGACAATAATAATGATATACAGTCAACAATGACATAGGACAATAATGATATACAGTCAACAATGACACAGGATAATAATGATATACAGTCAACAATGACACAGGATAATAATGACAATAATGACATGATGACATAGGACAATAATGATATACAGTCAACAATGACATAGGACAATAATGATATACAGTCAACAATGACATAGGACAATAATGATATACAGTCAACAATGACATAGGACAATAATGATATACAGTCAACAATGACACAGGACAATAATGATATACATAGACATAGGACAATACATATACAGTCAACAATGACATAGGACAATAATAATGATATACAGTCAACAATGACATAGGACAATAATGATATACAGTCAACAATGACATAGGACAATAATAATATACAGTCAACAATGACATAGGACAATAATAATGATATACAGTCAACAATGACATAGGACAATAATGATACAGTCAACAGTCAACAATGACACAGACATAGACAATAATAATGATATACAGTCAACAATGACATAGGACAATAATAATGATACAGTCAACAATGACATAGGACAATAATAATGATATACAGTCAACAATGACATAGGACAATAATAATGATATACAGTCAACAATGACATAGGACAATAATGATATACAGATACATGGACAGTCAACAATGACACAGGACAATAATAATATATACAGTCAACAATGACATAGGACAATAATAATGATACAGTCAACAATGACATAGGACAATAATAATGATATACAGTCAACAATGACATAGGACAATAATAATGATATACAGTCAACAATGACATAGGACAATAATAATGATACAGTCAACAATGACATAGGACAATAATAATGATATACAGTCAACAATGACATAGGACAATAATAATGATATACAGTCAACAATGACATAGGACAATAATGATATACAGTCAACAATGACATAGGACAATAATAATGATATACAGTCAACAATGACATAGGACAATAATAATGATATACAG
>JAGGCT020004215.1:77500-80000 GCA_017654935.2 Phymorhynchus buccinoides
GTGGGGGGGATGCTGCCGTTATCATGCGCTAACTAAGAAATAGCTAGGCCCAAGCAAGTCCGACTTCGGCTGGATTATGAATATGTATGAATGGGGGCTGTTGCTAATGAGATTGTATATAAGTTCAGGAACAATACAATCAAGTCTGTATCATTGTTAATTCTTCTGGTACCTAATGGTTGATCGATTTTGACGTGATTTTTGTCGCTCTATGTACCGTGTTTAGCTGCTTTATGTGCATTTTTGTTTCCTTTTCTTAATTAAATATGTTGTTTATAGCATTTTTGTTACTTATTATTTATTTCCATGTGCCCCCAGGGGGTTAGTTTTTGGAATAAACCAAACTTGAACTTGAACTTGACATTTTTGTTGTGTTGTTGAAAGTGTTTCATGAAAAAAATGAAAAAAGGGCAAGGCCGGAGAATGGACCAGGTAAGGCAGAAAGATAGTATAGATGACAGTAAAGCGAAAGGGAAAAGGCAGAGTCAAAGAGAGTGATAGATTAGAGGAAGTTACAAGCACAGAACTTCAGAAGGGTGGGGGAAAATATTTATGCAAAAAGAACCCAAACCCCCCCCACCACCCAAAACACACACCCACACACACAACCGCAAAACCTATTTCCCCACGGGGGGATTTTATGGTTTTAATTCACAACAAAATAAAAGAAAAATTGAGTTGTTGAGTTTTGATATACACGGGGGTGGGGGTGGGGGGGGTGGGGGGTGGGGGTGGGGGTGTGGAGGGGGGGTGCGACTCAGATAAATAGACAGGGGCGGGGGTTTAAAGTGGGATGGGGTGGGTGGTGGGAGGGGGGAGGGGGGGGTACAACGATGATGTTCGTCCGTCCCGAGGGATGAAGACCATCCTGTCAAACAGTTCCAATGTCAAAGGGTTCAGGATGTGGGCTGGTTACGAAGATGACCGAGGAGTCCTCAGGGGCTCCCAATCGTCCCTCAAAACAAGGGGTCCCAGGGACTCCTTCACTTAATAGTATAGAGGGTCCTAGAGACGGGATAGAGGGTTCACAGTCTGCGATATCTGCGAATGCTAAAATATATTTTTTCTAGTGCATCCCTGGGACCCACACCCTGACACATTCTTGTAGAGGGTCCTTTGTCAATTTTAGTGCTTCATAGACACCCAAATGGGGGTCCCTGGCTAGCCCCTGATGAGTCTGATGATGCGGGCCTTGAAGGTTTTGTGACAGTGGGGACAGGAGAGAGAGTTGGGGGATCTGTTTGGAGACGCTTCGGACGGTGGAGGAGATTGCTGCTGCTCGTGCGATTTTTTTTAGCGCTTCTCGACGTGCCTGGGCTGTCTCGATTCGGTGAGCCTCGCCGAACTTGGCAGCTCCCTTGTTGGTGACTGCACCACGCCATGCTGATCGGTTTTTGGGGCCGAAAGTTTCCCAGGAGGAAATGTTGATGTCAAAGTCCTTCAGGGACACTTTGAGGGTGTCCTTGAACCGTTTTTTCGCCATCCATGGTTACGCGCACCAACCTGTAGTTCTCCATAGAGGATGCATTTTGGGAGGAGGCGCTCATCAGACATTCTAACAAACATGCCCGGCCCAGCGGAGCTGAGACCTACCTGCGAAGCAACGTAAAGATGCTGGGCATGCCTGTCCGCTCCAAGAGGATCTCATTGTCAGGGATCTTGCCCTGCCATTTCGGCTTTGAGTCGTTTGCGCGGGCAGTTGATATGGAAACGGTATAGTTTCTTTGTACAACGATACCGCACGAACAGACGGACTGGTTGGTTCTATTAGCCGAGGAACGCTGCAGAGCAATACTGTAGTGTTGTGTAGCGGAGTGGAATGGAGAGGAGTGGTGTTTGCTATTGATTGATCCAATGTCGGCCGCTGGTGATTAGATTAGCCAAGTGCCTTCGTCTGTCAGACCCCCTCCCCCCCCCCCCCCCCCCCCCCCCCCCCCCTCCCGCCCTTCCCGCTTTGCTTCTGTTCCCTGGTATATTACTACTACTAGCCCTAGCAAACCAGTTTGCTGAGCGCTGCTGCTGGCATTGTTATTCGTATAAATATTTGTTCCCCCCCGTGGGGATACCCGGGGGGTCTTTTGTATAAATAGTTCCCCCACTTACTTCTGGAGGTTCTGTGCTTGTAGTTACTTCCTCTAAATCTGTCACTCTCTTGGATTCTTGCCTACTTCTGGAAGTTCTGTGCTTGTGGCTACTTCCTCTAAATCTGTCACTCTCTTGGACTCTTGCCTTTTTGTTCCTATTGCTTTGTGTCATCTACTTATCTTTCTGCCTTAGTTCCGGTGGTCCATTCTCCTGCCTTTTTTTTTTTTTTTTTTTTTTTTTTTTTTTTTTAAAGCAAAGAAACACTGTCAAAAAGATTTCTTCCTCCAGCCGAAGTCGGACATGCTGGGCCTAATTATTTATTACTTGGGTGCATAACGGCAGCATGACGCATCTGCGCTCATAATTGACAGGAAACTGAGCGATCAATATCAAGAAGAAGAAGAAGTATAAATAT
>JAGGCT020004215.1:100000-102500 GCA_017654935.2 Phymorhynchus buccinoides
GGGACCTTAGTAGATCATTATAAAGATGGTGGAAACGGCCCTGGAGGTAATGCCCGGAGGCAGTGCAACACCAGGAGAGTCCCGATTTAGTAGCAGTACAGATATTGAATTCTGAAAGTAAACGTTACATCACCTAACACCGTCCTTTTGTATCGCCAGTGATGTGGTGGGACCACGAAACGTACCGCTTTCAGATCAATGCCCCTGGACGTACGATGAAATATTCAACACGCTACCCCCCTCAATGCTGCGTGGCTGGCCAGGGTTATTGTAGTTACTATTCGTAGTGAATGCCGGTGTCGTGAGAAATAAGTACCTACCGTGAAATAAACACCCTGGTAAATGGGCCCCCCACCCCCACCACCCCACCCTACATTTCACATTTTCACACTTGGCTTTGTTACCAAACATTCAGCCGTATTTTATGAACCTTTTCAGCTAATTATCATCGCAGTCATGATAAAGGCCATTATGTAATATGACCCCCCCCCCCCCCCCCCCCCCCCCCCCCCCCCCCCCCCCCCCCCCCCCCCCCCCCCCCCCCCCCCCCCCCCCCCCCCCCCTATGTAGTGCAGTACACACAACAGCCGCGGAGCATTTGTCACAGTCCTGGTTCATTGCGTTTTTCCGTCTTGCCTTTATCTTCTACTATTATTGAATGCATGTGTTTAATTATGTAAATGGATGAAAATTAGTGTTAAATATAGCAAACGATGGAGGATGAAGTACTCAATCTGCAGTAAGAAAGGCAAGACTGAAAAAGTGGGAAAACCGAGAAATGGAGGAGAGGTGGGGGGGGGGGGGGGGGGGCGCATCTTTATATATTTAAGTGCTCAATCTACACGGAAGAACCAAGAAATAGAACGGGTGGGTGTAAATCTACATTTTTGCCGATAAATCGATATCCAAAGCCCATGTTACTTGGTTTCGTATTTTTCAAAATGGCGGACGATAAACACAACCATCCGTGCAAATAATTTTTTTTAATAAATATTAGAAAAAAATATCCCCGACTTCTCAGTATTTAATGATGGATTTTCTGTTCTTCCTGCATGCCACAAGACGCCTCTGAATGTATTAAGGGGCGAATCTTTCCCAAACAGCCAACAATTTGAATGAGGAAAAAGAGTATTTATTTCATGGGTGAAATATTGCATGCAACACCGCCACTGGGTGTGCTCAACTGTTGATAGGAAAAAGGTAACAGTAGGTGAAGACGGGGTAAAAAGCCCATGGGCGGGTAAGAATCCCATGGCAGTTATCTCAAGAAATAAAGAACATTTCAGTCCAATTTGCCCACGGGCCCCCCCTCCTCTTGGAATAGACTCCCTTTACCTCTCCGTTCTGCCCACTCCCTTTCTTCATTTAAGGCTTCTCTCAAAGCTACTCTTTTCAAATCATAGCCTGCTATATTTATTTTCAAAGTACTGTGCCCCTTCCACCTGCGTGTGTTTGTGTGCATGCGTGTTGTTTGTGCGTGTGTGTTGCGCGCGCGTGTGTGTGTGTGTGTGTGTGTGTGTGTGTGTGTGCGTGTGCGTGTGCGCGCGTGCGTGTGCGCGTGTGGTGCGTTTGTGTGTGTGTGTCTGTTTAGTGCGTGCGTGTGTCTGTGTTTAGTGCGTGCGTGTGACTGAAATTTGCTTTATTTCATGAGATAATTGGCATGAGCTTCTTACCCGCCCATGGGCTTGTTACCCCGTCTTCATCTAACTAGAAATGCACTGTGACAATGAAAACCCGGCCACAGTTACGTCCAAAATATGTCCAACATATTTTACCCATGAAATAATTCATACTCTTTTCCTCACTCAAATTGTTTGCTGTTTTAGGAGAGATTCACCGCTAAATACATTCAGAGGCGTCTTGTGACATGCCGCAAGAAGAACAGAGGATTCATCATCAAATACTGAGAAGTCAAGAGAGAGATTTTTACAATATTTATTGCTATTTATTTTTGTTTGCATGGGTGGTTGTTTATATCGTCCGTCATTTTTTTTTTGAAATACGAAACTACGTGGCATGGCTCTGTTACATCGATTTCTCGGTAAAGATGTAGATTTACACTCTCCCGCTCTATTTCTGGGTTCTTTCCGTGTAGATTGAGCACTTCATATTTTAAAGAATAGTTGACTTATTTCTCACATGAAAACAAAAATGGTTCTAGTGTGCATGCGAAGGGTACGTATTTCACGGGATGTACTTATTTCACGGGATGTACTTATTTCACGGGATATACTTATTTCACGGGAGGTACGTATTTCTCAGGACACCGCCACTGGGTGTGCTCAACTGTTGATAGAAAACAAAAGGTAACATTATTTAGCTAGAAATGCATTGTGACGTTGAAACTCGGTCAGAGAACTTTATGTCCACCACCACCACACCACCACCCTCCTCCATTTGTACCGTAGTGTTCACGTGCTTCCGCTGTTGGGGTGATCCCTGGAGTCTCTTAGCCAGGGTAAGCCAACAACCGACAACATCATCAACAGACCTTGAGAAA
>JAGGCT020004215.1:112500-117500 GCA_017654935.2 Phymorhynchus buccinoides
TGTGAATGGAGAGGATTTAGATGGTTGAAGGTAGAAGGTTTGTGAATGGAGAAGAGATTAGAAGGTTGAAGGTAGAAGGTCTGTGAATGGAGAAGAGTTTAGAAGGTTGAAGGTAGAAGGCCTGTGAATGGAGAAGAGGTCAGAAGGTTGAAGGTAGAAGGTCTGTGAATGGTGAAGAGGTCAGAAGGTTGAAGGTAGAAGGTCTGTGAATGGTGAAGAGGTCAGAAGGTTGAAGGTAGAAGGTCTGTGAATGGAGAAGAGGTCAGAAGGTTGAAGGTAGAAGGTCTGTGAATGGAGAAGAGGTCAGAAGGTTGAAGGTAGAAGGTCTGTGAATGGTGAAGAGGTCAGAAGGTTGAAGGTAGAAGGTCTGTGAATGGAGAAGAGGTCAGAAGGTTGAAGGTAGAAGGTCTGTGAATGGAGAAGGGTTAGAAGGTTGAAGGTAGAAGGTCTGTGAATGGAGAAGAGTTTAGAAGGTTAGAGAAGGTTGAAGGTAGAAGGTCTGTGAATGGAGAAGAGGTTAGAAGGTTGAAGGTAGAAGGTCTGTGAATGGAGAAGAGGTCAGAAGGTTGAAGGTAGAAGGTCTGTGAATGGAGAAGAGGTCAGAAGGTTGAAGGTAGAAGGTCTGTGAATGGAGAAGAGGTCAGAAGGTTGAAGGTAGAAGGTCTGTGAATGGTGAAGAGTTTAGAAGGTTGAAGGTAGAAGGTCTGTGAATGGAGAAGAGGTCAGAAGGTTGAAGGTAGAAGGTTTGTGAATGGAGAAGATGTAAGAAGGTTGAAGATAGAAGGTCTGTGAATGGAGAAGAGTTTAGAAGGTAGAAGGTCTGTGAATGGAGAAGAGTTTAGAAGGTTGAAGGTAGAATGTGAATGGAGAAGAGTTTAGAAGGTTGAAGGTAGAAGGTCTGTGAATGGAGAAGAGGTTAGAAGGTTGAAGGTAGAAGGTCTGTGAATGGAGAAGAGTTTAGAAGGTTGAAGGTAGAAGGTCTGTGAATGGAGAAGAGGTCAGAAGGTTGAAGGTAGAAGGTCTGTGAATGGTGAAGAGTTTAGAAGGTTGAAGATAGAAGGTCTGTGAATGGAGAAGATGTGAGAAGGTTGAAGGTAGAAGGTCTGTGAATGGAGAAGGGTTAGATGGTTGAAGGTAGAAGGTTTGTGAATGGAGAAGAGATTAGAAGGTTGAAGGTAGAAGGTCTGTGAATGGTGAAGAGGTCAGAAGGTTGAAGGTAGAAGGTCTGTGAATGGAGAAGAGGTCAGAAGGTTGAAGGTAGAAGGTCTGTGAATGGAGAATAGGTCAGAAGGTTGAAGGTAGGTCTGTGAATGGAGAAGAGGTCAGAAGGTTGAAGGTAGAAGGTCTGTGAATGGAGAAGAGGTCAGAAGGTTGAAGGTAGAAGGTCTGTGAATGGAGAGGAGATCAGAAGGTTGAATGAAGAAGGTCTGTGAATGGAGAAGAGGTCAGAAGGTTGAAGGTAGAAGGTCTGTGAATGGAGAATAGGTCAGAAGGTTGAAGGTAGGTCTGTGAATGGAGAAGAGGTCAGAAGGTTGAAGGTAGAAGGTCTGTGAATGGAGAAGAGGTCAGGAGGTTGAAGGTAGAAGGTCTGTGAATGGAGAGGAGATCAGAAGGTTGAATGAAGAAGGTCTGTGAATGGAGAAGAGATCAGAAGGTTGAAGGTAGAAGGTCTGTGAATGGAGAAGAGGTCAGGAGGTTGAAGGTAGAAGGTCTGTGAATGGAGAAGAGGTCAGAAGGTTGAAGGTAGAAGGTCTGTGAATGGAGAAGAGGTCAGAAGGTTGAAGGTAGAAGGTCTGTAAATGGTGAAGAAGGTTGAAGGTAGAAGGTATGTGAATGGAGAAGAGACTAGAAGGTTGAAGGCAGAATGTCTGTGAATGGAGAAGGGGTCAGAAGGTTGAAGGTAGAAGGTCTGTGAATTCTCTCTCTTTTTCTATTGCTATTTGGCTTGATAATCTGTCATTATTAATTTGTTCTTGTGTTTTACACCTATTTGACAGATTTGATTACTACAGAATTTGGGTAGTTTTGAAATATACTGACATATTAAGCGGTTTAGTGTGTGACACATAACTGCTGTTAGATTTTATGATCGTGAATGCGTGTGTGATAGCATTTGCAAGCTGAGATTGCCTCCATCCTGTCCAGTTCAATGCTGAAGACTATTTCTTCTGTCATGAATCTATATGAGTATGATTGTACAACCAAGCAAATGTGCTTGACTCGGATAAAGCTTGTGGTTATGTGTTACGAGTATGTTTTCTGCAATGGTCAGGATGTTCACTTGTTAGTTGACTTATTTGTGTGGTTTTGATTATTATTTTGCTCAGTTAATCATACAATTTATGCGTTGCGGGGGGAAAACCAAACCCAGAGGCCCTGTGACATCAACATGGGTGCAACTTTTCCTGGTATACAAGGATTTCCTGTTTTTGAATTTTACCAGAAAAGGAAGTTCCTTTTTTTTTTAAATTTGTCAAACTATATCTTTTTGTGTCTACTGTATTTTTCAAACACTTAAAAAAAAAGCATTTTATAAATTGTGGAAAAAGCAAGCTAAAATTGCTTCATAAATCAAGTTTTGCTTCAGCTGCAGGGGGGACATTACCCTTGGACCCCGGCCTTTCCGGTTGTTTTTTTCATTTTGTGTAGTTGCACCCATATATAAAGGTGTAGTATGCCAATTACGTCAATAATCACTGTCTTTCCCCGTTTCTTTCTATGAAAACAACAACAACCAGGCATACTGATGGACCTGCCTGGCAGCTGCAACAACACCTCCCCCTTCAACACCATCACCACCACCACCACCGCAGACGACATGGCCATAGAACCCCTGCCCCTCTCCTCCCCACCACCTCTCTCCTCGGCCCCCCTCACCTCCTCCTCCCTGCCACCCACCAGCACCAGCAACAATGCCACGGCCACCTCCCCCATCACCAACTCCACCAATACTGCCAGCAGTAGTGGCAGCAGCAGCAGCGGCAGTAGTAGTGGTGGTGGAGGTGGTGGGGGTGGTCACCATCAGGACCATTCTAACTCATCGCGATCCAGCACTCCGAGAGGAAGCATCGGGGCTTCTGCCGTTCACAGCACCAACAGTCTGGTCCGTGTGAGAACATAGTTAGGTCACACCATCATTACGTGGTAAGAGTTAATTAATTAACGTGGTGACAGCCAGCCAGCCCTGACATGGCCTTTGTTGTCGACAGGGGGCTATGATTTTATAATCTTAATCTTAACATAGTTAGGTCATCATCATCATCATCATCATCATCACTACTGCAACAGCTTGACATTTTTGTTGTGGTGTTTTTTTTGGTACGAGACGATAATAATAATTTATGTCCAGAGTTATCTGTTCTTTGCGTGACCCTAGCTAGTAGTAGAGTCGTAGGTTAGCTTTCTGCCCTTCACAGTTACCACCAACAGTCAGCCTGCTGGTTCGTGTGAGGACATAGTTGGGTATGATCATCATCATCACCACTACTACTACTACAACTTGAGCTATAGGACGAGACGCGATCTGCCAGAGTTACCTGTTCTTTGCGTGTCCCTAGTAGAATCGGGGCTTCTGATCTGCCGTTCACAGTTACCACCAACAGCCTGGTTCGTGTGAGAACGTAGTTGGGTATGATCATCACTACCATTACTACAACTAACTTGAGCTATAGGACGACACGCGATCTGCAAGAGTTACCTGTTCCTTGCGTGTCCCTAGAAGCATCGGGGCTTCTGCCGTTCACAGAAACCAACAGCCTGGTTCGTGTGAGAACAAAGTTGGGTATGATCATCACTACCACTACTACAACTAACTTGAACAATAGGACGAGACGCGATCTGCCAGAGTTACCTGTTCTTTGCGTGTCCCTAGTAGAGTCAGGTTCGTGTGAGAACACAGTTACGTTTCACAACTACTACAACTTGAATGAGGCTTTATGCTAATTCTCGGCAACACGAAAGGGCGATAACTTCAGGACCTACTACTGACGAGTCAGGGGCAGAGAAGTTTTTGTTTGTGGTTATAACTAATGCTTCGTGACTAGGCAAGGGGCGGTAATCTTATGTAGGTGGCGCGCGTATTTCATGTTCCTGTGCACGAGTCAGGGGCAGAGAAGGTTCAGTATAAATCCTCATTATAGGATGGAGACGTGATCTGCCAGAGTTGTCTGTTCTTTGCGTTTCCCTAGTAGTAGAGTACTGCCGTTCACACATGTCAACAGTCAACATTCGCGTGAGAACATAGTTATGTGTCATCACTACAACAACTTGACTTTTTGTGTGAGACGATGTGTCCGGAGTTATCTGTTCTTAGCGTGTCCCTAGTATAGGTTACTCGGCGCTTCTGGCGTTAACAGAACCGACAGTCTGGTTTCTTCGTGCATGTGATAACTTATGTTCTCACTTATACAGTCTTGACTTACGGGGATGGGACGCGAAGTCCAGAGTTATCTGTTCTTCGCGTTTCCCTAGTGAGAACACAGTTAAGCTACGCACCACCACTACATCAACTTGATTTATGGGATGAGACGATATCTCCGGAGTTATCTGTTCTTCGCGTTTCCCTAGTGAGAACGCAGTTAAGCTACGCATCACCACTACATCAACTTGATTTATGGGATGAGACGATATCTCCGGGGTTATCTGTTCTTCGCGTTTCCCTAGTGAGAACACAGCTAAGCTACGCACCACCACTACATCAACTTGATTTATGGGATGAGACGATATCTCCGGAGTTATCTGTTCTTCGCGTTTCCCTAGTGAGAACGCTTAAGCTACGCATCACCACTACATCAACTTGATTTATGGGATGAGACGATATCTCCGGAGTTATCTGTTCTTTGAGTCTCCCTAGTAGTAGAGTCGGGGTTTCTGCTGCTCACGGCAGCAACAGTCTGGTTCGTGTGATAACATAATGTCAGCTAAAAGGGGAATACTCTCTTTCTAATTAACTCCCCTCCACCAAAGTTGATTACGATGCCAATCATCTAGCAATGCGTGGG
>JAGGCT020004215.1:122500-127500 GCA_017654935.2 Phymorhynchus buccinoides
CATTCAGTGGCCTCAAACAGGGTCATTGGCCAGAGTTATGCTCCTTGTTTGGTCAGTACTCAACCATCTTCCCCCACCCCCCCACTCTTGCACAGCCATTCAGTGGCCTCACACCCAGAGTTATGCTCCTTGTTTGGTCAGTACCAACTCACCCACACCCACACCCACTCACCAAGGGCATTCACTCTTGCAAAAAGGTGTTGTTTGCAGTGGCCAATACCATTAATTTGATGTAGCCAAGATGATGATGTTGATGATAATAACAATGACGATGATTCGGTATCCTTTTATCATAAATTGTCACTATCATCCCTGCATATATTCGTTCTACTGTTATTGAGTGAGGCCGCTGCCTTCTGGATGTCGTTGTTTGTTTGTTTGTTTGTTTGTTTGTTTTGAAGTGGGTGTTGATGTTATACAAGCAAATTTGGTTTCTTATGCAGTGTCTTCGCTTTTACCTTTAAAAAACCCAAAACGTTTACGACAGTTGCTCAAATTGTTCAATGTTACTTATTAATAGGACCCTTTATAATTACAGTTTCTGAAACTATCCTGACTTGCTAATCATATTGGATTAATTTCTTACCTCAAGACTTTTTCCGATCATTCATTAACTACTTTGTGATAAAAACAACAACACACACACACAAAAACCCACGAATACTAGAACTCTTATTATATACAGACCTTATTTTCCGAATCTCTCCGCATTTGTTACGCCCCCCCCCCCCCACCCCCCCCCCCCCCCCCCCCCTCTCTCTCTCCACTCTCACTCCCCCCCCCTTTATTTCAAAACATTCTCGTATTATATATAATTATACCAGCAGCAATGCAGACCAAGTGAGGCTGTTTTGCAAAAGGATTTTATTTCGTCATCCGTGTTCCCGGTGTGGCCTTCTCAAAACGGATTTGTTCTCAACATGTTTGCGCATACTGTGCGAAATCGATCATGACGTACCATCAAATTTGATCCTTTTAACCCTAAAAAGTGGATTTGTTCTCAACATGTCTGCGCATGTGCGAAATCGATCATGACGTACCATCAAATTTGATCTCTTTAACCCTAAAAAGTGGATTTGTTCTCAACATGTCTGCGCATGTGCGAAATCGATCATGACGTACCATCAAATTTGATCCTTTTAACCCTAAAAAGTGGATTTGTTCTCAACATGTCTGCGCATGTGCGAAATCGATCATGACGTACCATCCAATTTGATCTTTTTAACAATCAAATTTGATCTTTTTAACCCTACAAAGTGGATTTGTTCTCAACATGTCTGCGCACACATGTGCGAAATCGATCATGACGTACCATCAAATTTTATCTTTTTAACAATCAAATTTGATCTTTTTAACCCTACAAAGTGGATTTGTTCTCAACATGTCTGTGCACGCATGTGCGAAATCGATCGTGACGTACCATCAAATTTTATCTTTTGTGTATTCGACACTAAATTGACCCTAAGCCTATCCCTAACCCTAAGCCTATCCCTAACTCTCCGCACATGCTAAGCAGTAGTTCCTTCTCAAGAGTCAATCAAAAACTAAAAGGAAAGGGAAAGGCAAGAAACACGAAATACTTGGGACATTTTCGGCCAGCTTCCTTCCTTATTGCTGGCCCTTCGTCAACACCACCCACACTGGGTCAGAAATCTTCGCACATGCGCAGACATGTCGAGATGAGAACAAATCCATTTTGAGAACGCCACACCGGGCCCCCCATGCCTTAGTGTAGAGTGGCACAGTGGTAACGCGCTCGCTTCGTGTCAAGTAAACCCCGAGTTCGAACCTGGGTACAGGGGATTTTTCCTCTCACTTTGCACTAGGCCTTGTGGGTCTGAACGTGGAGTCTTTCGGATGAGACGATAAACCGGGGTCCCGTGTGCCCATGCACTTAGCACACGTTAATCCCAGTGGCAACGAAAAAGTTGTAATTTGGTCAAAATGTACCCCCACCCCCCTTTTCCTTCCTCATCAGTCACACAAAAATCGCATGACCCAAAACAAATTGGAAAAAAACCATTGCGACGCGCTCTCCAGGTGGGAGCAACCCGAATTTCACAGAGACGCCTCTGTGACTATAAAGTACCTAATAATAATAATAATAATAATAATAATAATAATCATATAGTAATAAGCCAACTGTCCGTGTGTGTGTGTCTGTGTGTGTGTGTGTGTGTGTGTGTGTGTGTGTGTGTGTGTGTGTGTGTGTGTGTGTGTGTGTGTGTGTGTGTGTGTGTGTGTGAAACACGAAACGGGCCTTATAACTCCGCCGTTTTTTCGACCGAATCGCTTCAAATTTGCTGTGAGCCCTAACGGGCCGATGGCAACGGCAACCGAGGCAGCTGTGTCATTTGCGCGGAATTTGGCAGGAAGATCACCGGGGACGGTGACTATCCGTGTACCAACCCGGAAGCGAATCGGTTCAGAAACGCGCGCGCTATACGACTCCGCCGTTTCTTAACCGAATCGCTTCAAATTTGCTGTACTCGGCGTTACCAGTACTTGGCGTTACCGTTACTAGGCGTTACCGTTACTAGGTGTTACTGGGACTCGGCGTTGCGCTAGTAATAAATTAATCTTCAGGGCAGTCCTGATCGTGAAGTCCGCTGTCTTCCTCGGCGCCCTCGGTTGGGGTCTCCAGAGCTTCTCTTGACGCACCTATCCCCCCCCCCCCCCCCTCTGGGCCCAGGTTTGACAACGGATGTCGTCGTGGGTATGTTGGGCAGTCTCGAAGGATGCGCTCTGGATGGGGTGGGGGTCTAGTATCCATTCCAGTGCCGTAAGGGCGTGAGACGAGCTGATCATCTATAGGGACGAAATTGGTAGAATTGGGAAACTCACCAGGGTTTGGGTTGGGTGATCACAGTGGAAAAGAGGAAGAAGGCTTTCCGCTGGTTTAACCCTTTCACCCTTTCACCGCCAGCCATATTTCAGCCAAAACATTCCATTAAATTTACCTGGGTAGAGAACAAAATCCATCTGCAGTATTGTGGATTCTTCTGTGACATAAGCTATCCACAAAAAGTTAAGGATCACTTGCAAACTAATTCATAACTTTCCAAATAAGAAAGCCAATGCGTTGAATTTTGGCCAACATTTAATTCAATGCTTTAGTGATAACGATACACAATTGCCTTCAATTTCGAGCAATCGTTTGGTCTGTACATTTGATCAAAGTGGGTACGTATCGAAATTTGATTTCCCAAAGTCATTGAAATCACAAGACAGGGCATTCTGATGCTCCCAAAAGTTCAGTAATGCGTGTATCCGCCATGGCTGTTCTGGCACTCGACGCAGCGAGTCCTCATGGAGTTGACCAGGGTGGTGAAGATCCTCTGTGGAAGCGCCTGCCACTCAGCCTGCAGCATCTGGTAGAGGTGCTGGGCATCCCTGGGAGGGGGGTGGTTGCTCCTCACTTTGCGATCCAGCTCATCCCAGAGGTTCTCAATCGGGTTGAGATCGGGACTGCATGCTGGCCACTCCATTCTGTTGACTCCAGACTGCTGCAGGAAGTCGTTGACCACCCTTGCCCTGTGGGGGCGAGCGTTGTCATCCTGGTAGACAGCCGGCGGTCCCATCTGCTGCAGTGTAGGCACAGCCAGCGGTCGAAGGATCTCATCCCGGTATCGGAGGCCAGTCAGGTTACCCTGTACATGATACAAGGGTGTTCTGTGGTGAAGGCTGAAGGCCCCCCAGACCATTACAGAACCTCCACCAAAGGCCACCTTTTCTTGGACAGTGGCGTCAATAAAGCGTTCCCCTGGGCGCCTCCAGACCCTCAGTCGGCCGTCGTTGTGGTTCAGGGTGAAGCGTGATTCATCACTGAACAGGACCTGGGACCATTGCTGACGTGTCCACCTCACGTGACGTCTGCAGAAGGCGCGGCGTGCTGCCCTATGGGCTGGAGTTAAGCGTGGCCGTACAGCTGGGCGACGAGAACGGAGGTTAAACCCATGAAGGCGGTTCCGTATGGTCTGCTGGCTGATGTTGATGTTAGTAGCCACCCTCAGCTGCCTTCGAATGATGCTGGAAGAGGCTGTTCTTGTCTGCAGGGCTTGTCGTTCAATGAGACGATCTTCACGTGGAGTTGTCTTCTTCGGTCGACCAGATCTGCGTCTTTCATGGACCCTCCCAGTGGCTGTGAAGCGTTGAATCAGTCTGACAATGACCGAGATGGACACCTGAAGTCGCCTGGCCACTTCTCGCTTGGGAACACCATCTTGGAACCATGCAACAGCTCGTCCCCTATCCAACTCGCTCAATTTTCGTCGTGGAGGCATTGTCAAATCAGGCCTAATACTGGTGGTATGTCTTCTTATAAAGCCAAGCAAGAGACAGCATCTCACACATAAACAGCAGTGCTTGCACGTGCATAATGGTTTTTCCATCTGGCTTGTGCAATGTGTTCATGCAGAACGATCCAAAACAAGGTCCTTTTTCGCAAGTTTCCGCTTTTTCTTTTGCTGCCAAGCTCAGTAATAGAGAATCACGTGCAATGTTTCCACTAACACAACATCGCCCACTTACAGCTGAACAAGAATTCATAACAATTTGGCTTGACTGAGAAAAAAATAACAGGAGCGAACGGAGTTTCTTGCGCACCTGTTTTCTAATAGTGATCCTTAACTTTTTGTGAGTAGTGTATATAACATACGGTCTACCCTTACTTCCCCAGAACTAAGACAATAGGGTCTTTGGATAATAGACCCCAATTTGATGTCTTTTAGTGACATAGGTGTTAATTCACTGTGGTGCTAAAATGCGACTTTGGCGGTGAAAGGGTTAAATGTTTTATTTTCCAAATCAACATGAACAATAACTATGACATAACTGAAGCAACAACAAGCAGAGCTTATGGCGTGCTCAATTCAGCTTTCCGCTCGTAGAGCTTTCATCAGACTGGGGGTTGGTGGGATGGAAGTTCAGTTTAACGTCGCGTATCGTTGGTGGGGAGAGAGACAGAGTTTAAAAGCAAGACAAACAAGTGCAACGCCGAG
>JAGGCT020004215.1:135000-147500 GCA_017654935.2 Phymorhynchus buccinoides
CTTTTTTTTTTAGTGTGAGTGAGGAGCTGCACAGCTCTGTGCTGCAGCCTTGGGGCTAGTTGGCCTTTGGTGACCATCTGTGCCCTTCCATCAATCGCCTTCTTATTGAGTAACACAACGCTGTGCTGTTAAAATGGATTTATCAAAATGAGATATTGAGATCCTTGGTCTTTTTAAAGTGCTTAGTAGGCGCTATAGCTTTATGCTGCAGCCTTGGGGTTAGTTTGCCTTTGACAATCATGCATGCACAAGCGCCCTTCTTCTAGGCTAGTGACAGAGATGTACAAGTGATCAACACGTTATCGGCCTACCTATGAAGGCCACACAAACGACATTTAACACACAGTTGTAACTGCCTCTGGATGCTAACATACACGTTTATGAATATGACGTCATGTTTATGACGTCATTATATTCATGACATCATTCTGATTAGCTCTGTCTTACCCTCGGCAAGTGAGCGAAATTGAGACATTTCAGGATAGTTGGCTGTATCATTTTTTTTTTATAGCATTTTTTTTAAAAAAGTACTTAGTTATCTTGATATCTTTATGAAGCCCAGAATGTGGCTGTGTCAGCATTAAAATAAAAACGTTTACTCAGACAAAAGGAAGAGAAAAGAGGGGGAAAGGGGAGGGCAGAGATTGATGGGGTGGGGGGCAGAGAAAGAGACTTCTTGAGATTATGTACCGTTAGCCCCGTGGCGACGGTTTATCATTGTTGCTTTCTTTTTGTTTGTTTGTAAACCTCTACCGAAGAGGAAATGTGTGTGTGCTTATGAGGAGGGAGGTGTGTGTGTGTGTGTGTGTGTGTGTGTGTGTGTGTGTGTGTGTGCGTGTGCGTGTGCGTGCGTGCGCGCGCGTATGTGTGTGTGTGTGTGTGTGTGTGTGTAAATTTTGACCAAATGACAAATTTTTCGTTGCCACTGGGTTTAAAGTGTGCTAAGTGCATGGGCACACAGGACCTCGGTTTATTGTCTCATCCGAAATACTCCACGTTCAGACCGTAAGGCCTAGTGCAGAGTAAGAGAAAAATCCCCTGTACCCAGCTTCAAACTCGGGTTTACTGTGCACGAGGCGAACGCGTTACTTCTATGCCACTCTACGCCAACAGACTCTCAGAGACTTTTCCATATTCTCACTTTTTCAATCTTTTGTACAGACTTTCCCCATCTTTCTCACACTTTCCCCCATCTTCCTCACAGACTTTCCCCACCTTTCTCACAGACTTTCCCACCATCTTTCTCACAGACTTTCCCCCATCTTTCTCACAGACTTTCCCCCCCATCTTCCTCACAGACTCCCCCCATTTTTCTCACAGACTTTCCCACCATCTTTCTCACATAATTTCTCACATACTTTCTCCCCATCTTTCTCACTTATTTTCCCCCATCTTCCTCACAGACTTTCCCCATCTTTCTCACAGACTTTCCCCACATTTTTCTCACAGACTTTCCCCATCTTTCTCACAGACTTTCCCCATCTTTCTCACAGACTTTCCCACCATCTTTCTCACAGACTTTCCCCCCCCCCCATCTTCCTCACATATTTTCCCCATATTTCTCACAGACTTTCCCACCATCTTTCTCACAGATCCCCCCCCCCCCCCATCTTCCTCACATATTTTCCCCATATTTCTCACAGACTTTCCCACCATCTTTCTCACATACTTTCCCCCCATATTCCTCACAGACTTTCCCCGCCTTTCTCACAGACTCTCCCCACCTTTCTCACAGACTTTCCCCACCTTTCTCACAGACTTTCCCCACATATTTCTCACAGACTTTCCCCACATCTTTCTCACAGACTATCCCATCATCCATCTTCTGACAAAGTCAAAGACAAAGAGACAAGAAGACTTATCAGCGAGCAAGACAAAGTCCGCTGCGTCTGTTGACTGAACACTACGTAAACTATAGCTTTCTCGCGATATCCCGCGATAACTTACAGACTTATTAAAATATATTTTGAAGAATGAAGATTTTCCGTTTTAAATACCATTATTTTTATTTGCCAAAGATGTTCACAACACATACTGCCCCCTCCCTCTTTTTTCTTCTTTTTGATTAACATAAAGCATTTGAGTGAACTGACAAACAGTGCAATAGTTCTGCCATCTTTTTTATGAACCATTCTTTGTCTCTGTCTCTATAAACACATTTCTCTATAAACACATTTATAATAAATAGAGATTGAGAGGTGCACGCATGCACGCGACTACACACACAATCACACCCACCCACACCCACCCACACACACGCACCCACCCTCACCCACACAAATTGAGCAATGGATGGTGGTGGGGGGTACATTTTTCTGAATCATTAAGTAGGCCCACCCTTGAACAGTTGGCCTACTTCATTAGCCAGGTGTTCTACTATTCAAAGTTGCAGATTGGACACTATTATATTAACATTCAACCTTTATATTAATCTTAATGGCCCTGAAATCTCTCTCTCTCTCTCTCTTGTATGTTTGTGTATGCGCGCGCGTGTATGTGTATGTGCGAGTGTTTGTGTATGTGTGTGTGTTTGTGCGTCTGTATGCGCTATGTGTGCGTGCGCGTGTGTATACTGGCGTGTGTGTATGCGTGCGCGTGTGTATACGGGCGTGTGTTTATGCGTGCGTGTGCGTGCGTACGTGTGTGTAGGCTGTGTATCTGTGCGTGCGCGCGAACGCACGCACTTACGCATGCAAGCTCGCAGGCTCACACAACCACAGACACACACTCAATACTAGTTATATCACTTGTCCCACATACCGATTTTCCTACAATTGTGGGACCGGCAGTATGTGGGTGAACTGATATGTTGCACCATCTGCGTGTGGGACTATAGTGTGTGGAAACAGAGATTAATATGCCTCCGAACAGATGATTGATCTAGTTTAGTCCAATGATCAAGAATCTAGATCTATTTGAGAATTTATGTCAAAGAATATAGCATGCGTACACACACACACACACACACACGCGCGCGCGCGTGCGCACACACACACACACACAGAGATATGCATGCACATACACTCACAAATGCGCGCGCGCATACACATAGGCCTACATATCTCTCTCTCTCTCATTCTAATATTGGCAGCATTTTGTGTGTGGTTTTTTTTTTATAAAATGTAAGTTGTTTTGGCTTTTCACAACCTTATTAAATTTAAAAACACGTCATATTAAAACGAGCGACTTTCTAAATGAAACTCAAAACGTGTGTGCTAACTAAGCAACAAGAGAGACAACAAGGTCACGTGACATTGAACTTTTCTAATTTACGTTCAAATTTGTTTCTTTTTGGAGTAATTTTCTGAAGAGGTCTAAAATAAAACATCTCCAAAGGCTATTGTGTATTTAAACATCAATAACTTCAAGTGTACAAAAATATTATATGTGATTTTCCAATGCTACCATCAAAGCATTCTGAGCGTCTGATCTAAATCTTCACTTGACTCGCAAATCTGTAAATTATTGATCTATTTGATGCCAATAAAATCTGTTTTAATGGTGTGTGCATGGATAACAACATTTATTCTAATCTTCATCTGATTTTAAAGCCTAAAAAACGATTTTCTTCCGAAATTTCGTGTTTTCCTTTATCTGTGACGATCAGCGTAGATCTGCTGGCGGCTACGGCCACGGCTGGCGGCTACGTCATGGATTATGTGATCAGTTAACTCGACTGTGTGATCCTGTGCGTGGTGAGAATTGAAAGGTCAAAAAAAGTTTTGACAAAAAATTATAGATAAGATGTTGGTGCAGGTTCTGTGTTTTTTCAGCCGTGCATAGTTTATATTTACGGGTCTTGACATCACTGTAACGGTTTTAACCGTCATTTTTCACCGTTGGTTTTTGGTTGGGACACGGCGGATAGCTGTTAAAAACAGGCTCAGCGTGTCTACTTTCGTTTCGTATGCGTTTAGATGTGGAAGCGGTAATACGCACCACGCACAAAGCCGTGAAGTGAAGGTGGTGAAAAAAGTATTTTGGGACGCGCTTTCGACGGCGTTTCGCGAAAGTCGAACGGTAGGGTTGTTGCAGCGCTGATTTCAGCTCCGTTTTGCAAATTTCCAACTTCAAACACAGACACATTAATAGGAGACGACAATTTTACAGCTTGGATGTGGTTTTATTCAGATGTTCACGATTGCAAGTGATATACGAAC
Organism: Phymorhynchus buccinoides; assembly: GCA_017654935.2. NCBI lineage: Eukaryota > Metazoa > Mollusca > Gastropoda > Neogastropoda > Raphitomidae > Phymorhynchus > Phymorhynchus buccinoides. Next base: position 139,161 of record JAGGCT020004215.1, read on the forward strand.
GTTGAAAGTTGACCTAATTTGACTGACATGTTACCACATTTCCAATGACGCGCTTCGGTTTGGAGTTGCTAATAATAGATCCCAATTTGATGCCTTTTAGTGACATAGGTGATCAATCACTGTGGTGCTAAAATGCGACTATGGCGGTGAAAGAGTTAACCGAATTTGCGCACGAGCATTGTGATGCTGGGAATGCTTTGCGATCATATTCATTACAGTTATGTCTGCATTCTCAATGCCTCTGCAGTCACGGTATGCGGACTGGAAAGTAAGCCTACTGAGTGATTAACAACTGCGGTCAAAGTAATGTTGCTGATCACTTGTTCCATACGTTTGGCCATTACAGACGTGAGAGTGACAGGTTAGATACCATTCACCTGGTCCCGCAGTCATGTGTGCGTCTAATACAGCCAACACGGATAGTAGTATGTAAATTAGACTACACAGCCAATCGTTTCGGGGGTTTAGTTTAATTTACATACTATTCCCCGTGTTGACTGTCTGAGACACACTCATGACTACAGAGTCTGACAGCCATGACGGGTAGTAGTATGTAAATTGGGGTATCAGGACAAGTACCCCCCCCCCCCCCCCGGACAAGTACCCCCCGGACAAGTACCCCCCGGACAAGTACCCCCCTAGGACATCTACCCCCTGGACAAGTACCCCCCACACATTACTTTTTAAACATTATTGTTAAAGAAATTGGAGCGCGCACACGCGCACGCACACGCGCGCGCACGCGCGCGCGCACACACACACACACACACACACACACACACACACATATATATACACACACGCACACATTAACACACACACATACAGTAACACACACACACACACACACACACACACACACACACACACACACACACACACACACACACACACACACACACACACACACAAACAGATTATATGAAGAACATTTTGCCTTGTAGATAATTGCTGGTATATAATTGCCTTGTATATAGAAATTAGTCCATGAAATGTAAAATAAAATATAATATACAAGTTTTAAAAAAACGTATATTGTTTTCACTTGTTTATTTCACTATGTTTTTTCAGGGGGGGGGGGGGGGTTACTTGTCCCGGGGGGTAGTTGTTCTAGGGGGGTAGTTGTCCAGGGGGTGACTGTCCGGGGGGGTACTTGTCCGGGGGGTACTTGTCCAAGGGGTAGTTGTCATAGAACCTAAATTGGACTACACAGCCAATCGTTTCGGGGGTTTAGTCTAATTTATATACTATTACCCGTGTTGAGTGATTAAGACGCACTCATGACTACAAGGCCTGGAGATTTGGTAGCTTAACCCTTTCACCGCCAGCCATCTTTGAGCCAAAAATGTCCATTAAACTTACTTGGCTGCAGTAAAGATTTCGTCTGCAATATTGTGGGATTGTTATGTGACACATTTAGAATAGGGTCAAGCCTTACTACCCAAACTTAGGAACACAATATCATTGAATAATGGACCCTGATTTCAAGAGTTTTAATGGTGTGGGTGCTAAAATCATTGTGGTGCAAAAGTGCGACATTGGCGGTGAAAGGGTTAAAAATGGGGACAAAAGTAGAACTTTTCCAGGCATAAGAAACCACAAACATATCAAGTATAACACTGAGACAAAGAAAGTCAAAGCCCCACGTAAGTAGGAGGCAGACCATCAGACCCAGGAGGTTTGAGAGGTTTGACATGTGCCAGGCATGCACCCACCTTATATTATCCTCTGTCGGCTGTACAGCACCACATAGTGACAATATGGGGGTATGCATCCACACACTGACTCACGCTCACTGTCAAAACGAACATCAATTGTTTCAAACCGGGTGTTTGCAACTCATTGACTCTAGTTTACAACTCACTCTCTCTCTCTCTCTCTCTCTCTCTCTCTCTCTCTCTCTCTCTCTCTCTCTCTCTCTCTCTCTCTCTCTCTCTCTCTCTCTCTCTCTCTCTGTCTCTGTCTCTCTCTCTCTCTCTCACACACACACACACACACACACACACACACACACACACACACACACACACACACACACACACACACACACACACTCTATCTCTAGAGATAGTAAAGTTTTCACTTCTATTCTAAATACACGTTTGTATAAGTGGGCAGAGCAGGAGCACAAAAACATGTGAAGAACAAGCCTGTTTCTGGAAGCAATATTCCACTATAGATCACATTTTCACACTTGTGTCCATGATAAAAAAAAGATGTTTATTTAGTGAAAGAAAGAGTAAATGTTATGCCGTGTTTCTTGATTATATGAAAGCATGTGATTCTGTTGATAGGGGTAGTCTCTGGTTAGTCTTGCAGAAAGTTAAAACATCCACTAAAATGCTTAAAACGCCTCTGGGTATTCATAGTTCAGTTCATTGTTGTGTTCGTTGGCAAACAGACGTATCTAAGTTTTTCAGTTGTCCAGCAGGTGTGAAGCAGGGTTGTATATTGTCCCCCCTGATGTTTTCTTTGTTAATAACTGAAGTCGCTGATAATGTTGCCAAAAAAGATACGCATTGTTTTCAATTTCTACCGAGTTTGCGGGGCATTTTCTTGCTCCTTTTTGCTGATGATGCATGCTTGTTTTCATCCACACCAGTAGGGCTTCAAAATCAAATTGATTATCTTCTCGAAGCATCAATATCGCTTGGTTTAAAAGTCAATCTTAATAAAATATGAATGAAGGTCATTGGTCAAAGGTCAAAGTCACTGGACCCGAAAATGCTGCCGAGCAGCTGGTTGATCTAGCGTGTGATGATCTAGTTTTACATTGGGGTTGTCTCATTTCATTTGTATGTAACAAGCATCTGTTCATCAATGCATCTGATAAGAATCTATTCATCAATGCATCTGATAAGCATCTGTTCATCAATGCATCTGATAAGCATCTGTTCATCAATGCATCTGATAAGCATCTATTCATCAATGCATCTGATAAGCATCTATTCATCAATGCATCTGATAAGCATCTGTTCATCAATGCATCTGATAAGCATCTGTTCATCAATGCATCTGATAAGCATCTGTTCATCAATGCATCTGATAAGCATCTGTTCATCAATGCATCTGATAAGCATCTATTCATCAATGCATCTGATAAGCATCTGTTCATCGATGCATCTGACTAGCATCTGTTCATCGATGCATCTGACTAGCATCTGTTCATCAATGCATCTGTTTACCAATGCATCTGATAAGCATCTGTTCATCAATGCATCTGACTAGCATCTGTTCATCAATACATCTGATTAGCATCTGTTCAAATCTGACTAGCATCTGTTCATCAATGCATCTGATAAGCATCTGATCACCAATGCATCTGCTGAGCATTTGTACATAACTAAAATGGATGCACCGCCTATTTCTAGCTGTATTTTTCTAGCAATTCCATCAAGACATCTAGCAACATTCCCTGTTCTGTTCACGCATTAAAATCTGGAATTTGATCGAAAACTACGTTGTCTCTTTTGTGACCAATCACCTTGTTTTGCAAATCCGTAATGCATCTCTGGGGCTGTCACTGGGAGCATATTCATATCAGCCAAGAAAACTGCCCCCACACCCCCAACAAGTGTGATTGAGATGGTCAAAAGCATCAAACCAAGACATATGTTAGCTCCATGGTTTAAGACTCCATGGTTGGTCCAACACACTGTAATGGTATTTCCAAGATATTGTGCACTAACACGAGGATTGCCTTTTTAAACAATATCAAAACATATCCTCAAAGAAGATACATGGTTTCCCCAAGCAACCATGCCCTACGTATCATCACCGGCGCAATGAAGTCAACTCCGATAAAATAAACGGATAATCTTACAGGAATCCAGCCTCTCAGGCAGATGAGGGACACCAAAATACTGTCACTGGCTGAAAAGTACACATGTCTGCCAGACCATCCCATGAAAACCAAACTGGCAGGCTTCACCAAGAACAGACTCAACAGGGGAAGTTTATTTTGCGTGAAAGCGAGAGGCTAATATGACAGTACAAGGACAGCCTACCAACGGATACACTCCCTTTTCTGCCAACAGACATGCCAGAGCCTTGGGAAACTAGAGAGCCTGATATCCAGGTCCGCACCACAGTTCCTTATCTTTCTACTGGAGACTGAAGAAAGCTACCTAAAGGAAGCATGGATCTATGTTTACACTGATGGGTCAGCTACCGATGCAGTGTCCGATGGAGGGGCAGGCATACTCATTCGTTTCCCAGAAGAGACAAATGCAAATTACCAACTGGAAGGCACTGCACCAACTAATGTGCCCAAACTGAAGCGCTCATGAAGGCTGTCTCCACTGTTCAGGCGTTCGATGACGATTGCACACAGGTTGTTCTCCTCTCGGAAACCCTCTCTGTTCTGCAGGCGTACCAGTACGACAAGCTCCCTCACCTGTCCAGAGCTGTCCAGAACTACAGCAAGTTGCCAGATAAAGACGGACAGACCTACAGTGGATTCCAGCGTATGATAGAATTCCAGGAAACGAGCAGGCGGACGTCCTTGCAATAGAGGGATCCAGAGGAGAGCAAATCAACAACCGTGTCAGCTTCCACGAAAAGAAGACAATAATTGAGGCTTTAACAAGGCCACTAGTGTAGAGGGACGATTATCATCTACTGTCCCAGGAGCAGCAAGTAGTTCTGGTGTGATTGCGCACCAACCATAACAGGATCAACAGCCATTTGCACCGAAAGATGAAGTACCATCACCTCCCTGTTCCTGTGGTCTAGTAGACCAGACAACAGAACATGTCCTCCAGAGATGTCCCCTTCCCAAGGAGGCAAGAGAAGAAGTGTGACCCATCAGCACCAAACTCCATGGATCCAAGGGAAAGCTGGAAAAGACAGCACTATTTATCAAGAGAGCTGGTCTGGTCATGTAGCGGGTGTAAGAAGACCAGGTAACCCCACTTACTTTATCAAAATCGTTTTAAACAAGCAATTTACTAACATGTAATACTTAAAATACATTTCCATTCCTATTTTTACCTCTAGATTAAAGATCTACAAACACAAGTATTCATTTTCCTGTTTTGCTGCAGCTCACAAGAAATGTGTTGTAACATTTGAATATTTCAGCCTGTTTTGTGTGTTTTGTATTAAAATCAGACCAAACACAAGGGCATCGCCAAGCAGCAGATATGTCCTTTGCCGGCAATGCCCTGTACCTGCCCCGCCCTGTACCTCCCTTGCCCCTCACATGTTAGGCCCCCGTCCTCCTTGTGGCCTTTGGGTGATACACCTAAACACCCTTGACTGGGTGCAAATCTTTTTCCAGGATGCACACCCTTAATTGGTGGGGTGTACACCCTTAACACTGAAACATGTCTTCCGCCCGGTGGCTTTTAAGCCCCAACGTGGCACATTTTGTGCTACGATGTCTTTTACTTTTAGTATTAGACCCCCTTCTTTGCCGGGATGCACACCCTTAATTAGATTGGGGTGTACACCCTTAATCAATGGGGTGTACACCCTTAATCAATGGGGTGTACACCCTTAACTCGGAGACATGTCTGCCGCTCGGCGACATTGAAATCCCACGTGGCATAATTTGTACTGCAATGTCTTCTACTGTTCGTTTTAGACACCCACACAAAATTTGGAGTGGTTCTATACAGTATTTCACGAGATATAGAAGGGTGAAGAAAAACAGAAATATGTCTGCCGCTCGGCGACATTGTACTTCTGAGGGATAATAGATGTACGAATGTGTCATTCTCTTAGTCTCACATCCTCACACAAAATATGAAGGGATTGTCTTCTAGTTCATCAGATACAGCTTGGACAAGAAATATATAGAGCAAAGAAGGAAATGTCGGTTTTCAAGGTCACACGTCATGGTCAAGGTCAGCATGGCGATAATGTTTGCTCGGATGCTTTCTACTCTAGGTTATACAGTACCACACACAATCTTAAGCGCTTCTGTCAAGTACAAATGTGGAAAATATAGACCCCTACCACTTTGAAGGCCTACCGATCTCCCCGACCTTGATCGGTATGCCATCGTCAGAACGGCAATAAGCCAAAGTACCTACATGCCAAGTTTGAAGACCAACGGTGTGGAAGTTATGGCCCTTTAAAGATTTTTGGTTTTCAAGGTCATATGCCAACAAAATTATTTTCACTCTTTTATTGTCCAAACACGTGAGTAGAATATCTCAACCGGTAAAAACACCAATTTTCAGCAAAAAGAGTTGTTTTCTGACTTTCAAACCGAGTACTCACACTGCTTGACTGAAAGATGGCGGCTAGGCCTACATGCAGCTGTTCCATCTGATCAACTCCAGATAGATCTACCATTTCAGTACTTCGCCTCCAGCTTCCCAGGTCTTCAACCATCAACACGTACAGTGGCTACACTGCATACCTACTGCAACATCAAGGTAGGATCATTCTTATTATACTTTCAATCTTGCCTGTGAAAACGTCTCAAGGCTCAAGATACCACTCAGCAATACTTGCCAACAACAGTGACAACCGACATACAAAGTGATTGAAACTGACTCGCCAGAAACCCATGAACCAACACCTGTTGTAATCTACCAAAATCATCTTGCCTCTATGATAAACGGAAGAACTAATATACTCAACTAAACTTAAGTTCAATGAAAACTGACAGTTTATTGAAACCCAAACATATGTCTACAGTGCATCTCATGTGCTCAACTTTAGTAATTCTTGCCAGTCTTATTTACCTGCACTCCAAAATGTCCTCAACCCCCAACTCTCCTACCAGCACATCACAAAACTCCTATGCCCCCTGTGGTGTATGCGACCTAACTGTTGGCTGGGACCAGTGCGCAGTGGCCTGTGAGACCTGTGGTCTTTGGTACCACACCTCCTGTCAAAACATCCATACCAAAACCTACTCCGACCTGAATGAAACTGATGTGACGTGGCACTGTAACATCTGTGACAATAACAACTGGAGTGGAACAGCTTTTGACCTGCATGGTGTTGAAGTAGAGCAAGCCTCAGAAGGCAGCGCACTCAGCCGCATGTCAGTCCCCTCCAACGCAGATGGCTTCACGCCACTTCATGCCTTAACACCTACTAGACAGTCTCAGCAAAATAAGCAGAAAGACCGTCCTCTCCGCCTCCTGAACATTAATTTCCAAACTGCGTTCTCCAAAACATCTCAGACGCCAAACCTAGTAAGCAGCCTCAAGCCTGACATCATCATAGGGACGGAAACATGGCTGGATGAAAGCATTAAAAACAACGAAATCCTACCGGACACTTTTCAGATCTTTCGCAAAGACAGAAATAGACAGGGATGCAGAGTACTCATCGCTGTAAAGGAAGGCATCCAGTGTATCACAATGGAACACCTGAACACTGACTGCGAACTCCTATCGATCAAACTCCTATCCACCACCAGGAGCTCCCGCCCAACCCTGATCGGCGCCTACTACAGACCCGATTGTGCCGATGCCACCAGCCTGACCCAACTGTCAGAATCCATACAGATAGCAACTAGAGAGATCACCTCCACAAATGTATACCTAGTGGGTGATTCAAACTTTCCTGGTTTTGAATGGAATACAGCAACCATCAAATCTCCATGCCCCTCCCATAGTCTCCACAGAGTCTTCATGGACCTGCTAAATGACAACGGTCTGGAACAGTTTGTGACGTTTCCAACAAGAGACAACACCACTCTTGACATCGTCGTCACAAACAGCCCCCACCTAGTACCTCGAGTGGAGCCAGTGCCCGGTCTATCCGACCATGACGTTGTGTACTTTGAGGTGAAGACAAGAGTGCTGATAAGGAACGGCCCTCCCAGCTCATTCCCTCTGTACAAAAAGGCCAACTGGGATGCCTTGAAGGAAGACATGGCAGCCCTGAAAGATAAAGTGGACGAGATGAAGCCAACCGCAACAAGCGAAGAACTGTGGACCTTCTTCAAGAGAAGCCTCCTTGAAAGCATCGCCAAGCACATCCCCGGTAAAATCACACGCCGCCGAGCAGGTCAGCCCTGGGTTATGCCTGAATTGCGATGTCTGATTCGCAAGAGGGACAGGAAGTATAGGCGATGGCGGAAAACAGGCCTTGAGGAGCTCCAGACCGAACTGAAAGTCCAGAGAGAATTGAGGAGAGCGCACTGGAGATATGTTGCAAAGCTTTTCGTCCATCAAGATGACGAGACAACCAAAGCGCCCTCAACCAAGCGATTCTGGACCTACATTAAGCACCAGCGAGCTTCAGCGGCCGGCATCCCTCCACTGAAGAAAAACGGCGCTCTCATCACAGACCCCAAGGAAAAGGCTGACCTTCTCAACACCAAGTTCTTTGAGGCTTTCAGTGACAGCAAAGCGTACACCGAGGAAGAAT
>JAGGCT020004215.1:152500-177500 GCA_017654935.2 Phymorhynchus buccinoides
TAAAGGTAGGCCATCGATCGATTTTAAAGGTTAATTCGGTAATTGTAATAGTTGAAATATCTGTAGATATTATCATTGTTTTACTTTCGTACCAAAAACAAATGTCTTTAGACCAAAAATGGGATTGACACGATCCCAGTCTAGATGACGAGATGAATCTTAAAAAGGAATTGCTGGGAGACACTCCCGAGGAAAGATCCCCCCCCCCCCTCCCCCCCAACATGTTGGTTGGCTGGCTTACCCTGGCTAAAAGTCTCCAGGGATCATCCCAACAGCGAGAAGCACTTGAACACTAAGGTACAAATGCATCAGCTAGGGATGAGAACATTACGTGTGTGACCGTTTTTGATTACCCCGCCATGTGGGCAGCCACACTCCGTCTTCGGGGGATTTTAGACTGATGATGTTATGCTGGGAGCTTGTCATGGCTTAAGACAATCCCCGCACAACCATTCAGAGCATAACAACATTTTGATGTAGCCTTGGCGTTCTAGCTTATGTCACCTGATCTGACACAGCCTCATGCCAAGGCATACCCCAACATGTAACTTTGCCCATTAAGGATTGGGAGGTTATGAAAGTTCAAAACTTGTCAATTCTGAAAGAACTAAAACTGTTCCGGAAGGGAGCTGTGCACGAAGCCTCAGACACTGGAGAAGGCACGCGGTCAGGGCTAGAAATGGATGATTCTCCAAAGAAAAAGAAAATGAAAAGTCAGGATGAGGATGAATCTGATATTGAAGCTCAAGTTGAGCAGTTATTGACACAAGGTGTCAGTGACTGTCAGGATGAGATATCAGACGAGCATGATACTGACCTAGATTATTGCTTGAATGACATAGAGCAAGAATACGAGCTGGAGACTGACACAGGCCCAGCTGTTCAGGACAAATTTGCCAAAGTGCTATCGAAAATGACTCAAGGAAAAATGACCACTGAATTGCTCAACGAAAAAGGGGATAGGCACAAAAGACCAGAAAATTGTGACACTCTTGCTGTCCCAAGAGTAAATCCAGAAATCTTGGACAACAATATATGCTGAACCAGGGAAGAAAAAAACACCTGAAACAGACTGCAACGTCACTGGAACATACAACAAACAAACAACTACAAGACAAGTGTAAAGTGACGTTATTTTATTCACAAGAGACAAAACAAAACTACTGGATATTTCGGCGAATGCGCCTTTATCAACACAGACAAACAAGAAAACAGCAAACAGCAAATATAGCAAAAGGAGCAAAAAGCAGGCAAAAAAAGGAGCAAAACACCTACAAGATCAAAATAAAAAAACAATACTTCCCCTGTACAGTCCAATGCGGAAATAATAAGCCGCGGGCAAGGTGTGTCTCCCATGGTCACGGTTCAGTGTGGGCTTGGTGCCCGCGATGTAGATGGCCTCCTTCACCCCTCTCTGGAACCATGTGCTTTCTCGGTCCAGCACAGAGATGTTGTCAGGTGAGAACTGGTGGTCGTAGTTGGACGCAACCGGTGACGAATCCCGTCTGTGCTCCGTGACTCTCTTCCTGAAGTTCCTTTATGTCTCCCCAATGTAGACCCCCTTGTCAGTCTTCACAATCAATGCGGTAGACGACTCCCGGCTGGTCAAGCTTGTCGGTCTTGTCTTTGGGGGCAACAGGCTTGCTGCGGATGGAGTTGCATGGCTTGCTATGGACTGCGACCCCCAGTCTTTCTGATCTTGAGGCTGAGAGCCTCTGTGATGCCACGAACATAAGGGATGGTTACATACCCGCGGCGAGGGGTCTGGCGCAGGTTAGAGGTGTGGGGAGTAATCTTTTTGCTCCCTGGTTCATTCCATGTCCACTTGTGGTACCCTGAGATGGAGAGCTCTTCTGTCAGGTGGTTCAGGACTTCTGGAGTGAAGCAGATGGTCTTTGCTCTGTGTCTTAAGGTCTGGATAACCCCCAATTTGTGTTCCAATGGTTGGTTGCTATCGAACTGGAGGTATTGGTCAGTGTGGGTGGCTTTCCTGTACACGCTGAAGACTAGGGCACCATCCTGTCTTGTGATGAGCGTGTCGATCATGGCGATTCGACCCTCCTCCTCCATTTCTCGGGTGAATTCGATGGAGGGGTGCTGGTTGTTGAGGTGATCCGTGAATTCCACCACGCCATCCTTGTTGATCAGCGCCATGGTGTCGTCCATGTAGCGGCCCCTGTAGCGAGGAGGAGTGTGGAACGAGGCCAGGGCTTTCTCCTCAAGGTCCTCCATGAAGAGGTTGGCTACAATCGGGCTGACAGGGGAACCCATGGCGGCACCTTCTGTCTGCTGGTAGTAGCTACCCTTGGAGGTGAAGTAGGTGGCCGTGAGGCAGCAGGAGAAATTTCACCGAAATAAAGAAAAACTTGGAAATGGCTTCCTAAGAGACTATAAAAAATATATGGAAAAGGCGTCCTTCAAACACCAGGAGACATAGACTAACAACCCCTTGACTGCAATCCACAGGGAAAGCGTAAATTCACAGACCAACAACTACTACAACAATTGAAACAGAGATAAGAACAAATAAGGAGTGATTGGATAGGCCACACTTCCAGAAGTCTCTTTCAAACCTCAGGAGACAAGTTCTTGACTGAAACACTGAACACTGAAATGTTTAAGCCAGGGAACGACAACAACAACAACAACTGAGCCATAAGCCCATATCATTGGGGGTCCTTGACTGGAATCCACAGGGAAAAGGAAAGACAGGCTTAGCATTTGAGTACTAACACAGAGTTGAAGACAGAGACTGCTGAAGAGGGTATCTCTCAAAAATCAGGCGCTTTGGTGGAATCTTGCTGCAGCCTTATCTTCTTTCCTCTGGAACTCTGAAGCTTACGTCTCCTGCAGGCCCAGACTTAACACAACATCAGTATGGTAAAATGATGCCACATGCTCTACCAACTAATTACTACAGAGTAGAAAGAACAGCATTGTCTCCTTACATGTCACAGCTGATAGGACGTTGGTGTAGCCAATCGATAAAAGCCGTTTACAAAATTGTGAGATTCTAATACATTCTTAAAATAGGTAATAATTGCACTGAAGCACTGCACTGGATTCCTTTGAATATTTCTTAATTTTACAAAAATATGAACAATAACATTCACATTGACATAGGTAAAATTACTGATTTTTTCATATTCTTACATATCTTTGCATGACTGGCTTTAATCGATATACTTCTGAAAACTAGATTAAAAACAAACAACAACAACCAGGAGTATCAAGCCACACATTATATAGGTTGTGATTGTACATTCAGATTTCTTTGGAAGTAGCACAAATGTTCTTCTTTATGTATACATATTGGACACAGGTCTTCCAGTTGTGGTGAAATATTTCGATTAGTTTTATTTGTAAAACAAGGCCAGTATTACGTTTTTTAAATTCTTTCCATGCAAATATAATTTCAATATCTTTAATTTTCTTTTTGTTTGTTTGAAAAATATGACATTGTAAACTCACCCTGAGATCCCAAAGGTTGAAACACTTTAAACCAAACAAACATTTTTGAATGCTGTCTTGATTTGTGGCCCCTCATCCTATCCTCACCATCCCTTTAAACCGTCTGAGTAAGTGTCTTTTTATACTTTGTTATTGTTATTGACGTACCTTGTACAAAAGAATCCAGAGATCACCCCAACAGCCAAAGCAATTGAACACTATGGTACAAATGCATCAGCTAGGGATGCGAACATCACGTGTGTGACATTTTATACTTTAAACCGTTGCTGTTAAATTGTTATTTCTTTAGCACAAAGTGTCACTGACCATTTTCAAACCAAATCTCCGGTTTTCTAGTCATGAATCTTTTGCAAACTTGTTCACAACCTAGGATCACAAGTTCTTAGTTTGCAATAATTATGTGTGGCCTCATCACGGCACATAAGTCCACTCGTGGAACGTATTACTTTTAAAAGTAAGAGTAAATTTGAGTGGGTGAATGAAGGAAGGAATGAAGGAAGGAATAAATGTTTTACATACAATTTGTTTATGTAATTGACTGCCCAATAAAAGCATTCTGAAAGACATGATTTTTTCATGACCAATGACTTCATGGAAGGTCAAAAATCTGAGATTTCAGACTCTATAAACATCAACACTACCGGTATTGGTGCCATGTGCCCCGGGGCTGACTATTTCCCGACACTAAACGAAACAGAGTTTACCATACTGCACGTCAATGTCACAGACTGTAGAAAGTACAGGAAAACGTTAGGCCTTGCAAACCAGGGTCTGGTGTACGGTGAATGCCGTGGATTACGTGGTCTAGATACTTTCTGCAACATGCACATAAAAGCTCTGCACAATAAAGGTGTTCTTATCCACGCCCTACGCTTGGAGTATTGGTGTGCTCCTAGATCAAGAGCATGGGCAATGACAGTGAAATATATCTATTCGCTTTATCAAAGTTACATTTCTGGACTATATTTTATGCGTTGCAATCAATTTAGCCAAGAGGAAATATTGTACCTGTCTGGAAAAGATGTATATGTTGCCCATAGCAACAATCCTTTAGTTACAATTCATTTTGACCACCACCAAAGGGAGACATTCGTGGTTCAACACGTGTCCAGTCACTCTGGTTTCTTAACTGCCCCGGTGGTAGATTTCAGGAAACGACGAAACTCGTTTCACACTGAGCTAAAATGGTGGCCAGATTTTGTTTCTATGATCAGCTTTCGACGGTCATACTCGCCCTCAGTTTGTATACGTCATAAGTCCCACATGTTAAAATTCACATATCACAAACACCCTGCAGAACAGGAAACTGTCAAACGCATGTGCGTAACAAACTTAACACCAGCAAAGGTGTTCCCAGGGTTCTTACTTGAAATTCACATTTTGAGCAAATCAAAATATGACATGAACGTTAAACTGTATTTCTCTGGACTTTCTGGGGGTAGCCAGCCAGGTTATTTACCCAGTGGTTTGTTCAACTGCTCTGTGACTCATTATTCTCACTTTCAGGATCACCTGCACTGTAACCTGAAGGCAGAGTGTGAAGATGGTAGAGATGAGACAGAACACTGTCCCTACAGTAGTCTACAATGCCAGGGGTTAGTGGCTTCACGTGGAAAATGTTATAGACTGGTAGATTGTAAAGGATTAACTAACATTGTTTACTATGACTATATCTGCAAAAGTTTAGGTGGACAGTTAGCTTCAATAAAAACAAGGCAGGAAAAAACTGATGTGTTGGCCATTTTTAAACATTATTTTACATTCAATAGTTTCTTTGGCTTCGGGGTAAACGGGTATACAGGACCATTCATGTACAGTAAGTTTTATACATGGTCTAATAATACATTGGTCTATAACACGAATCACATCACAGGTATCCGACTAAGGCCTGGAAGGCTAAAACTATATAGTAATATTCATGATATGCTCATTTCCTTATACCCCAAATCTTTCAGAAAGGCCAGACTACCATCAACTGTACTTTGTGAGACAAAGTATCAAGCACCCAGGACACTTACTTCCAAATCAGTTTTCAGTGATCTGCATCACTCTAAATTTATGTTCACAAACACCCGTCAGTGTTTGGTTGTTTCAACACATAAACATGCAACACATCAGTTTTTGTTTTTTAACCTGAACAAAAAAAATACGACAACGCCACGTTTACAGTGTTACATAGCTATGAACAACAGTGAAAGATGGGATTTGAAATCTCGCCACAGTATCTTGCTTGGTAATAAGTACAGCCTGTTTCAATGTGATGTGGGCAAATCGATGCATCACACTTTTGTTTGTGATTTCAGAAAGGACTGTTCTGATCACAGTGATGAGTCGTTTTGTGTGCACCCTTCATGCAATAATTGTTTGTGCTCTGACTCACAATGCATCTTGCAAAGTCAGCATTGCAATGAATTTTCAGACCTCTTGGACAGTTCTGATGAAGCTAACTGCCGCCATACACTTTATTTGTATTTGAGAAGACACGTTTCCATGCAGAAAATGTACATTAACTTGGACGGCACTGGTTACTTCACTCAACAGCAGATTACAGATGAAGACTCTTGCCCAGATTCTCATTACCAATGTCCAACAGAGTGGCCGTACTGTCTCCCTATGTACACCCGATGCAACGGGTTTTCTGACTGCGTTTATGGCGAAGATGAACACGACTGTGAGAGTTTCACGTGCCCTAGTTACTATCAGTGCAGAGATTCCACAGTGTGTCTGCATGAAGATCACCTGTGTGATGGATTTCCTCAATGCCCTCTGCAGGATGACGAACTCCTGTGTGACATGACCTGTCCTGAGGTCTGCCTATGTCAAGGTCATTCCTTTTTCTGCAGTGAACCATTTCTGGCTGCTCTCTACCCTCAGCTACGTTACCTGGAAGCATCAGGCTCAGGCATGTCGACGGCTGACTTCACTACAGCTGATTATCTTATCCATTTGAGTCTGTCGTTTTGTTCCCTGGATAATATTTCACATACAGACCTCAGAAACTTGCAGTACCTTAATCTTGCCAACAACAACGTGAAAGAACTTGACATAACACTTTTTGTAGAGCTGGTTAATCTTAAATATGTATTCCTATCTCATAATCCTATACAGACAATAGTTAATAAACTATCAAATGTTATACTTGATAGTCTGGCGGAAGTGGATGTATCACAAACACAGATTAATATACTCAAAGATGAATTCTCTTTATATTTTCCCAATCTAAAATATCTAAATATATCATATTCTTTTACAGAAACAATTGGTAGGAATAGTCTGAAAAACATGCCTCAGTTGTTTGAACTGGACCTGAAAGGAATCCTAGTAGATTCATTTCCTTCAGGCGTGTTTCGTAAGTCTAGTAATTTACAACGTATTTTTGCTTCAGACTATAGGTTTTGTTGTGACAATCTGTTCTCTAAAGAGTCAACAAAGAGAGACTGCTCATCACTTTATGCTGTACTTCCTTCGTGTGAATCGCTGATGCCATCAGAACTACATCTGATTTTCTTTGGGTTTGTGTGTGTCTCGTCTATCTTTGTAAACTTACTAACCATTTTATTAACTTCATTGACTGAATTCATCAGACAGGTAATTGACAGAAATTTTGTAAGGATCATTATACATTTACATGTAGCTGATATTGGCATAGGAACTCATGTGGGAATCTCTTTATTAGTTGACACATTATCTCGGGGAGAATATATACAGTTTGAAAAAACGTGGACCAACAGTTTAACCTGCAAACTGTCTGGTTTTCTGTTCCTTTGGTGCTGTGAGGTATCCGTTTTCATTCTGGTTCTCACCACCCTGGGTCACACCATTCTTCTTTGCACCCCCAATGTTTCCTGGAGGTCTGATGACCGTTTCCCTGTCATCCTTTGTGCAGTGATCTGGCTGGTGGCATTCTGTGTGGCCCTCGTCCCTTTTCTTCCAGGACTGTCCCACTTAGGCCTCTCCGGTCAGTCTGGTCTGTGTCGGTTGGCTTTATTCCAACACTGCACCTCTGACCAACCGTTCAGGTGGCTGAAAGTTATTGTCAGTCTCAATTGTGTCCTGTGTATATCAACTGTAGCTTGTAAAGTTGGTTTGAACGTTCATTTGCCAAAGTACACGTGTTTGCTGAACCCCGTAAACCGGCCACTTTTTCCCTCTGTCCATCTGGTCAGGAGTCTGACTACCCCTCACACCCTGTGCTGGTGTTCGTTGGGTTTAGTGACAGTTACTATGTTCATCACTAGTGCGGCTTCAGTGAGACAGATCCACAACACCCTGGTTGTGTTTGTGTTACCGCTCAGCTCGGCGCTTGACCCACTGTTGTACCTGTGGACTGTGGTATCCCAAAAAGGAGCAAAGGTACGGGAAGAAAAGGTGCTGAAAATGCTAAGAAAAAAACTTGACACCCGTGGTAAATCAAAACAATAAAGCACAGTGTTTTTCTGAGCCCTGTAAACCAGTCACATTTCTCCTCTATCCACCCTATCACGAGCTGACCACCAGTTACGTCCTGTGCTGGTGTTCGTTGGGCTTGGTGACAATCATTATGTTCATCACTAATGTGGCTTCAGTGAATCACATCCAGGACACCCTTCTTCTTCTCTTTGGAACAACTGACAATAATCCCAGTCTGTAACACTGTTCACAAACCACCAATCCGACTATCATTGCCAAAATGTAAATCTGGTCTAAGACATTATGAAATTTTGACAACTGCGACTGTAACGCGTGCATGAGTGCATTGCTCTTTCGTTTTAAAAAAATAGCCATTCCTTTGCTGTGTTATTTATTAGTTATGCCTGTTATAAAAAAAACAAAGCAACTCACGCTATAAGATGAAGTGAAACTGAATAAAACAAAATGAAGAAAACCAAACCAGGAACATGCTAAGATGATTAATATTAAGCAAACCACCCCATTAAAGAAAACAATAGCTTCTGTTATATACATTTAACATTAACATTTCACTTTTCGACGTTTGAATGTTTGTTTTTCAATATTCTAATTAAAAGTTAGTGCACATAGTTTTATCTTATCTATTTCATGTTAAATGTATTTCAATACTATTATTAATTTGTTTAATACATTTATGAACATAGAATATTGCATGTTTGCAACACGAAGTGCAGTTTTTACTTCCCGAGGGAAGTAAAATCCTGTGAGTTTTTATTAATTTGGCACATTGCTATGTGTTTCTTCATGGCCGGATTCACTTTAATGGGCACCTTGCAATTAAAGAAATATTTGGTCAGTCTGTTTCGTAGTCACAATGTTGAGATTTCACTTAGAGATACCTGGACAGAGCATGATTCCATTGAAAGCAGCTTACATAAATAAATAGTGCATGGAAAAACAGACACAGTGGAATTTGGGCATCAATTGATATTTTATTTTTTCATGATGACGCAATGATTCCTTATTAATACACAGAAAACCGAACTGGGTTATCTTATCTAGTTTTTATTTTATAATTATTTGAAGTTTGGCATTCCAGATAGATCATTTGCAGAAATCGGACAGAATTTCGCCTCTTTCTTTCTTTCCATTGACTTGATTTTAAAAAATCAATCAAATAAACAAAGAACTCGTTACAAATTGTCTTTCATGTTGTGGATGCTGGTAGCTACATACAAATAGTCATAACTATGACCTAAATTTAAACAAATATATTTTGGGGGTTGTTGACTATATTTTACTTTTGCTCAAAAACATTCTGAGTGGCTTATGTTGGTTTTTCCCATACACCACCACAGATAATGCATGTTTAATATGCATTATGTTTTCTGTCTATAACCACAAAGATTGTCGTTTTTATTTGTATGAAAAAAGCATTAATGATGTAGGTTTGATGTTTGATGTAGGTTTGATGTTCATGAATACTCTCCAATAACTAGGCTAGCATTAAGATTAGTATTATATTACATCTGCTAAATTGTATTCACCCGTTCTTTCGCTACTTAAAGGGGCACCCTGACGGATACGTTTTTGCAAGAAACGCGTCGTGATCAGCAAAAAAACATCCTACGTTTTTGCAAGAAACACGTTGAGATCAGCAGAAAAACAACCTTTACAGAGATAGCAACACTCGCTTTGCTCTAGTTTTCTATAAATCAAACCATCAAATCGGCGATTCCTCCATGGCGGAGGTTCTGGAAGTCAGATTCTTTCAGTGAAAGAGAAGACATGTGCCTTCACTTTTCTAATGGCTGCCTGAATTAGACCAAATCGTTTGCACGAAATTTCCACAATACAAGCCCTTTTATACAGTTAAAATACCTCAAATGCAAAACCTGCCCCTTTATCAAAAAACACACATCCATCATTGAACCATCTGGGAGTTTCCCTGTTCGATCCCATTTCAATTGCCAATCAACCAACCTGGTATATGCCCTCCAGTGCTCATTGTGCAACAAAATATACTTAGGAGAAACCTACCGTACACTCAACGAAAGATTTACTGAACACCTTAGAAGTATCCAGCTGGAATACCCCACCCCTGTAGCTGCCCACTTCAACAGCCAAAACCACAACCAAAGCTTCTTACAAGTAACTGCACTTTAGCAAAACTTCTCTGTGCCGAGGGAATGGGCTAAAGGTGAAGTCTCTAGGGGCAGCCTTTTAAATAGTTACATTTTCAATGAGAAAAGTTTCCTTTGAGCCCACTTCTCTAGGGTGGAGAGATAAGCAACTTCCTGGCCCCTTTTTATTTAATAGATTTATATTTTTGCCTGGGTTCTGGCTCGTATGATTGAAGGAAATACAAGTGGTAGATTTGCTTTAAATGACAGACAGAGAGAAGTAGATTTTTACATGAAGCTCACAAAACTTCCACTCTCATCTGTCTGACCAAAGGGTGAGAATTATTTGTACACTTGTATTTTATTAACTCACAAATCTGTATAACAGATTATGAAGCAATAAGAAAAACAGCTCAATGGCGCCAAAACTAAATATGTATGAAAAAATGAAATCTGAAAGGATTGTACAAGACTTTTGTCTGTCTTAAAAGTTTAGCCCCAAGCCGGAAGAGTCACTAATATTATCAAGTGTCTGGGTTAAGATAGGGTTCTTTGCCCTGTCCCAAGGACTTAGCTGAAGTAAGTTTCCTCTGCTGGGATCGGTGAGCGCTGGGGTGACTAGGCTGGCTCTTCAGGTGAGAGGCTGTCCAGTAGTTCAGGATGAGGCATCACGGGATGGCACGGCACAGGAGTGGTCTCCTCGCGGTTTCTGGGTGCGGTGACGGCTTGACTGCGGCACCGTGTACGTAGTCGAGAGTCAGGGATTAAGCTTCCTGACCACGATGCCCTGCTCAGAATCAAAGGAGAAAATGGGTGTAGATCTCTATGGATTAGAGATATGAGCTTCAGCTGGTGGGTGATTAGTGGATCCCAACCGGCTAGAAGGCCGCCCTTGTACAATAGTACTATGAAAAATGATATGAATTTCAGTTGGCAAACTGAAATAAAACATGAAAGGTGTACTGGAATCAACTGTTCTGATTCAGTAACAAGCTAGATCAAAATCTATGATCAATCAAGCAAACAAATATAATTCTCAGTCCAACACTTGAAAGGAATGTAAAGTGAACAAGTCAAAAGCTGCAAGTTTCCAACCAAGTAGTTTCACACATACACATGTATAGAAAGGATAAATAAAATTAGGCATAGAATCAGGTTCTGGCACCACAAGAGTTAAAGTAAAAATCAAACACAATAATTAATATGTGCACATAATTATACCAGCATATTTACCAATTCTTTTCACTGACACCTCTACTGCTTACTCAACCTGGAACATAGGATCTGGATCAAAAACAGAATCAAACAAAAATAAATCTCACGCAAGTATTTTACACCCAACCACATTCAATATTACTTTCGAGTTGGGCTAAAAGTATTACTGGCAGGTAACAAGCAGACGGTTTGTTCCTACAGTGTTGACTCGGCCAGGTTTTAGTTTGTTTGTTTCTAGACAAAGAGAATGTTGTGAGTTTTGCCTCCCACTATGCATTTCCCACTTGATTTCAAATCTACAGTGTACTTTCATTGGCTGCATAGTAGACAAGAGAGAAAGAAACAGATCATGCGCTGTCAGTGACGTCACGCGCTTCATACTGCAGTGTCGGTGTCAAAATCACATGATTGTCGGTAGACGGACGATCAAAAGGCACTGATTGCAGGCGGGGAATTCTGTGACATCACAAGATTGTATCCCTGTGGATAAGAACAAGGAGTGGAGGGATGAAAATAGTAGGGGGGGGGGGGGTGTAGAGGAGAAGGTGGGGTGGGCGTGACACATTCCATCACATTCTCAACAGCAGTGCATAGAAAACACATGGAATCAACCCTGATTGCCCACTTGGGGACCACGGTCCCCAGTGGCCTAAACAGTCTCCAGTGACAATGACGCCCTTCCCTCCTCCCCTCCCCCTTCTCCTGCCCCCTGTTTCACCTCACCCCATTATTCTTCGTTTTTTCAACTTAAACTTTTTCTTCCCCCTCCCCTCCCTCATCAACAGCCAACAACCCAACCTTGCTACAATATCTCCTCCATGCCACTACTACTCTTCCCATACACCCACCCCTACACCCTGCCATCCTTCTCTCACTATTTCACCCTGAAATCTGTTCAGCTTGTCCCTACCAAATTTATTAACTGTACTCAAATCCACAAGACACTTTTCTACTACAGCAAAGCCCAAACATCTCAGTCTGGAAAAAGAGCTAAGCTCGAAAGCTTGACTAACTCTTCTACCAAGTTCCCCCTGTCAAGGACAGTTTTTATACAGTTTACCAAAAGGAGTTTCGTTCACAACAAAGGACATAGTTCCTTTTGTTTTTACTGCACCACAAAGAAGAGAAAGCTTAAACTACTCTCAGTGGCATCCACCCACCCTGTCCAAAATGGCTTCTCTCTCCAGCAACTCCGCCAAGGAGGAATCGCCGTTTTGACGGCTTGATTTCTTGGAAATCAGAGGAAAGTGAGTGTTCCGATCCTTGGAAAAGGCTGTCTTTCTGGTGACCTCGACGTGCTTCTTGCAAAAACTCAACCGTCAGGGTGCACCTTTAATGTGTTTTCAAATGTGTACCAATTCAAAGCAGGGACTAGTCTTGTGCTGGTTATGACTTCTAAAACATCAGGGTACATTGCGATGGATATGAATAAAACTAAAAGCAATAATGCCTCAGTCCTTGTTGAGATCATTTTAGTAGATGTTACACCTAAATCGACAGTTGTACATAGTGTGAAGCTGATGTCTTTATTCAGAAAACGTTCTTCTGCTAAATTGACAGCACACGGTTATGAGTTTAATTTTCCATCTGATTTCCTTACTGGCTTAGTTACTGCACATGACCGAAAGTTGACTATAACATTTCATTGTAACATCACAGACACAGTCACACCATGTTTTCGTATGTTTGTCTCGTTTTTTCCTGAAGTTGAAGCGCCTAAAAAACTGTCCAACGGTCTGTGGAACTGTTCAGTGGAGAACTACTCCAGCTTCCAGCATCACCTGGACTGTAACCTGTTGACAGAGTGTGAAGATGGAAAAGATGAAACAGAACACTGTCCCTTCAGCAGTGAGCAATGCAAGGGAATGGTCGCCTTGTGTGATCGTTGTTATAGAATCTTATGGGGTAAAAGGCCTAAAGAACATATGTGTGAAAGTTTATCAGGAAGTATCATGAATGTACCGTTATGTCTTTATGATCCCTACAGAGAAATAGCCAGGAAGACAAAAGGATTTCTGTATTTGATGAACCTGTACATAGGCACTCGTTTGAATGACCTGTCATCTAAAAATATATACAGACATGTTATTCATGATACCAAAACTGCTTTTTTTCATTATTTTACGCTTTATGAAACTGTAATTAATGATGGTCACGTTGATCACTTTTCATTCAACCTTGATGGGATGACCTTGCATATGGCGCTGGGTTCTTTAGGACATGTCAATTCAGTGTGTGAAGTGACGGCAAATAAAGGTTTAAAGAACTCATCTGCTCTTAAGAAAACTGTCATTGGCACGACCCATTTTCCTTTAATCATTGGGCAGCATGACATGACACTCTGTGATCGCAATTACATGACATATACTTTTATCTTATGTGGTTCAAGTCAATATACAACATGTAGACAAGGGCATAAATCTCCATGTTATTATTCAGATAAAAATTTAAACTCAAAGACATTGGATAAAATCAATGAAGTAGGAATATCCCCTACATTCGCATGTAGTGATGGTGTAATGTCTCTGCCATACAGTCTAGTGTGTGATTTCTTTACTGACTGTTTTGACTCCAGTGATGAAACATTTTGTCACAGACACTCCTGTAGGACAGAATTCACGTGCGCAAATCGCCAGTGTTTGTCGTTGGATAGAGTGTGTGATCAGTTATCTCAATGTCTGGATGAATCGGATGAAAAAAGATGTATCGTGTTCAGACATCAAAAGCCAATGATTCTCACACGTTTTCCTTCCCCAGCTCTGACTAATTTTGATGGCGTTAGATATTTCATCGTCTTGAAAATGAATTCCAACGAATCCTGTCCTAACAGTCATTATCGTTGCTATGGTGTCTTCAACGACTGTCTGCCGGTGTACACGCGGTGCAATGGGATGCACGACTGTATAGATCATGGGGATGAGCAGGGCTGTGGGGAGATGACCTGTCCAGGGTTTTATCGCTGCAGGTTGTCAACGATCTGTGTGCACAGTGACCACATGTGTGATGGCTGGCCTCACTGCCCGCTGCATGATGATGAACTGTGGTGTGACGTGACCTGTCCTTTGGCCTGCCTCTGTCAGGTCCACTCTCTGTTGTGTCCTCAGAGTTTCCGTGCAGAACTCTTCCCTGAAATCCGATCTCTGGACGCCACAGGCTCTGGCATGACGCTGCAGGATGTGGAGACCAACGTCAACCTCGTACATCTGGTTCTTGCCAGATGTGACCTGACAAACCTACCTGAAATAAAACTGTTGAATCTGAAGATCCTTGATGTTAGTAGAAACAATCTGCAGCATGTCAACATGACTTTTTTTCTTCAATTAGAAAATGTAGTGTCACTGTCCTTGTCTGCAAACCCCATAACTTCAATGAGTCACGTTTCTTCAGAAAGGATCCAAAATACTGAGCTGACATTGATGGATTTGTCACACACAACACTAAGTGTACTTAATTCCACATTTCTAGAACAGTTTCCTGGGCTGCAGATATTAAACTTAACTTCTACTTTCACCCATACTATCAGAGGAACTGGTTTTCAATTCATACCTAGGTTAACTGAACTGCACATGGAGGACAGTGCTCTGGAAATGTTTCCACCTAACATTTTCAAAGGTCTTGTCTCTTTGGGTTTCATCTCAACACAAAACTACAAACTGTGTTGCGTGGAAATACTTCCTGATAACTTTGACGCTTCGAATTGTTATTCCCCTAAAGATGAGATTTCTTCATGCAAAGATCTGCTGCAGTGGTGGGCTTACCGAGTGTTTCTGTGGCTGATGGCCTGTCTGTCACTGACTGGTAACGTCTTCTGTTGCTGTGCTCGTTTGTTTGTGAAGAGCATGGCGTCTTCCAGTGGCTTCAGTGTGTTCGTCACCAACCTGACCATGGCTGACTTTCTGATGGGGGTCTACATTGCCATGATTGGGGCGGCTGATGAACGGTTTAGAGGACAATATCTTTATAATGATGATGAATGGAAAAGTAGTGTGGTCTGCAAGATGGCTGGTTGTCTGTCTTTGCTATCCTGTGAGGTGTCAGCTCTGATCATCTGTCTCATTACCTTGGATCGGTTTCTTGTCCTGTGTTTTCCATTCAGCAACTGGAGGTTTGACAAAACGTTAGCTAGGATGGCCTGTCTGTTGGTTTGGCTGCTTGGGTTTGTTTTCGCTTTGCTGCCTTTGCTCCCAGCAACATCACACTGGGAGTTTTACAGCCAAACAGGCATCTGCATTCCTCTGCCAGTAACGAGGAAAGATTTCCAAGGCAAGCTTTATTCTTTAAGCATACTAATTCTTTTCAATTTTGTTTTGTTTCTATTGATCGCAATTGGTCAGGCGTTTATCTATTGGTCAGTTCAGAAACATGCCTTAACAGTAAACACAAACCAAATGTCTAAAGACATGACGATAGCTCGTCGCTTGATCACCATCGCACTAACAGACTTCATGTGCTGGTTTCCAATTGGCCTGTGTGGAATGTTGGCTTTAGCTGGTGTTCCTATTTCTGGGGAAGTGAATGTCGCTCTGGCGATATTCGTTCTGCCTCTAAATTCCGCTGTTAATCCATTCATGTACACATTTAACACTTGGATGGAGAAACGCAGGAGGGTGGGAGAATCTAAACTGTTACAATGCTTCGAGGCACATGGGGATGTGGTTCCAGAACAATCAGTTAAGTAATCATATAAACACAGCACATCACAAATATTTATGTTTCTAATCTCTTCTACTTACAATCTCTATGTCCTCCTTTTTTATCTGTTCCCCTATTAATATTCAAGTACAACGCATCCAGAAATTGGATTGCTCTTAGTCAACGATAAAGAAACTGAACTGCAGCTATCTCAAGCTGTAGCAAAAATTGTGCTCTATATTCAGATAACTTCACATCAAAGCAATGAAAAAATATGGTTTCTATCACAACATACGCGTAATACAGCAGACATTGAACTGTGAATACACCAGATACCACATAAGTGTTGAAGTATATTCAAATAACTTTACATCAAAGCAACGACAAAATATGGTTTCTATCACGACATAATACTGCTAAAATTCTTATCTTCTTACTCCCCCCTAAGTGCAACAGACTCTTCAGCCTGTTGAAGTCAGCTGCCCAGAGGAAGAAGAAAAAAAGCGTAAGCTCGTGACTCGGGACAAAGACACGTGCACATGTTTCGTCTGTTAAGATGGTATTATGTGACAGGTTTTGCACCCGGTCACACTGTCAG
This sequence comes from Phymorhynchus buccinoides, assembly GCA_017654935.2. Lineage (NCBI taxonomy): Eukaryota > Metazoa > Mollusca > Gastropoda > Neogastropoda > Raphitomidae > Phymorhynchus > Phymorhynchus buccinoides. The sequence continues at coordinate 168,929 of JAGGCT020004215.1, forward strand.
TACTGTGTGATTCATACACAAAGAATAGTTCGAATTATGTGAAGGAGGTGTGTACTTTGTGTTCTTTGTCGCTGACGAGTACAGCCTTGATTATGTCGAGTGAAAACAAAAACAGTTGATCATGGCAGGACTCGTTCAGACGGCGTGTACAATTGTCACTGGGTGCTATTTGATTTCTGTATGTTGATGCTTCTTTTTCTTCTTCTGCGTTCCCTGGCCAAAAGGTCATAATGGATAAGGTACGTATGTGTCCGGTTTTCAGTTTTCACTGGTCTCCCCGCTGCGTACAGCCGACACATTCCGATTTCGGAGGAGCTCAAAGGAGAAAAATTACTTGGAAGAGTTTTTTTAAAGACAGGAGAATGGGCCAGTAAGGCAGAAAGATAGTAGATGACAGAAAGCAAAGGGAAAAGGCAGAGTCAGAGAGAGTAGTAGACTAGAGGAAGTTACAAGCACAGAACTTCCAGAAGGAGGGGGACCTATTTTTTACGAAAGACTCCCCCGTATCCATACGGGTAGAACTCGTGGAAGGAGGCGGGGTCGTTCAGCTCCCCGTATGAAGGCACGAGGCATCCACCCACTTCCCCAGAGTATCGAAACAAACCGTTGGGAAACAGCCAGTAGGCACTATAACAAGAGAAACAAAGAAGGTTGATAAGGAATTATATAAATTCATCTTGACTAAAAACCTGTAAGATTTCTAACACTAAGTAATAGTCATGGCAACTGGCAAAGAGATACCCATGTCTTTAAAAAAAAAACCCACCAGAAGTTATTAAAATTCGTCTTGACTAAAAATTGTTTGATATCCGTGATATTATATTTATGTCATAAAAGGAACTGCAAATTCGTCTTGACTCAAAATGGTTTGACACTCATATGTCAGAATCTGATGCTCACATTATCTATGTCATGTCGTTGCACCTAACCGGAATTTATCTTTGGGAGATATTAAAGTATACTTGAACTTGATCTTGAACTTGATTTTTTTTTAAATGAATTACATAATACATTCTTCTTGACTGAACATTGATTGACTTCCACGAATCGTGGAAAACAGATGTGTATGTCATTGCTAGTAATATCAAAATTCGTTTTGACTGGATATTGTTCGAATTATAAAGTGCATCGTGGCAAACAGATACCTTCGACATACCCAGTAAAGGAGTTATAGCTTTGTAAATTCGTTGTGACTGAGCCGAAACATCAGCACTGCTTCATGCTACAAAACTGCTTTCAACATATTGCAAACCTGCCACTAAGATCGTCTTCTTTTCAGACTGTAGATCCCTGCTTCGGGGACGTCAAAACACCAGAAATGAACAAGAACCCTCCTAACGGCCTAACATAGATTCGCTCCCCTTGGACTGCTGGTTTTGTATTCTGCAACTTCAACAAGCCGGGGTGTGGCTGCGAGTTGGGACTCAGAATGAGCGGTGTGGGAGCAAAGATGGGACAGTCAAAACCAAAAAAAAGGAAATGAACAAGACCCGAAGTACATCAAGAAAGCCCTCCACGATCTTTGGAAACAGTCCTCCATCACACTCCAGTGGATTCCACCTCACTGTGGGATCACAGGACATGAGAAGGCTGACGCTCTATCCAAAGCAGGTATCAGACTGGAACATCTGAGCCATCCAGTGACCTTCAGGGAAGCCAAAACCATCATCCGCAATCACCACCAGTCCCAGGGAAGAGACGGCTGGGCAAAGGAGACGGTGTTGATCCAACCCACCAGCTCAACAGACACTAGCAGACAATGCTCTTCCGGCTGAGGACTGGCCGCTGCAGACTACTGAGCCATCTTCACCGACTCAAAATCTCCCACACAGATGAATGTCCGTGTGGGTAATGGCCCCAGACCTCAGAACACCCCCCCCCCCTCCAATGCTGTCCTGCCCACGATGCTCTACGACGCCAGACCTGGCCAGGGGGATTGGAGTTGCAGGTGCAGCTCTGGGGCAGCCGCCACGACCTGCTGGAGAAGACTGTAAACTTCGTCCTGGCAACTGGTTTAAAAGTCTAACGCTTTTTTGCCAACTGAATCCACCGCAGAAATCTTGACTGAATATTGTTTGAGACCTCTCTCTCTCTCTCTCTCTCTCTCTCTCTCTCTCTCTCTCTCTCTCTCTCTCTCTCTCTCTCTCTCTCTCTCTCTCTCTCTCTCTTTGTGTATATCTCTCTCTCTCTCTCCTCTCTCTCCTCTATCTCTCTCTCTCTCTCTCTCTCTCTCTCTCTCTCGCTCTCTCTCTCTCCTCTCCTTCTCTCTCTCAGTCTCTCTCATCTCTCCCTGGTTAAAAAAAATTCGTTTCGTTTCATCTCTCTCTCTCTCTCTCCTCTCTCTCTCTCTCTCTCTCTCTCTCTCTCTCTCTCTGTGCATATTGTAACCATGTGCATGACAAACACATGCCTAAACGCGCTCACCGGGCATGCGTCTGTATGTGCATAGTTGCCTTGGAAACGTAATTTTGTTCATGAGATTATTCACGAGTATTATTGTCTTGTTTTTGATGTTCATAATTGTGTTTGCGAGTTTACATCATCTGCACTTAAAACAAACAAAAATTCCTCCTCCTCCTCCTACTACTACTACTACTGCTACTACTACTGCTACTGCTGCTGCTGCTAGTACTACAGCTGTTACTGTTACTACTACTACAGCTGCTACTTCTACCACTACTACAAATACTACTACAGTACACCCCGCTTATAGTAAAGTCCAGGGGAGCAAGGATTTTCCTTTATTATAACAGGTTTTTCTTATAAACGATGTTCGGATATATAGTAAAGTTTTGATGATATTTTTTTTATCTTATCCGAGGACGTTTTTCAAAGTCAAAGCTAACGTAAAATACTGAACATAAACCCATCCCACCCCTTCCTTGTATGGTTTGAGGTCCAAAAAGGTGATTGGGTTTATACATGGTATATTTCCCTGTGCACAAAACAAAACTAGCTGTAAAAGCATATAGTGTACAACCTCTAACTTGCAGAATGGCCTTTGAATCTATTAATGCATGCACACGCACGTGCGTGCGCACACCCACCCCCACACACACACGCCGTGACCAAACTGTTTGCTTGCGGACATTTCTCCTACGGACACTTTGCCTACGGACATTATGCCTATGGTCACCATGCTCACCGGACATTTTGCCTACTGGACATTATGCCTACAGACATTATGCCTAATAATAGATTATCATGCCTGCAATAAATTATCGTATTTTCATGATGCTATATATAGTTTTTTCGAATTCATTTTTTTCCACTAAGTAATGAGAGTGTGGGCTCAATTGTCGACTTAGCTCGCATTTTCCTCTGTGTGAGGGCGCTACAGTAAAACAGATACACATTTAATTGCAGCCAATGACCGGACAGTTCTCAATTGTATGTAATGAATTGCAAATGAAGATTGTGGGCGGAAATGGTCGACTTAGTTCGCTGTTTCTGCCATGCGAGGGCGCTGCGGTAGAGCGGGTACAAACCTAGTAGCAGCCAATGTAATGTTAGTTTGTCATAATGAGTTTCATGAAATAAATTCGTGGCGAATAGTCACGTGTTTCGTGCCCAAGCTATCAACTGTATCGGCCGTTCTACCGCAGCGCCATCACGCAGTGTAATCAACAAAATTTTGTTTAACAAAATTTATGCACGATCTCTCTTTTACCTATAGTTTAAATAATAAAGTTAACTTTAAACAAGAATTTGTAAAAACAGAGAGAAAGAGAGAGAGAGAGAGAGAGAGAGAGAGAGAGGGGGGAGAGAGAGAGAGAGAGAGAGAGAGAGAGAGAGAGAGAGAGAGAGAGAGAGACAAAGACAGAGATGAGAGAGAGAGAGAAGGAGAGAGAGAGAGAGAGAGGAGAGAGGGAGAGAGAGAGAGAGAGAGAGAGAGAGAGAGAGAGAGAGAGAGAGAGAGAGAGAGAGAGAGAGAGTAGAGGGAGTAGTGAGACTGTGTCCTATTACATTGATGACGTATATCAAAGGTCAGGAAGAGGACAACATTTTTTATTGTAACCCAGGAGGAACCACAAATGACGTTACTATAGGAGGTTTTTTAAAAAAAAAATATAACCCAGTTGCTACTATATGTGGGTGGAGGGAGTTGTGAGACTGTGAGGCTTACATTGGTGATGTATTTACAAAGGTCATGAAGAGGACAATTTTTTTTTTGTAACCGAGGAGCCAGTCCTGTGGGGAACCAAAAGTGACTTCACTATAGCAGTTTTGTTTAAATTATAACTGAGTTGCTACTATCCGAGGACTATTTTAGTAATAAAACAGTAGACCTTTGGCCAGGAACCAGTGCTTTCCTTTACTGTAACCGAAATTGCTTATAACCGAGTTTACTATAAACGGGGAGTATTGTACTACTGCTGCTGCTGCTGTTTGCTACTACTCCTACTACTTACTACTACTACTGATCCTACTACTGCTGCTGCTGCACCTAATACTACTACAAGTACAAGCCATAAGCTCATCGTCACCGGTTGCAGGAAAAACAATCAATAAGCTATCAAAGTGTGCAACCACCTTTAACATTTAACGAATGGGGTTTTGTTTTCAAACTTGATTAGCTGGAAACGCTGGGGAAGTAATGAAGTAAGCCTATCTTGTATTATATATTCCGACACCCAACAGTGTGATAGTCCACACACTCTCTGTCTGTCTGTCTCTCTCTCTCTCTCTCTCTCTCTCTCTCTCTCTCTCTCTCTCTCTCTCTCTCTGCATATTGTAACCATGCACATAACAAACACATGCCTAAACGCGCTCATGGGGCATGCGTCTGTATGCGCATAGTTGCCTTGTAAACGTAATGTTGTTCATGAGATTATTCACGAGTAATATGTATTGTTGTTGATATCTATAATTGTGTTTGCGGGTTTAGTACTTTACATCATCTGCACTTAAAACAACAAAACCTCCTCCTCCTCCTCGTTCTACTACTACTACTGCTGCTTCTGCTGCTACTGCTGCTACTACTACCACTGCTACTACTACTACTACTACTACTACTACTACTACTACTACTACTACTACTACTACTACTACTACTACTACTAGCAGTTCACCCATCCAGTGACCTTCAGGGAAGCCAAAACCATCATCCGCAATCACCTCCAGTCCCAATGGAAGAGAAGGCTGGGCAAAGCAGACAGTGTTTATCCAACCCTCAAGCTCCAGACACCACCAGACAATTCTAGCTGAGGACTGGCCGCTGCAGACTACTGAGCAAATCTCAGCCAACTCAAAATCTCCAAACACATATGAATGTCCGTGTGGGTAATGGCCCCAGACCCCAGAACCCCCCCCCCCCCCCCCCCCCCCAATGCTGTCCTGCCCACGATGCTCTACGACGCCAGACCTGGCCAGGGGGAGTGGAGTTGCAGGTGCAGCTCTGGGGCAGCCGCCACGACCTGCTGGAGAAGACTGTAAACTTCGTCCTGGCAACTGGTTCACAACGTCTAACGCTTTTTTGCCAACTGAATCCACCGCAGAAGTCTTGACTGAATATTGTTTGAGACCTCTCTCTCTCTCTCTCTCTCTCTCTCTCTCTCTCTCTCTCTCTCTCTCTGTCTATATCTCTGTCTATCTCTCTCTCTCTCTCTCTCTCTCTCTCTCTCTCTCTCTCTCTCTCTCTCTCTCTCTCTCATCTCTCATGTTCCCTGGTTAAATAAAATTTCGTTTCGTTTCGTTTCATCTCTCTCTCTCTCTCTCTCTCTCTCTCTCTCTCTCTCTCTCTCTCTCTCTCTCTCTCTCTCTCTCTCTATCTCTCTCTCACTCTCTGTGCATATTGCAACCATGTGTATGACAAACGCATGTCTAAACGCGTTCATGGGACATGTGTCTGTATGTGCATAGTTGCCTTAGAGACGTAATTTTGTTCATGAGATTATTCACGAGTAATATTTTCTTATTTTGGATGTTCATAATTGTGTTTGCGAGTTTATATCATCTGCACTTAAAACAACAAAACATTCCTCCTCCTCCTACTACTACTGCTACTGCTGATGCTGCTAGTACTACAGTTGTTACTGTTGCTACTACTACTGCTGCTACTACTACTTCTGCTGCTACAACTACTACTACCCCTACTGCTGCTGCTGTTTGCTACTACTTCTACTACTACTACAACTAGTACTACTACTACTACTACTACTACTACTGCTGCTGCTGTTTGCTACTACTCCTACTACTTACTGCTACTATTCCTACTACTGATACTACTACTGCTGCTGCTGCACCTAATACTACTACAAGTACAAGCCATAAGCTCATCGTCACCGGGTGCAGGAAAAACAATCAATAAGCTATCAAAGTGTGCAACCACCTTTAACATTTATGGGGTTTTGTTTTCAAACGTGATTAGCTGGAAATGCAGGGGAAGTAATGAAGTAAGTCTATCTTGTATTATATATCCCGACACCCGACAGTCTGATAGTCCACACTGTCTCTCTGTCTGTCCGTCTCTCTCTCTCTCTCTCGTTCTCTCTCTCTCTGTGCATATTGTAACCATGCACATAACAAACACATGCCTAAACGCGCTCGTGGGGCATGCGTCTGTATGCGCATGGTTGCCTTGGAAAAGTAATTTTGTTCATGAGATTATTCACGAGTAATATGCATTGTTGTTGATATTTATAATTGTGTTTGCGGGTTTAGTACTTTACATCATCTGCATTTAAAACAACAAAACCTCCTCCTCCTCCTCGTTCTACTACTACTACTGCTGCTTCTGCTGCTACTGCTGCTACTACTACCACTACTACTACTACTACTACTACTACTACTACTACTACTACTACTACTACTACTACTACTACTACTACTACTACTAGCAGTTCAGCCATCCAGTGACTTTCAGGGGAGCCAAAACCATCATCCGCAATCACAACCAGTCCCAGTGGAAGAGAAGGCTGGGCAAAGCAGACGGTGTTTATCCAACCCACCAGCTCCAGCAGACAATTCTAGCTGAGGACCGGCCGCTGCAGACTACTGAGCAATCTCGGCCAACTGAAAATCTCCAAACACAGATGAATGTCCCTGTGGGTAATGGCCCCAGACCCCAGAACACACCCTCCAATGCTGCCAGGGGGAGTGGAGTTGCAGGTGCAGCTATGGGGCAGCCGCCACGACCTGCTGGAGAAGACTCTAAACTTCATCCTGACAACTGGTTCAAACGTCTAACGCTTACTGCCAACTGAAACGACCGCAGACATCTTGACTGAATATTGTTTGAGACCTCTCTCTGTCTCTCTATGTCTGTCTCTCTCTCTCTCTCTCTCTTCTCTCTCTCTCTTCTCTCTCTCTCTCTCTCTCTCTCTCTCTCTCTCTCTCTCTCTCTCTCACTCTCTCTCTCTCTGTGTCTCTCTGTCTGTCTGTCTGTCTGTCTCTCAAAGTCATTGGATCCGAAAATGCTGCGAGTTGATCTGAGTTTTCACGCTCTAGCTTAAAGAATATGGAAAGCAATAGTGAGATAGATTAACAGAATTTGCGCACGAGCATTCTGATGCTGGAAATGCTTTGCGATCATATTCATTACAGTTATGTCTGCATTCTCAATGCCTCTGCAGTCACGGTATGCGGACTGGAAAGTAAGCCTACTAAGTGATTAGCAACTGCGGTCAAAGTAATGTTGCTGATCACTTGTTCCATACGTTTGGCCATTACAGACGTGAGGGTGACAGGTTAGATACCATTCACCTGGCCCCGTAGTCATGAGCGCGTATTAGACATTCAAAACGGGGATTGGTATGTAAATTAGCCTAAACAGCCAATAATTTTTTTATTTAGATTTTTGCTGTACCATCTTCTGGGCCGTACAGTGGTGGTGTTCCAACGCCGCTCATTCTGAGTCTCAACTCGCAGCCACACCTCCGCACGTTCAGGTCGCAGAATCCGAGACCAGTAGTCCAAGGGGAACTAATCTATGTTAGGCCGTCAGGAGGCAACCAACCGAGGAGACACTGCACTGTTGCTGAGTCACTTCGGTGGAGTTCAGTAGAGACTGTTCAGGACACCACCTACTAAGCCCCCTACTAACGACACTATTCTCTTAGTCGCGGAGCCAGCGTGAGTGAGGTCCTCCTCCGAGGGCGCCACCACGACCATCCACCGACAGCTCCTCAGAACACACTGCTCCCCATGACTTTGACCCGAACGCACCAAGGCATAGACTGGATCGGAAACCGAAACGGAGGTCACCATGAGAGCAGGCTTGCAAAGCCAAATAATTTTAGGCATTTTTCTTTTTAATGATTGATAGAAATGAGGCGGATGACTATGATGATGCTATGGAGTTCCGTATCGGTCTGAGACTGCATGACACTGTCATTGACAGGGCTGTATTCTACGCTTCCTTTCATAATGATATCCCGGCGTTAACCAGGCCCGAGAACTACAGACACCTGCAGTGTTGGTCTTGAAATTAGAGCAACACTCTCAGAATCGCATCCGTTAAGCGGATGAAGCTCGACTGTGTGGTTTTAGTTTTCCCATTGAGCCCATAGCCACTCACTCTGGGTAGGACTCGGTCCAGGACCAAAAACACATCGCCTCTGATGGGATTCGA
>JAGGCT020004215.1:187500-195000 GCA_017654935.2 Phymorhynchus buccinoides
GGCCTCCTTTTGTATGCTGCATCTTCGTTAAATTTCAGGAAACTTGATAACCTCACTAATTGCTCTGTTGAATCATTATGGATAAATATTACGATAAAGAATAATAGACCACTTATAATTGGATTTGTATATAGAAACCCAGCAGAAACAACAGACTGGTACGATAACTTTAATTCTTTAATGGATGAAATAACAATGCTAGATCTTGAAACTATAGTCTTAGGGGATTTTAACATTGATCTACTGAAACCCAAACCTAAATGGCGTCAAATTTATAGCTTGCACGGCTTTGAGCAATTAATAAACCAGCCAACCCGTATAACCGAAACCACTAAATCTTTAATAGACCATATTTATACAAATACAAAGCAACCGATCATAGAAGTATGTGCTCCACCTTCTGGCTGTAGTGATCACAATGTCATCTGTCTTACCTGGTACAAAACCCACATAAAAATTCCTAAGGTAGGACACAAGATTATATATTACAGAAGCTTCAAAAACTTCCACGAACAAGATTTCCTCTCAGATCTTGCCAATGCACAATTGGATGCCATATATCAAATTAGAGATCCTGATACAGCAGTCGAATTTTGGTTGAACAGATTTATATCGGTTTATGACAAGCATGCTCCATTCGTTAAGAAACGAGTCAGACAAGAACCGAAACCACCTTGGATTAGTAAAGAAATTGATGCGGAAATAAATACACGGAATCACTTAAGTAACCATGGCACAAAGAAAGAATTTAATAGACAAAGAAATAAGGTCACTAATATGAAACGCAAAGCAAAACGCAACTATTTCAGAAACATGTTAATATCTAAAAAAGATTCAAGTCAAATATGGAAAGCCATCAATATATTAATCAACAAGAAAGTTTCCAAAAGTCAACAAATCATTAAAGACATATCTGCAGACCAATTAAACGAGCACTTTGCGAACATAACAGAAAAAGTAATATTACAAGACAGGTCCAATGAAAATAATCTTTGCAATTTAAAACAATACCTTAGTTCTAAAAGCATTCGTTATCCATTCATTCTTCAGCCAATGACTGTCTTCGATGTAAATAAAAGTCTCTCATCAATGAAACCATCAGGGACACGTGATTTAGATGGTATTGATGTGAAGATACTAAAAATTGCGTGCCCAGTCATTTCTGAAACACTTACCTATTTGTACAATTTATTCATTGATAAACAATATTTTCCCCTTCAATTTAAACAGGCAAAAGTCATCCCTCTGTATAAATCTGGTGAAACATCAAATCCCTCAAATTATAGACCCATATCCATTTTGTCAGCCTTATCCAAACCTATCGAAAAACACCTTCAAATGTCATTATATTCCTATTTAAATAAAAATGACTTACTTCACGAAGACCAGTCTGGTTTTCGTAAAAAGTATTCTTGCCATACTGCCCTACTACAGCTGCCCTACTACAGCTAAATAGCATGAACGAAAATAAATTTACAGGCATTCTATTTGTCGACTTCGAAAAAGCCTTTGATGTTATTAACCATTCTCTATTATTGCGTAAACTAGATCTTTATAAACTAACTCCGGATTTTCTAAGTCTCATATCATCATTTCTAAGCGATCGAAGACAGTCAGTGATCATTAACAACAAAATGTCTAAAATTTTACCAGTTAAATATGGTGTACCTCAGGGTTCAGTACTTGGTCCTCTTTTGTTTTCCATTTATGTCAACGATCTGCCTTGTTCCGTGCAAAGTAAGTGTGAAATGTTTGCAGATGACACGTCCTTTCATGAAAGTAATTCAAATGTTGATGCCTTAGCAAATAAACTTCAAGACAGTCTTCAAAACCTAGTACATTGGACCCAGTTAAATCACATGTCTTTAAATACAAACAAAACAAAATGTATGTACGTTACAACAAAACAAAAACGGCAAAAAATGAAATCCAAATTTCCACCTCTACTTATATGTAAAACCCAAATCGAAGAAGTAGATTCACATAAAATGTTAGGAGTTATCATTGATAAAGATCTGTCTTGGACTGATCACACCGAATCCCTGGGAAAACGTCTTTCTAGAAAAGTATTTCAATTAACAAAAATTAAAAACTTTCTGGATACCCATTCTCGTAAACTATTTTTCTGTGCCCACATACTCCCAATAATAGACTATGCATCCACGCTATGGGATAATTGTAGTCAAACTAACTTAAAGGTAATAGTACTAATACATCGTTTGTATAAAAAGGCAGTAAAAATAATTTTGTTAAAATCTAGTTCTTTGACAAACAATGATTACAAAAACCTTAATATTCTAACACTACAAAATAGATTATTCTTTAATAAAGCAATATGCATGCATAACGTTGTCAATGGAAACGCTCCTAAAAAGGTAACAAATGCATTTACATTCAACATCCATAGACATAATCACTTATTATCATTTCCTCGACCACATAACAATATTTACAAATCAAGTTTTCTTTACTCCGGTGGTACTTTGTGGAACCAATTACCAAAAATGTTGAAAAGTTTAAAGAACAGGAACCATTTCAAGAAAAAAATGAAAATGTACTTAATGAATAAATAATTGCCCCTTTGTGGAAATGACAAACTTTCCTGTATATTGCATATGTATTGTATTCAACGTAACTATTATTGTGCTAAGCGATGTCTTGTGTATTACACACATTAAGTTTCAGGGTCATGTCTTTTTTTCCATCTGAGGGTAAATATTATTACTAACATGTTTATTGATCATACCACCATGTCTTTCTTCCTGGCTAAAAATCATCCCTTTGTCATTGTTAATAACTATGTGATTGTTCCCTCTTCCCCCTTTTTCCACGTTTTTGTTGGTGTGTGTGTGTGTGTGTGTGTGTGTGTGTGTGTGTGTGTGTGTGTGTGTGTGTGTGTGCGTGTGTGTGCGTGCGTGCGTGCGTGCGTGCGTGCGTGCGTGCGTGCGTGTGTGTGTGTGTGTGTGTGTGTGTGTGTGCGTGTGCGTGCATGTACATGTTTGTGTGTGTAGTTTGTGCATTTTCATGTTCTGCTTGTTTATTATTTGATTTCTGTTTTGTTATGGATGGCTTGATGTAAAAAAGCATAATGTAATGCTTATTCGATGTCCATCTGAAAATAAAATTTTGACTTGACTTGACTTGACTTGACACACACACACGTGCGTGTGTACACAGCCACAGCCACACACAGACTATAATTATACACACTGGACACTATACATACGCACGCACGCACAGGGGACACACACACACACACACACCTACACACACACACACCTACACACGACACACACACACACACACACACACACACACACACACACACACACACACACACACACACACACGAGACACACGCACACACACCTGAAACAGCTGCGATTTGGAGAAGGCCAACACTATGATGCCCCCTAGCTTGGTTAGTGTGATGCCACTCAGCACCTGCAGAATACAGACAATTGAAACGATTATTCATCAATGATTCAAGAAACAGTCCATGTTGGCATTGAAACAAACTCTTCGTTGAAAAGGCACAGAAAATACTACCACGGCCGCTCTTTCCGTGTCTCTGTGTCTGTCTGCATAATAAATCTCTCTCTCTCTCTCTCTCTCTCTCTCTCTCTCTCTCTCTCTCTCTCTCTCTCTCTCTCTCTCTCTCTCTCTCTCTCTCTCTCTCTCTCTCTCTCTCTCTCTCTCTCTCTCTCTCTCTCTCTCTCTCTCTGCGCACTCACTGAAGTTCCCATATAACTCAAGGCGTGCTGCGCCCTCTGTTGTCTGCTCTGCTGGGTGCTGAGGGTGAAGGCTCGCACTATGTGAGAACAGAACTCCACAGCTCTCTCTCTCTCTCTCTCTCTCTCTCTCTCTCTCTCTCTCTCTCTCTCTCTCTCTCTCTCTCTCTCTCTGCGCACTCACTGAAGTTCCCATATAACTCAAGGCGTGCTGCGCCCTCTGTTGTCTGCTGTGCTGGGTGCTGAGGGTGAAGGCTCGCACTATGTGAGAACAGAACTCCACAGATATGCCCACCGCCTGTACACATACAATAGGCCAACATTAAAATATTTTTAGTAATACAGTGGAACCTCCCTTATAAGACTCCCTCCCACATAAGACCTACTTCTCTGAGACATTGCCCTTCTTTGTAAGCATTAAAATTACCTCCCTATTAAGACCTAATTTTGGGGGATGATTTTCGAAGGTCTTATAAGGGAGGGTCCACTGTCTAGAACGATGATGATGATGATGATGATGATGATGATGATGATGATGATGCGATGGTGAAGGCCCGCACTATGTGCGAACAGAACTCCACTGAAATCCCCACCGCCTGTGGACATAGAATATGACGATAGCACTGTGGCGATGATGATGATGATGATGATGATGATGATGATGATGATGATGATGCGATGGTGAAGGCCCGCACTATGTGCGAACAGAACTCCACTGAAATCCCCACCGCCTGTGGACATAGAATATGACGATAGCACTGTGGTGATGATGATGATGATGATGATGATGATGATGATGATGATGATGAGGGGTGAAGGCCCGCACTATGTGCGAACAGAACTCCACTGAAATCCCCACCGCCTGTGGACATAGAATATGACGATAGCACTGTGGTGATGATGATGATGATGATGATGATGATGATGATGATGATGATGATGAGGGTGAAGGCCCGCACTATGTGCGAACAGAACTCCACTGAAATCCCCACCGCCTGTGGACATACAATATGACGATAGCACTGTGGTGATGTGATGATGATGATGATGATGATGATGATGATGATGATGATGATGATGATGAGGGTGAAGGCTCACACTATGTGAGAGCAGAACTCCACAGAAATCCCCACCGCCTGTGGACATACAATATGACGATAGCACTGTGGTGATGTGATGATGATGATGATGATGATGATGATGATGATGATGATGATGAGGGTGAAGGCTCACACTATGTGAGAGCAGAACTCCACAGAAATCCCCACCGCCTGTGGACATACAATATGACGATAGCACTGTGGTGATGATGATGATGATGATGATGATGATGATGATGATGATGATGATGAGGAGGAGGGTGAAGGCTCACACTATGTGAGAGCAGAACTCCACAGAAATCCCCACCGCCTGTGGACATACAATATGACGATAGCACTGTGGTGGGATGATGATGATGATGATGATGATGATGATGATGATGATGATGATGATGAGGGTGAAGGCTCACACTATGTGAGAGCAGAACTCCACAGAAATCCCCACCGCCTGTGGACATACAATATGACGATAGCACTGTGGTGATGATGATGATGATGATGATGATGATGATGATGAGGGTGAAGGCTCACACTATGTGAGAGCAGAACTCCACAGAAATCCCCACCGCCTGTGGACATACAATATGACGATAGCACTGTGGTGATGATGATGATGATGATGATGATGATGATGATGATGATGATGATGATGAGGGTGAAGGCTCACACTATGTGAGAGCAGAACTCCACAGAAATCCCCACCGCCTGTGGACATACAATATGACGATAGCACTGTGGTGATGATGATGATGATGATGATGATGATGATGATGATGATGATGAGGGTGAAGGCTCACACTATGTGAGAGCAGAACTCCACAGAAATCCCCACCGCCTGTGGACATACAATATGACGATAGCACTTTTTAAAAAAAATACTTTTTTTTCCATTTTGTGGGTTTACAAATTCTGCGATAGGATCATCATCATCATGATCATCATTATCATCATCGTCATCATCATCATCGTCATCAGTATCAATATAATCATCATCATCATCATCTGTGTCAATATCATCATCATCATCATCATCATCATCATCATCATCATCATCATCATCATCATCACCATCATCATCATCATCATCAGTGTCATCATCATCATCATCCTCCTCATCATCATCATCAACGTCATCATCATCAATGTCAATGTCATCATCATCATCGTCATCAGTGTCAATATCATCATCATCATCATCATCATCATCATCATCACCATCATCATCATCATCATCATCATCATCATCATCATCATCATCATCATCATCATCATCATCATCATCATCATCGTCATCACCACAATCGTCATCATCATCATCATCATCATCATCATCATCATCATCATCATCATCATCATTCATCATCATCATCATCATCATCATCATCATCATCATCATCATCATCATCATCATCATCATCATCATCATCATCATCATCATCATCATCATCATCATCATCATCATCATCATCATCATCATCATCATCATCATCATCATCATCATCATCATCATCATCACCACAATGTGAATGTCATCATCATCATCATCATCATCATCATCATCGTCATCATCATCAAATCGACGACAGGCTGAACCAATAATACTCGCCATGATCAGACTGACAAGGGACACAGCATTCAAAGAAATCTCCCAGAATTACATGAGTACCAAGCAGGTCTCCCATCATCATCGTCATCATCATCGTCATCATCATCATCATCATCATCATCATCATCATCATCATCATCATCATCATCATCATCATCATCATCATCATCATCATCATCATCATCATCATCATCATCATCATCATCATCATCATCATCATCATCATCATCATCATCATCATCATCATCATCATCATCATCATCATCATCATCATCATCATCATCATCATCATCATCATCATCATCATCATCATCATCATCACCATCATCTTCATAATCATCATCATCATCAGTGTCAATATCATCATCATCATCATCATCATCATCATCATCATCATCATCATCATCATCATCATCATCATCATCATCATCAGTGTCAATATCATCATCATCATCATCGTCGTCGTCATCATCATCAAATCGACGACATGCTTAACAACTAATACTCATCATGATCAAAATGTACAAGCGAAACAGCATTCAAGGAAATGTCCCCGAAAGAGTGAGAGAGAGAGAGAGAGAGAGAGAGAGAGAGAGAGAGAGAGAGAGAGAGAGAGAGAGAGAGAGAGAGAGAGAGAGAGAGAGAGAGAGAGAGAGAGAGAGAGAGGGAGAGAGAGAGAGAGAGAGAGAGAGAGAGAGAGAGAGAGAGAGAGAGAGAGAGAGAGAGAGAGAGAGAGAGAGAGAGAGAGAGGGAGAGAGAGAGAGAGAGAAGAATGTTGATGCTTTATTCAACAGATTGTATCATGTATTGTGTTCTTGGGTGGGGTGAGTGGTGGTGATGGTTATTGTGTGTGTGTGTGTGTGTGTGTGTGCGTGCGTGTGCGTGCGTACGTGCGTGTGCGTGCGCGCGCGCGTGTGTGCATACGTGCGTATATGTGTGTATGCGTGGGTGCGCGCGCATGTATGTGTATGCCTATTTGCATGTGTGAGAGCGATTATTTGTTTTCGTTGAATTTCTTGCTTTTAATTTTTGTTGTTGATTAAGCGCATAGAGCTCCGCATTT
>JAGGCT020004215.1:202500-208652 GCA_017654935.2 Phymorhynchus buccinoides
GCAAAAACTAAAACTGCGTTGTCCCAAAGACTTTAAATTCACTTGAGGAACTTTCAACAGTTAGAATAGTAATGATCAGATACTGATTGGACATAGCTGTAAAAAAAAAAGAAGAAGCACCATTCAAAGATATATATTTTCTCCTGTGGTTTGACTTTCTTTTTTTGGGGGGTGTGGGGGGGGGGGGGGGGACTGATAAATTCGGGCTGACTAGTCGGGCTATCCTGGCAAAGATTATTCCAAAAGCCGAACAACCAAGAAACATTGAGGTATTTTACTTGGAGTTCTGGTCTGCAGAGTGGTGTGAGGTGGAACTCTCTCTCTCTCTCTCTCTCGTCTCTTTCAATCTCTCTCTCTCTCTCCCCCTCTCTCTCTCTCTCTCTCCCTCTCTCTCTCTCTCTCTCCCTCTCTCTCTCTCTCTCTCTCCCTCTCTCTCTCTCTCTCTCTCTCATATCATTGTTTTGTCGATTCTACTTCTTTTGTCTATTGCTATGTCCATTGTTCGTTTGGTTTGTTGTGACTTTCTTTTCAAAAATGTATTGCTTGTATTTCCTGGTAAAATTCCGCCAATGTTTATACTGTGTAATTCGTTTTGGACTGAGCACGCCATAAGCTCTGCTTGTTGTTGCTTCAGTTATGTCATAGTTGTTGTTCATGTTGATTTGGAAAATAAAACATTTAAACCAGGTATTTTACTTTATAGTCCCAGAGGCGTCTCTATGAAATTCGGGTTGCTCCCACCTGGAGAGCGCGTCGCAGCCAGAGGCGCGCCACCCATTTTAAAAAAAATTGCATGCGATTTTTGTGTGACTGATGAGGAAGGAAGGTAAGTAAAAAGAATAAAAATCTTAACCCTTTCACCGCCAATGTCGCATTTATGCACCACAATGGTTTAACACCCATGTCACTAAAAGGCATCAAATCAGGGCCTGTTATCTGAAGACCCCATTTTCTTCATTTTGGGAGGTAAAGGATAAGCCTTACTTTATATAAAGAAGTCACAGAGGAATTTCCAATATTGCAGATGGTTTTTTTCTCTACACAGGTAAGATTCAGGGCTCCCAATCGTCCCGCAAAACAAGGGGTCCCAGGGACTCCTTCACTTACAGCATAGAGGGTCCTAGAGGCGGGATAGAGGGTCCCAGTGGCATAGCGAATGCTAAAAATATTTTTTTAGTGCATACCTGGGACCCCCTGCACATTCTTTGAGAGGGTCCTGTTGAATTTTAATGCTTCATAGACCCCCAAATGGGGGTCCCTAGGAGCCCTGAGATTAATGGACAATTTTGGCTGCAAAATGTCTGGCGGCGAAAGGGTTAAGTCGGTGCTGTCTAGACGCTGCATACAGCTCCAGAGAGACCAACAAAACACCAAGAAGCACACAACTAAGACAACAAAGTTGTTGTTTTCAAAGGTGGACCCTGACGGATGAGATTTTGCAAGAAAACACGTCGAGATCACCAGAAAGACAGCCTTTTCAAGGATCGGAACACTCACTTTGCTCTGGTTTCTTATAAATTAAACCGTCAAAACGGCGATTCCTCCTTGGCGGAGATGCCGGAGAGAGAGAGCCATTTTGGATGTGGTGGGTGGAGGCCACTCACTGTGGTTGAAGCGTGTTTCTTTTTTTGTAGTGCAGTAAAAAAAACAAGAGGAGCTATTTCCTTTGTTGTGAGCGAAACTTCTTTAGATAAACTGTATACAAATTTAAAAAAAGGCTTGTATTGCAAAAAGTTCGTGCAAACGATTTGGTCTAAACGCAGGCGGCCATTCAAAAAGAGAAGGCTAAACGCCTTCTCTTTGGGTGAAATAATTTGACTTCCAGCACCTCCGCCAAGGAGGAATCGCCGATTTTGACGGTTTGATTTCTAGGAAACCAGAGCAAAGTGAGTGTTGCGATCTCTGTAAAGGGTGCTTTCCTGCTGATCTTGACGTGTTTCTTGCAAAAGAAACTCATCCGTCAGGGTGCTCCTTTAAATATACTTAAGGCCTAGCCACACCGCATACGATTCGACCTCAATACGATCCGATTGTGACGATGTCTGTGAGTCATGCTTCACGTGAAATACTTCCGTCTAAAAGTAATTCTACTAGTTTCGCTCACTATGGTCACGTAGACCCGAGAATACACGAATCTAATAAAATGTCTGATACTAAAACACACAAATTACAGATATTTCATCAGATTCGTGTACTACGGGGGCGATACGATTGTGACGATGTCTGTGAGTCATGATTCACGTGAAAGTAATTCTACTATTTTCGCTCACTATAGTCACGTAGACCCGAGAATACACGAATCTAATAAAATGTCTAATACCAAAAAAAATCAAGTTACACGATATTTTTTCATCAGATTCGTGTACTGGGGGGGGGGGGGGGGGGGGGGGGGGGCTACAATATAGTGAAAAATAACTAGTAAGATTTCATCCAGAGTTTATGTACAGGCGTGGTAATGGAGGAAAAAAGTTATTTTTCTCTAAAAAAAATATTATAGGGTTTGAGGAGATGTCGTCCCTTTGTATTTTAATCGAGGAATTAAAAGAGATCAAGGGATTAGAAGGCAGTGCCCGCCTACAGTACAAGGTTTGCAGTCCTTGCCTTCCGTCATTTTGGATCATAACCCTTCCGCCTTACCTCTCCAGTGCCCTTCACACCTACACTCCTTCCCGCTGACTCAGGTCCTCAAACACAAAACTTCTGAAACTTCCTAAAAACAAATTCTAAAATCATTTGGTGACCGCAGTTCCAGTTTCAGTGCCCCTGCTGTTTGGAATTCCGTCCCTGTTGATCTCCGTCATGAACCAACTCTCTGTGGTTTGAAAGCTAAGCTCAAGACTCACTACTTTCGAAGCTCATTCGGTTTGTACATTTTTCCTTTTTGGTCTTGTACCTGGGTGAATGATTGGGTAAAAATGTCTTGTGTGACTGCGGGTGTATCAGTGAAAATGGCAGCCGTCAGTGAATGGAAGCGCCTTGAGTGTAAAATAAATATAGAAAGGCGCTATAGATATACTTTTTATTTTTATTATCATTATAAAAAGCCCTTTACTGTTGATCAGGGGGAACATTGCTCGTGAGGATGAATGCATAAAACTGTTAAAAAGTGGGGGGAAAGGCATCTCTTCAACCTTAAAACCCCCTCTTAACATTTGATTTTCTACATTCACTTTATTCTCGGATTACCTTGCACCGCCAAAGTCGCATTTCAGCACCACAGTGATTAGCACATATGTCTCTAAAAGGCGTCAAATTAGTTGTCTATTATTCAAAGACCATATTGGGTCTTAGTTTTTGGGAGTAAGGATAGACCTTATTTAATATATGTCACAGAAGAATCCACACACTGCAGATGGATTATGTTCTCTATCTAGATACATTTAATGGAACAATTTTGGTTGAAATATGTTTGGCGGTGAAAGGGTTAAAAGAGAATTCTCTCTGAAAATTACCATGCCTGATTCAGACAAATAGAACTTCACGAGAAAAATCACGGGCCTCGCAAAATGTCACCGTACGGATCGTTGGTGAGGTCGGAATCGTAAGGCAGGCAGTGTGGTTAAGAAGCCCCTTTAATTAAAGCCTAATATTTTCAGGCTGTCGAATCGTAGGCAGGCAGCGTGGTTTAAGTCACCCTTAATTAAAGCCTACTATAGTTCAGGCTGTCGAGATCGCGTAGGCAGGCAGCGTGGTTAAGATCCTTTAATTAAATAAGCCTACTATTTCCCCAGGCCTGTCGAATCGTAGACAGCGTGGGTTAAGCCCTTTAATTAAAGCCTACTATTCAGGCTGTCGCAATCGTTAGGCAGCGTGGGTAAAGGAAGACCCTTTTAATATTAAAGAAAAAAAGCCTACTATGCTGGCTGTCGAATCGTAGGCACAAGCGGTGGTTAAGCACCTTTAATTAAAGCCTACTATTCAGGCTGTCTGGACGCCGTATACAGCTGTCCCAGCAGCGAGTTTTCCAGGCAGCCGTGACCACCGCAGATTGCGTTTTGCTGTCGGGGGGAGCTGTAGTTGTACCCATCCTTCACCACCCAGTACACAGGGGCTCCCACCGAGAGGTAGGCCGACAGGTTGGAGAAATAGTGCAACACGTAGGAATCCTGTAGAAAGAAGAAGAAGAAAGTGATAATGAGGAGGAGGAGGAGGGGAAAAAAAGGGGGGGAGGGGGGAAAAAAAAAAAAGGGGAGAGGCGGGGGAAGAGGAGAGGATGTAGTTGAATCCACCTTTAACCATCCACTACAACCGAGAGGTATTCCGACAGGGTGGAAAAGATGTGGCAACACACGTAGGAATTCTGTAGAAAAGAGAAGAACTTGGTAATGAAGAGAGGAGGAGGAGGAGTAGAGGAGGATGTAGCTGTGATCCGTCCTCACCCCCATACACAGGGGCTCCACCGAAGGTAGGGCCGACCGGTTTGCAGAATAGTGCAACACGTAGGCCTGTAGAAAGAAGAAAGAAGAGTGGATAATGAGGAGGAGGAGCCGGAGAGGAGGAGGAGGAGTGGAGCGGAGGAGTAAGAGGAGAGTAGGAGGAGTAGGAAGGAGGAGGTGTAGCGGTATCCCCCCCCCCTCCTATAACCACTCAGTACCGAAGATTGGAGAAATAGTGCAACACGTAGGAATTCTGTAAAAGAAGAAAGAACGTGGTAAGGAGGAGGAGGAGGAGGATGGAGGAGGAGGAGGAGAATGAAGATGATGAAGGAGGATGAGGATGATGAGGATGATGATGATGATGATGATGATGATGATGATGATGATGATGGGGAGGAGGAGGAGGACAGGAGGAGGAGGATGAGGGGCAAGGAGATGTAGTCGTATACGTCCCTCACCACCCAGTACACAGGGGCTCCACCGACAGTTGGAGAAATAGTGCGCACACGGTAGAATCCTGTAGAAAGAACGTGATGATGATGAGATGATGATGATGATGATGATTGGAGGAGGAGGAGGAGGAAGAGAAGTAGGAGGAGGAGGATGATATGGCTGTAGCCGTACCCCCCCCCCCCCTCCCCTCCAACATTCAACCAACAGAAGGACAAACAGACAGTAGCATAAAAACAGACAGACAGACAGACAGACAGACGAGACAAAAGCAGGCCTAATCAGGACAGACCTACCTTAGGCATGGCGCGGGACTGTCGACCCTGACATCGATTTTGGGGGTGAGGCCACCGAGTAACGCAGAACCACCCACAACAGTACAACCGGTCGGAACAAATGAATACAACATACGTAATTATGAATAGGCACGTGCACACAAAGATACACACGCGCGCATGCGCACGTAATATGTACAGCGCACAACACACGCACATACATGGGTGTACACAGGCGAACGCTGTTTACCCACTACACAATCTTTGAGTAGTCTGGAATACTGAAATGAGTAGTCTTGGCACAAAATGTGTAGTTTTTTATTCATTACCATCAAATAAAATTTCGAGGGTGGGCCTCCAGAAACGGTCTATCTTAAAAAGGAATAAAGAGCACAGATGGAGTTCTGGATTCACAGGCCCTCGCATGTTCACGTGAAAATGAGTAATTATAGCATTATTTTCATTTTGAAGAGTATAGAGGTAGTAGAGGTCTCTCTCTCTCTCTCTCATCTCTGTCTTCTTCAATCTTCTCTCTCTCTCTCCTCTCTGTCTGTCTGTCTCTCTCTCTCATCTCTCAACTCTCCTCTCTGTCTGTCTCTCTCTCTATCTCACTCTCTCTCACTCTCTCTCTCTCTCATCTCTCTCTCTCTCTCTCGTCACTCTCTCTCTCTCTCTCTTTGTCCTTCTCTCTCTTCTCTCTCTGTCTCTCTCTCTGTCTGTCCTGTCTGTCCTTGTCCTGTCTGTCTGTCTGTCTGTCCTCTCTCTCTCTCTCCTCATCTCTCTCTCTCCTCTCTCTCTCTCTCTCTCTCCCGCCCCATTGTCTCATCATAGCATAAGTTAACAAGAAACCCAACATTGTAAACCCAAAAGCACTGTAGGTGAAACACGAACATCTTTGACAATTAGGAGTGAAAGTTACTACGATGTTACCATATTTAAAAAGTACTTTCAATCACAGAGAGATAGGGATGGGATAGGGGATGAGGGGGGGGGGGCTAATATTAATTCTATTTTATAATATAACGCTTCAATCGTCGCTAAAACAAAACAC
>JAGGCT020004216.1:0-15000 GCA_017654935.2 Phymorhynchus buccinoides
GTATCGGTCTCTGTTTATAACGACGATTCTTGCTTTGTGGTGTCAGTTTTTTGTGAGATGGTTGAGAGAATCCACAAAGGCCAAACTGCAAATGTATGAATCATTCTGTCGAGTCTATGGATAATGACTGAAGTAACGGGCGATGAAAACGTGCCAGCAACCTGTACAAGTGCAGACTAATAATTTAAAAAAAAGAAAGTTAAATCCCTTAATTCGTTCAACATCCAACGTCAGAACACAGGAACATGGATCTAGTCAAACTTTTTTTGTTTATTTTAGACATCGTTAAAGACGATCACGGTTTCTACGTGTTTTCCCTCTTATAGCACGTAATGAATCTTAAGAAATCTTCCTGGTATAAGAGGGACACGTGATGAACCCTCTACCCGCTACCCACGAACCGCTTGACCCACTAGATCCCAAAAATGCTGGTCAGACATATCCGACTATGTGATTATTGTCTGCGCTCTATGTACAAGGGACTCTCCATAAGCTTCGGGATGCAGAGAACTACTTCTTCTGGCCAGTCTACATTTTCCAGGCATCCTTCCTAAGCACGCATACCCTTGATCATCCTTTCAATGCGAACGGTTATGTCCACCAGACCACGTCGACTGAGGCATGTCGGCAAAACCTCAAGTAATTTTCATCCTTCTGGAATTGAGTCCCCCTTATATAAAGACCCAGCACTTTTGAAATCACGGCCCCAGCACGCTGGTAAGAAATCAGCGTAAGAAATCTTATCGCTGGTAAGAAATCTTCCAAGCAAAAGGGGGAACGTGACACGTGACGTATAGTGGGTCAATAATTAACCTCTGCTTTGCAAAAGATAGTAAGATAAAACCAGGAGGGGTGCAATCGGAGAAATAAGTGAGAGGGACACTAACATGCTGAACTCTGTTTTGCAGTGTGGTCACTTGCGTTGTCATGATAAAGTAGGTGACCTCAGATACCAGTGCACGGATAACCTGTCCAAAGCACCTTTAGGTTAACAGGTGTTTATGTTTAATCTGCAGTGATGGCTCTTTTCTTGTAGAAAGAAACTGAGTGACCTAACACTGCGTTGCCATGGGGAAATAGAGATATTTTATGAATAATGTTAACGTGTACAGAGACCTTAATATGACTTACAACTCATTGTGTTGCCATGGGAAAATAGAGATATTTTGTGAATATGTTAACGTGTTCAGAGACCTTAAATATGACTTACAACTCATTGTGTTGCCATGGGGAAATAGTGATATTTTGTGAATGTTGTTAACGCGTACAGAGACCTTTAAGCACTTTTTTCAACAATAGCGAATCATATTAAGCACTTAGTTTTGTGGGCGTCTTTTTGTGTGTGTCATAATTGACTTGAAACTTGAAGTGTCTGCAAGTGTCTGCATGTTCAGCCTTTCAAGCATCCAACCAGCATCATGGATGTCCAGGCACTGACAGTAGACACAGTGTCAGGCAAATTCGACACAAACTCCACACCACCTACAGGGTTCCCAGAACCTATAGTTGTCCCTGAAGGCTGTGAGATCTTCCCCTTTTCCTTAAGCAACCCCTGGGATAACCCAGAAGATCTTGTAACTTACGACAACCTGGACGTGTTCGTAGACGCGGTGTACGGTTGTCTGACACCTGTTTTCTTTCTTATGGCCGTTCCGTTGAACATCATCAACATGATCGTTTTTTACCGGCATGGCATCAAGGAAAGGATCAACCTCTGTCTGTTTTTTCTCGCCTTGGACGATCTGATCGTGGTGGTCAGTATTTTCGAAATGAAAATGGACTGGTTTTTCGGCGTGCTCGATGAGAACTACCCAGAGGAGGATAAACGTATTCTGAAAGCTAATGTTGACCACATGGTTCACTCGTCGTTCGCCTTCATTCACATGTCAAGGTTCATGTGCGTGCTCATCGCTGTGGAGCGCTGTCTGTGCGTGGTCAGTCCCCTCAAAGCTCGGACCATGATCGACACCAGAACCACAGCCTTCATCATCGGCGCTGGGCATGTGGTCATCTTCGCGTGCTATGTTTTCTACGCGATGAAATACGAAGTGATCTGCGTGTACGATCCCTTCATCCGTGAAAAGAAGGTCGAACTGTTCTACACCGAATTCTACACTGAAAACAAACGTCTGGTAGACAACTATGATAGTTATTTGCTAGGAATAGTCATGATTGGAGGGTTTGACGTTTGCGTGATGGCATCCACCGTGATAACGCTGCTCAAAATGAATCAAATGAAGGAATGGCGTGGCAGATCTTCGTCCAACGTTTCCACGCAGCAAATGTCCGTCCAGAGTCTCAACCTGACCCGCATGTTGATTGCCAATAACATTTTCTTTGTGATGTGCACCACCCCTTTCCTCGTTTACCATGTGACCATACTGATCGTGCCAGAGTTAAATGACGCAAACGGTCGGTACATCAACACCAATACCTTGTTATGGGTCATCACAGATGTTCTCGCGGCCATCAACTCGACCGCTAGTTTATTTTTCTTCCTCATTTTTGGGTCCAAGTTTCGCAGCAGCGTGCAGCAGATGTTTTTCAGGTCGAACAAACATGAAGAGAAATGAGTGATTCTTTGGCCATTTTCTTTGCAGCGAATTGTATTTTTTTACCCCGAGTCTTATGATCAAATGTACTTTCGATAGGTTAGTATAGATTATAATTTGGAGAAAGAACAAATTTAAAAAAAGATTTCAGCTGTACTTCAGGTTCAACGCAAGGATGAAAAGAAAAGCCAGCACAATGTTTGTAGTTTGTCATACTGTCAATCACTTGCATACAAACACGCAAGCAGACAGCAAACTCCGCAAGCACACGCTATCACTCCTTTCAACCGGTGCGGACAATTAATACTATGGGAAACACAAGATCTTTAGCTACCCCCTCTTCTTAACACCAAAAGAAGAGAAACATTTATTTACACATACACATCAGACATTTAATCAACAAATCAAATTTTAAACTGGTAAATAAATATTAAATTTAAACTTAATTAGAGAAATATACAAGTAATTAATGACACAAATGTTGGCAAACACTATGTTGTGACGTGACGCACGTAAAAAGCGTGCTTTGTCTTATTGCACGAAGTTCTCGTGTGAGCTGTTGTCATACGGCCTGCACTCGTAGTGGCCGGAGTTAGGAACAGCAGTCAGTCTGGATGTGCACCCCCCCCCCCCCCACCCCCCCATAAGGAAAGACCTGTCTCCAGATACTCCAGCCGGCAGTGTTACTGTTAGGGGCTGTGGGGGAAAAGTTACTGGACATAAGGATAGGAGGTCTAGACTAGGTTACCTACACATAAGGGGTTATAGTGTAGGGAAGGGAGTTAGTAGCTTGTAGTCTAGTACTAGTATATTTGTGGGATTGTTACCTTAATAATTGAACTAAAAACATCAAAATGCTACACTCACGCAAGCACATGAAGGTGAAATAAACAATTAACACACACTTGTGTAATGACTCAGCACAGCTGTATGCACACACATAACTCATGCACACAGCTTGGGGATTTTAATAGACGACTGAGGGCCCTGTGACCATTTACCACAGCTGCGGTTCCATCTAAGTTGGTTTAGCACTTGGGTAGTTTGTATCCCTTTGACACGGCTGTGGAGACCTGTGAGGCTGAGGTGTGGTGCCATCCTGAACCCTTCCACGCCGTTACATGAAGTAAGGTCTTGTGTGTTGGCTGTGTGCATGAGTTATGTGTGTGCATACAGCTGTGCTGAGTCATTACACAAGTGTGTGTTAATCTGCAGTCATTCAGTCTAGCCAATCGGTCAATTATTATTCGGTTAGTGACGTCCTTAGTGGTAAGGACAGTTGAGTATCAGGAGCACTTGGTGCCAGACGTTCCCGCTTCAGTCAAGACCATGGTAGCCAGACTGGACAGATGTACCCGCATTTCAGTTGTAACCTGTCCCTTTCATTTTATCAGGGACTATTGACACAGATTTGGCACTCATAGGCTAGTACAGTATGACCGGCGTTTTGCGCTGCTGTTTTGTGCGAAGAGACCAGTGCCTTAACACGGTTGTCTTTATTTTAACCGCACTGTTGATTTGTACCTGGCCCTTTGCTGCAAATGGCTCGAATGATGTTTTTACAACATTGTGGTTGACGACGATGTTTGTGCCTTGGTTGCCTGTATGAATAACATCTTTTGCACCGTTCTGGGAATGGTGTTTGTACAACTTTGAGTGATATTAGTCTGCTTTGATGTTACACTATATCGCTAGCAGTTTTGTGCTAAATTGACAGAGTGTGATTACCATTATGGCAACAAATAGACCTAGTGACGGAAGCAAAACTAACATAAAATGTGTCCAAAAGCTTTTTTGGGATGAAATTTAGCTATGGTTTGTGTTTGTGTGAGGGTGTGTTCTTTTGCGTTTTTCAAGCATCGAAACAGGGAAGACTGTTATTTGTTCTCGGTTTTAAATTATTTTTCTATGGTATATGAACCACCCTCCCAAGCATCGAGATTTGCGCTACAGGCATTTTTCCTTTTTTCACTAGATTCAGTTTTCTTGCTCCTTACTACTTTCTGCAGCTGCTTTGTTCGAGCACATGTCAAGGTCAGTTTTCCGCTGACACTATCCCACTTTGTTTGGGCTGCAACTTGGCATCTTAGTATGCTGGACTTAATTGAAGAATTGGCACAACAAAACTTTTTTTTTTAAACTCTAAATGTTTGCCTTTGCAAAGCCCTGATGCAAAATGAGAGGGAGGTTCCTGAGCCTAAATAGAAAATTAGAAAGAATGTTCTTTATGTTTGCTTCTGATAAAACAAAATTCCAAATCCACACCTACTTATTTGAGCTTAGTTGCTCTCGAAATCTGCAACATTTAAAGTGATCAGTCTGGATGGCCGACATTGCCAAGTGCTAAGACACTTTAATCCTGTCAGATTTTATTTCCCGAACAGAGATAATTATCCTCCTGGATTTTATTACCGAAACAGGTTATAATCCCACCGGATTTTATCATTGGAACAGAGGTTATTATCCTGCCAGATTTTATTACCGGAATTAATAGCGACACAGATGTCAGACAAGAGTGTGGCGGGTGACAGTTTGTGCATAGTTGCCATATTACCAAACAACTCTGTAAAAAATGAAATGTATGCTGAGTTCCCATGTTGGGTTTGAACGGACAAGAGAAAGTCAGCCAGAAGGTCAGACTATCCTAAACACGTTAAGGCCAGCACTCCCAGTTAGAAGAAGAAGAATATTTCAGTACATTGAAGGAGGACAGTGTAATGAAGAAGAACTGTAGCTCTGTGGCCACGAGGCGTGGCTTCTTCATTTCTCACACCACAGAGTTCGGGCCTTTGCCACACAGGGTAGAATTGTTTCCATCCGTGGTGGGGCTCTGTCAAGGATTCCGATCTTTTGCTGGTCCAGCAGAGTGAGATTTCGCCTACCATGCGTTGTTCAGAGTCAATGCTTTCGATTATTGTTATCCCAACTGGAACCCCTAAAGCGGATGATACACGATGCTCATTGCTTTCACAAGTCAAGTTGGCTACATTAATTTTGTAGACCTCTGTCTAATTGTTTGTTTGTCTTAAAATAAGGATTTGTTTGAAGACTAATTAACACAGTCCTGAGTAACAGGAGAATGAAGACAGACGGGCTAGACTAGTAAAATAGCTATGGAAATTATTCTTCCTCGCCTGCCAAAGGCCTTGCAACACACCCCCCCCCTCCCTTCCTAATGCGTGTGCGCTGACAGACTAAGTTTGGGCTAGGCCCTAGGCCTAGCGCTGGTTGCTAGTAGGCTAGGCTCAGCCAGGGGCATTGCACATGTACATACTAGGCCCCTATTGTGCCTGTTATTGATGTGTTGACTGAGGCCTAAAGCCTATGATGTCTAGCTGAGCTTATCTTTGATGCTTCCAACGAGAAAGACTATGCTACTGCTGACCTTAGTGACATGTAATGAAGTATGCGTTGACAAGCAGTACTCTCATTTGGCTCTCATACTTTTTATAACCCATCATGAAATTATGTTGTATCTGTGCCTACCTGGGCATAGCATCTAGGTGTAGCTTTTCATCATTAATGTTCAATGTACACAAGCATGTCCTTTATTAATAGAGACAACAACATAACTGCTCCACATCTTGTATTTAGGCAAGGCCAGCCTCTTAAGACAAAACCCCTTCAATGTTCAACATTAATGCGTCTGGGTGTTTGCAGGCCAACTGAAGGTCCTTTGTAATATTCTGGGGTCAGATGAGCCCTAAGGCACACCTTGCATCAATGTATGGTTGCATTCAAAGATGCAGGTGTTATTTCGAGGGTTACCTGCCAGATCATGATATATCGACAAAAATGAGTTTTTCATTTTTTTTCCATAGAAACACTCTAAAAGGGGTATATTTTCATGCTATCAGATGTTTTAGGCGATATGATTTGTAAATTGTGAGTTATTAATGCTACCATCCAAGAAATGACCAAACTCCTGCAACCCAGATCATGAGATATCTGAATGTATCCTTCAGCTTACCAACAAAAGTCTAAAACTTGAAATTTCGCCCTCGCTGAAGTAGTATATAACGCTTTCAACTTGTTCAGCATGTGCTGAGCAGACACTTTCGTCTTACAACTGACCGGCTGATCAGATGACAACTGAGGAATGTCTTTGATCAGTTGGAAGGAATTCAGTCACAAGGGCCTCCAACTTGGACCAGACAGTGACTTGTGACCATATAACATAGGCGCGTGTTTGATTTGAAAGACTAGGGTCATATAAACACATACTGTAATGGGACATCTTGTGAGCTAGTGGCGGCTCTCTCTCTCTCTCTCTCTCTCTCTCTCTCTCTCTCTCTCTCTCTCTCTCTCTCTCTCTCTCTCTCTCTCTCTCTCTCTCTCTCTCTCGCAGTCTCACTCATTGGTAAATTAATCGGCAAACTTTCTCTCTCTCTCTCTCTCTCTCTCTCTCTCTCTCTCTCTCTCTCTCTCTCTTTCTCTCTCTCTCTCTCTCTTTCTCTCTTTCTCTCTCTCTCTCTCTCTCTCTCTCTCTCTCTCTCTCTCTCTCTCTCTCTCTCTCTCTCTCTCTCTCTCTCTCTCTCTCTCTCTCTCTCTCTCTCTCTCCATCCAAACGTTTTTTGTTTGTCTTTAATCAGCATAACAGTTTTCATTCTAGTGAATTGCCAATGTTAGAGAGTAAACAATATTGTTCATACATTCGTACGTTTTCGTGGGATTACATGTCATGCAGATACTGTTCACTTTTCCATTCCAATCCTGCTTACCACCCCCCTCCCTTTTCCCCCATTTTAATTACCCCTGGTATTTCATTACCGCCTGGTATGCAGTACTGCGGTATAGTAGTTGACCAAACAGTACAGAACGCACAAAGATCACAAGGGCGGTAATGCTGACACTTGTTTGATGCCTACATCACAAACGATGGGTCACCTATAAAGCCTGTTCTTAACCAGAATACTTAACTGTAATCAATAATAATGTTGCGGCACCATAGCCGATGAGGTTTAACCGAGGCGTGGTTACTGCTACACCTATCTATATTGTTAAAAACTCGGGACTTTACTGGTGTTGCACTGCCTTCGGGCATTGCCTCCAGTATTGTTCCCACCATCTTTGTATTTACAAATGTCCCATATGTGTCTATGACCGAGAGGACGTAAAACATAATTTTCATCACGTAGTCCTGGTTGGTAAACATGTTCGGTGGATTAGGTTTTGTGTACGAATAGAGTGTTGGACAACTAGTTTGAAAACCACAATTTGGACAAACACAAGTTGTGGCTCTTAACCGCGCCGGTTAATGATATGCATACGTCACCGAAAATAAACTAACCAAAATGGCTGCCTACGACAGCGATGAAGAAGATCTTGCTATGATTCTAATTCTAAATGAACTGTTAGAGGAGGAAGAAGCGAGAGAGAGGAGAAAGAGAAAAGCAACATGGGACAGCAAAAAAGAAATTACCCTCTTTTTCTTCTTCCAGTTGGGGATGTTTATCCTGCGCTCACCGGTTTTCATTCTGACCATTAATTAATACTGTACAGGATTCGTGCTATGTGAATTCGTGTCATCCATCCCACCCAACACACACGGCCTACTCGTACCGAATAGTGGGATGGGCTTTAACGTGTGCGCAAGGGATACTGAGACCATAGATCGATGAACAAACACGTTCTTGTAGCATCTAGGTTGATGTTCGTGATGTCAGCCATTTTGCTGCAGTAGGTGAAATGAAGAAATGATTCTTCAACGCGAAAGAGTTCGACCAATCAAAACGAAGGAACACAGAGGTTCCCAAACCATAGCTTGAAAACCAAAAACCTGTGTGCCAACCTGGTTTGCCAACCCCGCAGATAATGTTGCCCAACATGTGTTGGTGCGGTTCAGATGCAAAACTAATTGGAAGTGTTGTCAAACACAGTTGGCAAACCAAGTGTTGGCTTGGTTAAGAACGGCCTTAAAAGCTATCAATGTTGTCTGTCTCTCAATCTCTGTCTGTTTGTCCGAATCTTTCTGTCTGTTTGTCCATCTCTTTCTGTTTGTCTGTCTGTCTGTTTGTCTCTTTCTATCTGTCTATCTCTTTCTGTCTGTCTATCTCTTTCTGTCTGTCTATCTGTCAGTCACACACACACACACACACACGCACACGCGCACACGCACACACACACACACACACACACACACATACACACACACACACTCACACTCACACACACACACGCGCGCGCACACACACACACACACACACATATTGAAATGTGTATGTTATTTTTTCTCGTGTTTCTTTGTCTGTCATTCCTTTTTTTTGTAAGTCTGCCCACTCTGCAAATTACCATTATCTCATAAAGATCACAAGAGGCAAAAGCTCTTTTCAGCTATACAGCACCTTCCACACCTCCATTTCAGCCCCTACCTCTCCATTCACCAACTAACCTTTTATTTTCTTACAAACTATTATTTTGTGCCTGCCCTTAAATCGCATATCCACACAAGGGCAATAGCGTACAATAAAATCTTATTGATTATCAGTTGTAGGCCTACATAATACTGTATTTTTTTCCCAGGTAGGGTAGGAGTGGAAGGCGTTTGCTTACTTCATAACATTTTATTTTTACTCTGAATATCTAAATGTTCCTGTTCAATTGTTATCAAACTCGTAAATAAAAGTGTTTGTTGTAAAAAAAAAGTAAGAAAAAACTACTTTGGTAGCCTTCTGAACGCTTTTTGTTTTCCCACTGACTCACGTATCACAGTCTGGCTTTACGTGAAAACGTGATTTTCAACCCTGTACGCATTGCTCACTCAGTGTATGTCGGCATATAACAAAAGGGTCACTTTGATGTTCACCACCACTGGTACGGCCAGAGCAGAGCACGTGAGGATACTCCAGTATGTTAATGAGTCTCGGCCGGTCTCTGTCCCGTGTTGCGTCAGACTGAACTGAGACATATGACTATACTCGTGATAGGCTGGGTGTTTAGAGCGCCTTGTGGATTGAATGCCCCTGGCCTTTTTGTTATAGCGCTACCCCTACCTACTTTGATTAATCATTGTGATAAAACGAAGCATTGTGTTGCTACATTTCTTTCTCTTGCTAATAGCGAAGATATCAAAGTAAACGCCTAAACTCTTTCCACGCTACAAAGGTTTCGTTTATTGATGTACTTAAGCTTCAAACTTTGAATTCCGTTTTTCTCTACCTGTGGTATAGGTTCAATTCTTAATTTGCACAGCACTGAAAATTATGACAAACAAAAATTGTGTATCATAAGTAGCCAGTAAAAATTAGATCAATAGCATAAAAACGCTGACAAGCCAGTGGTATAAAACGAAGTGTATGACTGAAGCCCCTTATTATTACTATTATCATCATCATCATTTTCCAAGAATTGAGGATTGAAGTGTGGGCTGATGAATTATGCCTTATCATCGTACCTATCTTTGGGAGAAGAAGAACAAACAGTAGGAAATCACCCAGTGGTATGTGGAGTGATGAAAGGAGCGTTTGAGAAAGAAGAAGATGAGTTTTCCGTCCAATTGACCGTAGGTCCTTATGGTCGTTCTGCTTGAAGGCTGGATAGTCTTCTCGTTGGATGATGATGATGATGATGATGATGGGGCTCATACTGTGTTGAAAATGGAGTTCGTGACGTGGCATACGTCGTCTTTCGATGACTCGAACACGTTGCGCATCCTGGAATCGCGGATAACGCTGTTGGTTGCGGGAACATCTCGGACGGGATCCGAGTCTGGAACTGTTGCGTGATGCTGATGTTAGCATCGTTGAATTTTGGTGCATAGATGCAAGCATCTGATGAATCTTGTCGCTGCCGTTGGCGTTGGCGTAAAAACTGCTCCTGCTGTAGATAGTCTTCTTCCTCCTAAGGCCGTCGTCAGGACCACAGGGCGACCTGCTCCGTACCGGGGAGTCGATGTCGTTGCGGGCGGGCTGGTAGACACGCAGCCAAGTCGAGCCCTCTCTGCAGGCGGATGTGAAAACCCCCAGTAGACAGACGGTAGCTGCCCGAGGTCTCCCGCCCTTCACGTCCACTGGGCATCGGCATACTGCAGAGACGGTCCAAGTTGCTGCCCGTCGATCCATCCCGTCCGCAAGTCGTTCAACTCCCATGGTGAGGGAGGAGATCCGGCGTCGCCCCTCTCGCTGGCTGCCACACAGCAAGACTTCGGTGCAACTGCCACCATTGCATCGGTGTCATCGCGTAGTGAGAGAGAGGTCCTCTCGCCACGGACCCCCGGTTGGGAATGTGTGGCGTTTGAGAAGAGACCTTCACTGCCTAAATATAGAGAAACTTGGGATGTGGATCAGGTTCTGGGTTGCTTGGAATCACTGTCTGAATTGGATAGCTTGTCCCTCAAAGACCTTACTTTACGCACGTGTATGCTGTTGACGCTATTGACTGGACAAAGGGGCCAGGCTCTACATGCTCTCAAACGTTCGGACATTAAGCTAAAAAGCAACATATGTGTAACTACGTTTATGAAAAACAGAAACGATCAAAACCAGGAATTTACCTTCAGCCTGTTAAGATATGCGCATTTCAAAGTAACCAAAACTGGGTTTAATCCCTCATCTGAAAGTTTATCTTGGAAAAACTAAACAATTTCAACACAGGACCACAGTTGTTCAAAACAATTCCAAAACCACATCTGCCTGTCAGTCGAGATACATTAGCTCGCTGGGTGAACACTGTGCTCGCTGAGGCAGGCATGGATGCTGATATTTTCTCGGCGCACAGTACCAGAAGTGCGTCTACCTCAGAGGAGTACCGTTAACTTCAATTATGAAGAGTGCTGGTTGAAGTAGTGAAAAGACATTTGTTAAGTTTTATAGAAAATCGGAGAAAAAAAACACCCACAAAAAACAGGTGAACATCAGCCAAACAATCCTGGACCATTTTGTAGCGAAATAATGTGAATTGACACTGAAATGGATTCTTTGTTTGTTTGTGAGGATTATTCAAGTGTTATATTGTAAATAGTGTTCAAATGATGGTGATTGAGAAGACAGTCTGATGACCTTCATGCAGACAAGCGCTCTGTGGAAGTTATACAGGAAGGTACAGTCTTCCCTTATGAGGTAAGACAAAAACATTATCATAATCATTTCGTGAATGATTGTTTTTCAATCCCATTGACAACTTCTCTAGACATATCTCTAAAATCTCAACTGTCCTTACCACTAAGGACGTCACTAACCGAATAATAATGAGTAAATTTAATGAGCCTTCCCCTAGGGAGGTGAAATTTAATTGTAATTATTAGAGGTTAGTGATGTTAGTGGGAGGACAGTTCCCTCCCTGTGTTGCCTTTTAAATTTCCCTCCCTGTAACATTCTTATGTCTAGAGAACTTGCATTTAGCTAAATCCTGAAGCGGGAACATCTGGCACCAAGCGCTCCTGATACTCAGCTGTCCTCCCACTAACATCACTAACCTCTAATAATTACAATTAAATTTCACCTTCCTAGAGAAGGCTCACTAAATGTACTAATTATACCCGTAAAAATACTTCAACTATCTCTGTCTCTCTCTCTCTCTCTCTCTGTCTCTCTCTCTCTCTCTCTCTCTCTGTCTCTCTCTCTCCTCTCTCTCTCTCTCTCTCTCTCTCTCTCTCTCTCCTCTCTCTCTCTCTCTCTCTCACTCTCTCTTTGTTTTCCGTCAACGTAATTTCCTTGGGTGGTGCTTTTCTTCTTCTTCCTGACTTTCACTTCTTTCTGTGGCTTTGAGTTTCTTGATTAATTTCTTTTCATTTCTTGAGCAGCATCAGCTGCGCGACTCACTGGAAGTCCCACTTCCAGGAGGTGGAGCATCAAGACAGCGTCCACAGCACACCTCGTCACAGGTGGCGAACTTCAGAGCTCCCTGGTACAACCCTTGTACCGCCCATGGGGTCAGCCTGTGTTAGTGAAACACATCGTGACACCCCAATTACACATAACCAAATCACAATAATGTATTGTATTGTTTACATAAATAATCCGTTTATTGTACTCACCACATTATTATAAATAACAGGTTGCCACAACCTAATCACTACACCACAAAATATATATCCCTTACTGCGAGACATTTAAAGACTCCTTTTGTTTTTCTTGTTTTTCACAACACTATAATTATTTATCCCTTCAGATTTACGCAAAGAAAATCTATAATCGCCTGGTCCATCATACAGACGAGCTAATATTTGATTCAAAGTTCAAGGGGGGGAAAGTGTTGAATTCTCACTTTAAAAGCCTGGAATAAGATTCAAATTGAGTATGATTTTGCTTTTTCTTCGTCTTCTTCTTCTTCTTCTTCTTCTTCTTCTTCTTCTTCTTCTTCTTCTTCTTCTTCTTCTTCGTCTTCCTCCTTCCCCTCTTCTTGTTCTTCTTCTTGTTATTGTTCTTGTTCCTCTTCTTCTTCTTCTTCTTCTTCTTCTTCTTCTTCTTCTTCTTCTTCTTCTTCTTCGTCTTCATTCTTCCCCTCTCCTCTTGTTCTTCTTCTTGTTATTGTTCTTGTTCCTCTTCTTCTTCTTCTTCTTCTTCTTCTTCTTTCTTCTTCTTCTTCTTCTTCTTCTTCATCCTTCCCCTCTTCTTCTTCTTCTTCTTCTTCTTCTTCTTCTTCTTCTTCTTCTTCTTCTTCTTCTTCTTCTCCTCCTTCCCTTCTTCTTCTTCTTCTTCGTCGTCGTCGTATTCTTCCTCCTTCCTCCTTCCCCTCTTCTTCTTCATCTTCTTCCTCCTTCCCCTCTTTTTCTTCTTCTTCTTCTTCTTCTTCTTCTTCTTCTTCTTCTTCGTTCTCGTCGTCGTCGTCTTCCTCATTCCCCTCTTCTTCTTTTTGTTCTTCTTCTTCTTTTTCTTCTTCTTCGTCTTCCTCTTCTTCTACTTCTTCTTCTTCGTCGTCGTTGTCGTCGTCGTCGTCGTCGTCTTCCTCCTTCCCTTCTCCTTCTTCTTCTTTTTCTTTTTCTTCTTCTTCTTCTTCTTCCCCGTCAATATAACGGTCAGTGGGCCAGAATCTGGAATTGTGGGGCATCCTCCTCCTCCTCCTCCTCCTCCTCCTCCTCTCCTCCCTCTTTCCTCCTGCTGCTGCTGCTGCTGCTGCTGCTGCTACGGCTAACGTTCTGTCGCCGAAAATCTTGTCTCCATGCCGCCAACCTCCGCGTCAGTGATGACAGGGACGGTGCGAAACACTATTCGCCTACGCGCGTTTCGCCCATGTTCGTTTTGCGTTTGCACGTTTTATCGACAGACTAAAATAAATCGTCTCGTTTCGCCTTAAATAAATACATGACACACACACACACACACACGCACACACACGCGCGCGCGCGCGCGCGCGCGCACACACACACAAACGGACCACACGTACTAATCTGGACGTAATGTTTAATTAATTAAGAATATTAGTTATTATGTTCCATTTAAACCAATGACTATAAGAACGGGCGTAGTACAAAACATATATAGTTACAAGATATTAAGAAGAGAGAAAGAGGGAGGGGGGTGAGAGAGACACAGAGAGAGAGAGAGAGGCAGAGAATTAGCAAAACTTGGTACATCAGTAGATTAAACAAAAGCTGGGTTATAATACTAATACTGATTTACAATGTAAGACCTCGTTAACAATTCATTGTTTGATTTCTTCAAAAGAATGAAGACATTTGATTCTAGAATCAAAAATTAAAGGGAATTAAGTTTTTAACAAGCGCGAAATCGCAATAGTTTGTGGCACGTGGTCTATTTTTACCACTCCAATCATGAGTCACCTCCCCTGGCTTTTCAATAATTTTAATCTGTAAACCAGAATGTTATCTCTGCACCCTTTCGTAACTTTTTATTATATCTTTTGGAAAACATTTAAAACTATGTATCCTACTTATACTCATCAAAAGAAGCACCGCATACTCGTCGTGTCTGTTGTAGTGTCTGTATTACGTATGTTTATTATTTTGTACGCTTTTAAAATACATCATTTTAAAGTGCGGCCTCAATTTGAAGCGTAGCCTCGATTTGAAGTGCGACAATTTTGTCAAAATGTGCGACAATTTTGGACCGACCGACCGACCGACAGACAGAGAGACAGACAGACCGACCGACCGACCGACAAAATGTTGGGAAAGTGCAACTAAGATTCTGTATTAAGTTCGGTATTTGTTTACAAATAAAACGAATGTAGAAGACAAAGACATCCTGTTGTCGAATAGCAGTCTACGACACGAATCAGTTCATTATTATGTATAAGAAGATGTTGTTTCTCTTACCTACATTGTTATGCAACGGTGTCCTACATAGTTATACAACGGTGTTACTAAGCATTATTGTGTTGTAACTGAACACGTGAATACATCTGACAGTTGTTCCAATGCTGCATAAATGATTGATAGCGTAATGTTATTTGAACAAATAAAAAGTCCCCATGTCACAAAGAAGGTGAATAAAAGATTGTTTCATGAGTTTCTGTGTTGTGTTATGATTATGTGCGATTATTTTGAAAG
>JAGGCT020004216.1:17500-22500 GCA_017654935.2 Phymorhynchus buccinoides
TATGCTTGTGTGCCATTGCTCTATTAAGTTTGAAAGTGCAGTGTGACAAGAATGATTTTTTTCTGAATCCGCTTTGATTTGGATGAAATAAATTATGTTCATCAAAATGGGATTGGATCATTTTCTTTAAATGCTTTTCTAGCGGTTTTGATAGAACAGATACAATTGATATTGGCCTGTAATTTGAAGCATCATCTGGGTCACCAGATTTAAAAACGGGAAGTACCTTGGCATCTTTGAAAGCTTGAGGAAAGTAACATTTTTCAATAGACAAATTGTAGATATTAGGTTAAATGTTCAGCAATGATTGGTGCTGCCGTTTTAAGTATTCTGTTATCCAACTCATCTAAACTACGAGATTTAGACTGACTTCAGAGAAAGAGAGAGAGAGGGAGAGGAGAGAGAGAGAGAGAGAGAGAGAGAGGAGAGAGAGGAGAGAGAGAGAGAGAGAGAGAGAGAGAGAGAGAGAGAGAGACAGAGAGAGAGAGAGAGAGAGAGAGAGAGAGAGAGAGAGAGAGAGAGAGAGATGAAATTAAAAAAAGAATCAAACGAGAATGAGACAGAGAGAACGTGTAGTGTTAAAGCAGTTTTGAAAACGTGTATTATCACTACCGTCAGTCATTCCCTTGCCCCTGTCTGTTCTTCATGCGTCCAGTGTGATGACCTTCCTCGTGTTGGCTTCTCTGTCTCTCTGCGCGCTCTCTCTCTCCTGGTGAGATACGTGTAAAGGAAATGGCTGAAGTCAGAATTAATGGGCAACACAAATATTGCCAGGGCAGTGTTTACACTCACTAGTATAACCAAATCTAGTTCGAACAGCATTCCACGAAGAGCAACAGCAAACCAGCCCAACATGTTTGACACAGCCATGATGGAAAGGCGTTGAGGTATCGCAGTTTCCTTGTGTCTAGGTTTATCAGTATTGGTGGCGTGTTCGTTGTCGGAATTGTCTGTACACGTAGGTTTAGTTTGCAGTGTCCAGTATGTCAGAACCTGTAAAACAGCAACAAACATAGAAAGAGCTAACGTGAAGACAATCGTTAATACTGAAGGAATAATGGCGACCGGGGAAGTCAGCTCTGGTGATTGGCAGAGGAATGTAGATCCCTGTCTGGCTGTAGAAGGCCCAGTGGGACGTCACAGGGAGGAGAGGGATGGAGGCCAGGGTTAATCCTAATCCCCAGTTGACCGTGCAGGCCACGTGAGCTGACGTCGTTCTGAAATGACGACGACTGAAAGGAAGGTCGGATGACCAGGAAACGATCCAAGCTGATGAGAAATGAGGACACCTCACAGGACATTAAAGAAATGTACCCTCAAATTGTACACATGTCTTTGTCCAAGAAGAATCCTTCCACAAGTAGTGACCTGCAAATAAACGGTCTACCAGACCAATGAACATCAGATGAATTAGCGAAAATGGTGTTTTACGTCCTCTCGGTCTGAACCAGACACATATGGGACATTTGTAAATACAAACATGGTGGGAACAATACTGGAGGCAATGCCCGGAGGCAGTACGAAACCAGTAAAGTCCCGATTTTTAAAAATTAATACAGATAGCTGTAGTAGCGGTGACCACGCCTCGGTTAAACCTCATCGGCTATGGCACCGCCACAAGTTATCAGATGAATTAGTCATCTAAACACAAGTTAAGTACTAGCACAACGTACTCAGTCTGGATAGTCTCTGATGGCCACTAAACGTGGTGAACGAATCTGCCAAAGCGGCTACAGCAAACGCGACAGCCACTCTGTGAGACCCAGACTTCAGCAGGTCGTCACAGGAAGACAGTACATCGGGTGGAGCTACGCAGTTCATTACAACACCAGTGTGTAACATG
Source organism: Phymorhynchus buccinoides (assembly GCA_017654935.2). NCBI lineage: Eukaryota > Metazoa > Mollusca > Gastropoda > Neogastropoda > Raphitomidae > Phymorhynchus > Phymorhynchus buccinoides. The sequence goes on from JAGGCT020004216.1 coordinate 19,344, forward strand.
GTGGGACAGAAAAACTTAAAATCCTCAGTCCGGGCCTGCTGAAGAGAAAGCATCCTTTTCATCCTTTGAAACGAGTAGGTCAATGCATTCTCTTCAGCAAGGTTAGACTTAAGACTATTTCCTCAAAATGGCTAACGCTCACCTTACTAACTTTAAATGCTCATACCTCTGGAACAGAAAAAGATACAAGAATGGTTCTTGTATCATTAGAAAGAGAATTGTCTGAAGTTTTCAAATGTATAATTTTCTCAGAATATTCAGTTTGACACTTAATGTCCCTTTTGTGATGCTAGGTCACATTGTTAGTACTTGCATCTGCCAAAAGCTATGCCCCTAGTGAACAAACGCACTCAATTGATGATCACAGTAGTGTCCAAAACACTGCACAATCAGCACACGAACAGCACCACGTAGAAACAACGAAACACCCGCAATGGCAGTTGATGAAATTCTGCTAACACGTCCTCCGGTCTGGAACAAATACATAATGGGACATTAGTAGATATGTAAAGATGGTGGGAACAAATCCTGGAGGCAATGCCCGGAGGCATTGCAACACCAGGAAAGTCCAGAATTTGTTTAACAATACAGATGGGTATGTGCTGAGGATGAATGAATGACCCGCACTTGCAAACAAAATGATGGCGTCTTATATGCACTGGCCCTTTCGGTAACTGCCCTTTGCTGATGGCCCTTTTCCCGCTTGTGCTAAAGGAGAGCATTAAGGGGGCACCATGACGAATTAGTTTGTGCAAGAAACGCGTCGATGTCACCAGAAAGACAGCCTTTTCAAGGATTAGAACACTCACTTTGCTCTGGTTTCCTAGAAATCAAACCATCAAAATGGCGATTCCTCCTTGGCGGAGTTGCAAGAGAGAGGAGCCATTTTGGACGGGGTGAGTGGAGGCCACTGAGAGTGGTTGAAGCTTTTTCTTCTTTGTAGTGCAGTAAAAAAAAAAAGGAACTATTTTCTTTGTTGTGAGCGAAACTCCTTTTGGTAAACTGTATAAAAAGGCTTGTATTGTAGACATTTCGTGCAAACAATTTGGTCTAACTCAGGCGGCCATTAGAAAAGAGAAGACACATGCCTTCTCTTTCACTAAAAGAATCTGACTTCCAGCACATCCGCCAAGGAGGAATCGCCGATTTGACGGTTTGATTTCTAGCAAACCAGAGAATGTTTTATTGAGGGTAAACAGGATAAGTTGCAGTAGCTTCTTTGCACCTTGCACTCTCACTCACACACTCACACCATGCATCAAGCAAAGAAAAAATTGACATAAAAACAATCAAGTCAAGAAAATGAAAAAAATGACAGAAATTGGCACATGAAATAATTGAAAAAGAATCAAAATTGGAAATAAAGCAAGCAACATGGATACTAATGAACAATGGTGAACTTGAATTGGTGGTTTGAATTGATTACGAAAAAAAGGAAATAATTATGAGACAAATAACTAGAATAATAGCACTTTTAAAGAGAGAAAAAATAAGATGAGATGGGAATATGAGAGGAGAGAGAGGGAGAGAGGGAGGGACAGAGAGGGAGAGAGAGAGAGAGACAGACAGAGAGAGAGAGAGAGGGAAAGAAAAGAGAGACATACATACATATATACAGAGAGACATAAGGTATTTACAAGAATCTTGGCATAAGTTGATGACATTGGTAATGTTCGCAGAAAAACTCATTAACATTACTGATTAACAAGATTGTCCATTATGTACTTGTGATAAGATTTGCGAAAGGAAGATACGCTAGTTTTATTTTTTAGATCACCAGGGATGTCGTTCCACAATTTACCACCTGAGAACGAACGAACGAACGAACGAACGAACGAAAAATTGTGTTTTACGTCCTCTCGGTCATAGACACATATGGGACATTTATAAATACAAAGATGGTGGGAACAATACTGGCTGCAATGCCCGGAGGCAGTGCAACACCAGTAAAATCCCGAGTTTTTAACAATATAGATAGGTGTAGCTGTAACCACGCCTCGGTTAAACCTCATCGGCTATGGTACCGCCACATGACATGTGTCATTTATGCTATGCACATTGCCACCTGAGAATGTAAGGGATGATTTATATAGATCTGTTCTGGGGTGGGGCATTATTAATTTGGTTTTGCTTCGAATTGTATGGACTTTAAATTTCGTAATAAAATATTTTGGTGCTAATCTATTTAAGATCTTGTACATAAAGGTTCCTTTATTTAGTAAACATTTCAAATCAAATGATAGAATGTTGAGTTCTTTATAGTCATTTGGTTTCAATGGAGGACGATTTAAGGAGTATGAGGATAAGAGAACGTTTATATATTTCAACATGCTTTAGTGTGTTTTTACCAGCTGAATCCCAACATGCTGATACATAATCAATGTCAGGTTGAATATAGGCATTGAAAAAAGTTTACGGGTATGTTGATCCAAAAAGTGCTTTATTCTATTGAGCTGAAATACTTTTTTATAGATTTTCTTGGACAGTATTTACATGTGTTTTGACCATGATAAGTTGTTGTCAATGTATAAGCCGAGTAATTTGTGTGAAGTAACTTCTTCTAGAGGCTTTTCATAGATAGTTGGTGTTCTTAATTGATTTTTAAAGTTTTGCCTCTTTTGTCTTGTTGTGATTAACATGAACTTAGATTTTTGGGGGGAGTGTAATGCCATATGATTTTGCTCTGTCCCGTCAACTAAATGATTAATGTCACTCTGCAAGTCAGAACAGATTGAATCAGCATTATAACAATTTGTATGCATTGTGGTGTCGTCTGCAAAAAGCTCACACGGTGAAGTAAGATGAAGGGGGAGGTCATTTATATAAATGGTGAAGAGCATAGGTCCTAATACAGAGCCTTGGGGAACTCCATATTTGACTGATTGAAATGAAGATGTAATAGTATCTTTGGAGACGGTTTGTCGTCTATCAGATAGAAAGGACGAAACGAGGGCGATAGAATCTTGGGTTAAACTATGCAATGATATTTGTTTTTAATAGAAGGTCATGGTCAATAACATCGAAGGCCTTAGTAAAGTCGACGAAAATAGCACAGGTGAGAAGGGCATTGTTAATATTTTCGATTAGATTAGTGAGTACAGTTTGGCAGGAATGGTTTTCTCTAAAGCTACTTTGGTTGCAATGGAAAATATGATCT
>JAGGCT020004216.1:27500-60000 GCA_017654935.2 Phymorhynchus buccinoides
CTTTCTCAGACTTGCTCCACCTACTCTCGTTTAACACAGCCTAACACGCATTAAAGATCCAGCCTGTCAGGTGGTTTGCGAAGTCTCTTCGGTTGGTCAGAAGGGATTACTCCAGACTTCTCCAAACAGGGTAATGGCTGAGAAGGCTGAATGAATTCAGGCACTGGCTCCCTTTCAGTGTTGCTCTTGGCACCTAGCGGCCCGGGGGGTGAAGGAAGGTCGGTGCACCAACAATTGGCATCTTCTGGCGTTTGCCCGGAATGCCCCCGTGACGATGTGCGTGGACATGGGGTCCCAGGATGTGAGGCAAGCATGGGTACCAGTGTCTGCTGTGGTGATGCAGGGGAGGTTTTGAGGTGGGTGATTTCAAGGGCCTTTGATGAGGTAGAAGAGGGATGCTATGTGACCGTTCAAGAGGCAGTGAATCGGGTATCTTGGGAACAGGAATCTCCACTGTTTCTGTGTCTACCTGCTATTTTCGAAGCTGATCTGCGTGCCTGCGAAGGACACGCCCATCTTCCAGTTGAACTCTGAAGGACAGTGGATCAGTGACTTCTACAACAGTAGCCTGAAGCCATAGGTTGCCTGGTCCGAAGTTGCGAGCAAACACTCTGTCTCCCACCTGGAAATGTCGCTCTCTCACTGACCGGTCGTGGTAATTTTTCTGCTTCATTTGGGCTTGTTCCACTTTGCTGGTGAGGGTTGGACGCGTTAGGTCCAGACGTGTCTTGAGGTTTCTTTTCATCAAGAGCTCAGCTGGGGGCACACCTGTTTTGGAATGAGGTGTGACGTGCTGAGTGTGGAGGAAGATGGAAAGCTTGTGTTGCAGAGAGAGAGTCGGGCTCAGTTTTTTCATGGATTCTTTGAAGGTTTGAACAGCTCTTTCTGCAAGTCCATTGGAGGCTGGGTGTTATGGAGAGACCAGGACGTGACGAATTCCATTTGTCTGCATGAAACTCTTGAACTCTACTGCCAGTGAAGGTTGGCCCATTGTCTGATACAATTGTATCGGGCAGACCATGTGTGGCAAACATTTATCGCAGTGCAGAAATTGTTTTGTCAGCTATGATCTTTTGCATCATTTTGACTTCAGTCCATTTGGAATGGGAATCAACAACGACAAGGAACATGTGGCCCATGAAGGGCCCAGCAAAGTCAATGTGAAGACGAAACCAAGGCTTCTCTGGCCACTCCCAGGGATTCAGTGGGGCTTTTTCTGGCGCGTGACGGACTTGTTGACAGGCATCACACTTGTGGACCATGGTCTCAATGTCTTGATCGATGTTAGGCCACCACACATATGACCTAGCGAGGCATTTCATTTTGTTGATGCCTGGGTGACATAAGTGCAACTCTTCAAGCATGGCTCTCCTACATGCTGGAGGGATGACTGCTCTGGTTCTGAGAACTACACATCCTCCTTCCACGCTGAGTTCAGTTTCGTGTCTCTTGTAGACTAGGAGTTCAGCTTCATATTTCTGAGGGAGCTCTGAGGGCCAACCAGACAGGGTGTACTGCTTTACCCGTGTCAAAACCGGGTCACGACCCGTCTCTCTCTGAATGTCAGCTGATGTGACCGGTGTAGAGGACAGGTGATCCATCAGGTGGACAAATTATTCCGGCAAGTCTGTTTCGGGTGAAGTGGTTGGCAATGGTAGCCGACTTAAAGCATCTGCATAACTCAATGAAGATCCAGGCTTGTAGGTGATGGTGTAGTTATAAGCCGACAACAACATGGCCCACCTTTGAATCCTGGGTGACACTTCTGAGGGAATGGCCTTGTGCTCGTTGAACAGGGTCATGAGGGGTTTGTGATCGGTGAACAAGCTAAAATGCCGCCCATAAAGGTAGTCATGAAATTTCTTCACACCAAATGTGACTGCAAGGGCCTCTCGTTCAATGTTTGAGTACTTCTGCTCAGCTCTGTTCATGGTTCGGGAGGCGTAAGCGATTGGATGTTCCAAACTATCTGGAAGTTTGTGAGCAAGGACTGGTCCAAGGCCAACTCCAGAGGCGACAAGGTCACCTCCATGCCTGGATCAAAGTGGACCAAGAGGTCTGCTGACAGGAGCATGGTCTTGACTTGTTGAAAAGTTTGTTCTTGGTCTGTACCCCACCTGAACACGACGCCCTGTCTCAACAGTCTGTTAAGTGGGGAGAGAACTGTGGACAGGTGAGGCAGGAATTTGGCATATAAGTTCACCAGCCCCAGGAACGATTTCAGCTCAGTGGTGTTCTTTGGAATGGGGGCATCTTGGATGGCTTGCACTTTGTCCGTGGTGGGCTGAATGCCCTCAGCAGAGATGCGGTGTCCCAGATACGTGACTTCTGGGAGCATGAACTGACACTTCTCTTTCTTTCAGCTGAAACCTTCAGAGTCGAACCTGCGAAGAACTTCCCTGAAATGCTCCAGGTGGGCGTCATCAGTGTCACCAGTGATGAGTATATCATCCGGGAAAACAGCCACCTGAGGAATGTCTTGTAAGAGACAGTCCATGGTTTGTTGGAAAATGGCGGGTGCTGCTGAAACGCTGTAAGGAAGATGCGTGTACCTAAAGAGTCCTTTGTGCGTGTTGATGGTTGTGAGATCACGGGATTCTTCTGTGAGGGGAAGCTGCTGGTATGCATCAGTCAAGTCCAGCTTTGTGAAGGTTTTTCCACCAGCAACCTTGTTGAAGAGATCTTCAATGCGGGGAAGAGGGTAGACATCAGCCTTAGCCGCTGTGTTGACTGATTTTATAGTCCCCACAGATCCGTACCTTGCCGTCTTGCTTGAGAACAGGAACTATGGGGGCTGCCCACTTCGAATACCTCACCGGCTTGATAATGCCTTCTTCTTGGAGTCTGCTGAGCTCATCATCTACTTTTCCTCTCAATGAATAAGGGACAGATCGCGCTTTGTAGAACCTGGGAGTGGCTCCTTCTTCAACATGAAGTGTGACTGGGAAAGACTTGGCATGCCCAGACTGTTTTTTGAAACAGTTTTGGAAAACGATCAACTTCAACCTGGCAACGTGATGCGGGGGTCACACTGACTTTGTTGATCAAGGCTGTGGCTTCCATATTTAATCTCTTGATCAAGTCTCTTCCAAGGAGGTTTGGTCCTCCCCCACCGACAACAATGATGTGTCCTAATGCGTGGTGTGAGCAGTGACTTGACCACGCACAGGTATCTGCTGACCTGTGTATGTGCGAAGAATTGTTATGCAGGGTGCGAGTAGCAGTTCAGCCTTGTCCCAGGTGGATTGGAAGGTGTTTTCACTGATGAGGGAAAATGATGCCCCAGTGTCGACTTCAAAGAGAACAGGTTTTCCTTCAATAAGTACTGTTGCTGTGCATGGTGCTGACGCCGACCTCAAGGGAATATTATGCAGGACTACAGCTTCATCTGTCTCTTCACTGGATACAAGCTGACTCACGGCTGTGGTGGCTCGTTGACGTGAGCGGCAAACAGCAGCTAGGTGTCCCAATTTGTTGCAGTGGTTGCATCTGTACAGTTTGTATGGGCAGTTTGCTGGGTTGTGCTGTTTGCCACATCGATAGCAGCTAGGTGTCCCACTTTGTTGCAGTGGTTGCATTTGTACAGTTTGTATGGGCAGTTTGCTGGGTTGTGCTGTTTGCCACATCGATAGCAGCTGCGGGGAAATGGGTTGCTCTGGGGTGTGGATGGGGCTTGCACCGTTCTACCTTTTTGTACAGCATTGATGTCTGAGGGGGAATCTGAATCACTGGGCGCATGATGAAGTGCAGCAGACTGTGCAGAACCGCTTCCATGGCAACTGCAATTTCTAGTGCCTTGGTGAACGTGAGGTCCTTCTCGGACAACAGTTTCTTTTGAATGGCTGTGTATGTCAGTCCACAAACAAACCTGTCTCTGAGGGCCTCCTGGAGAAATTGTCCAAATTCGCAGGAGGAGGCTAAACGTCTGATGTCAGCAGCAAAGTCACTTGCTTTCTGATCTTCACTTTGATTTATCATGTGAAATTTGAATCGCTCTGCGATTATCAAGGGTTTAGGAGACACATGTGACTTGAGGAGACCATAGTAGTTGGCACCAATGACTGACAAAAAAACACTCTTTTGTTTGGCTCCAGCAATGTCATTTGCCTCAAAATGCATTTGCAAACGTTCCACATAACAATCAAAGTCTTCAACTAATGGGTTAAATTCACCAAATGTGTCTTCGTTTGCCATGATTTAGTTCTGTAATTAAGGACGATCTACAAGGTAACTGTGTATTTGGGCCGTTAGACACGTGAGACACAAACGTCTAGCACTTTGCTCCAGGAACATTAACCTGCGAGTCTAAAATAGCACCTTTGTTGAATACCACTACTGCTGAGACTAATGTGGGGACTTGCGCATGAGTTTTGATCCCAGTCTCGTCGCCAAATGTAGCGTTCAACAACAGCACAACAAGACACAAGTGTCTACTCGCCATCTTTTATTTAGCTCATTGTTTTAGAACCCAAAACGAACAAACGATAAGGAATATAATACAACACTGATGAAATCCTGCTATTTATGTTTACTACCGGTATACTAAGGGGCTTAATCGTGGTCGGTCAGTATGTCTTTAACCCAATCACCCCCACCACCTCACTATTATAATATCACTCCAAGCCCTTGCCACCCCACCGCCCCACCCCAACACCTCTCTAAGCTAAAGCGACGAGGTCCCGGAAAGTGTCAGCCTGCAGCAATTTGTAGCAGCATCGACTGACTGAGAGCATGCGTCACCCCAAATAAGCTGTTGTCACGTGACACTGCCACAATGCACGAGAGCTTGGAAGCAAGCAAGCAAGCGCAAAACCTGTACGCACGTGCACGTGCAGAAAGAGATGGAGAGAGAGAGAGAGAGAGAGAGAGAGAGAGAGAGAGAGAGAGAGAGAGAGAGAGAGAGAGAGAGAGAGAGAGAGAGAGAGAGAGAGACAGACGGACAGAAGGAGAGAGAGAGAGAGAGAGAGAGAGAGAGAGAGAGAGAGAGAGAGACAGACAGACAGACAGACAGACAGAAGGAGAGAGAGAAGGGGGGAGAGAGAGAGAGAGAGAGAGAGAGAGAGAGAGAGAGAGAGAGAGAGAGAGAGAGAGAGAGAGAGACAGAGAGAGAAAGAGAGAGGGAGAGAGAGAGAGAGCATACACAATTTTGTTGCGAAACATTCTTCAACATCTTTAGGGTGACTTGCTTGGGGCAGAGGGGGGCATCCAGAAACCAGGACACCACAGAGAGAGAGAGAGAGAGAGAGAGAGAGAGAGAGAGAGAGAGAGAGAGAGAGAGAGAGAGAGAGAGAGAGAGAGAGAGAGAGAGAGAGAGAGAGAGAGAGAGAGAGATGAAAATGTTCATAAAATACAGCATCATGTTTGCTAAGAAAGGCAAAAACGGGAAAAATGGAATTAACCGAGAAATGTAGGGGGGGGGGGGGGTGGCACATCTTGACCTATGCCGCTTTATTTCATGAGATAATTGGCCTGGGCTTCTTGCCCGCCCATGGGCTTTTTACCCCGTCTTACCCTATACCGTGTGTGCCCCTGCAAAGAAAAGAAAAAAGAAAATGCGCTCTTCAGATGGGGGGCAGCCCAAATTTCACAAACAAAGACAACTCTCTAACTAGAATATACTGAATACGAGAGCACACACACACACACACACACACACACACACACACACACACACACACACAACGTATAATACATACACAAACGTGCGTGCGTGCGTACACATACACACACACACACATATATGCACAGACACACACACACACACACACAACGTATAATACATACACAAACGTGCGTGCGTGCGTACACATACACACACACACACACACACACACACACACACACACACACTCACACACACACACACACACACACACACTCACACACACACACACACACACACACACACACACCACATAATACATACACAAACGTGCATGCGTGCGTACACATACACACACACACACACACACACACACACACACACACACACACACACAGTACACAAGGACAATAAATCGTGCTGCAAGCTTCTGTCGAATAAGTTACGTTTTAATTAAAGCCAGTCAATTTGAAATCCCTAGCTGTAGTCACAGTAGGCCTAGTGATTGGCAATCAACCAACGAAGCATGCTCCAGATAATTACTGATCATTAATTCATCAGCTAAACGGCAATCAGGATTTTAAAAGATATAATGGAAAAACATGCTTTGGGCAATATTTTAACGCTCTTAAAAAATTATCAAAACCCAGTCTATTCATTAGCCTATTGTTTTTCAACAAAATTCATTTCGATCATGATGTCTTAAACAGACTATATCACGTGAACGTGATATGGTAATAGGTATGACCGAAGTCACGACTGATGTAAATTGCGCACAACCAAGGCTTTAGCGTCGTACTGTGTGAGGACGTAACAAGGCTACGACTCTATGACATCATTTTCCAACTCAGTTCCTACGACTGGAGTTGGAGTGTCTGAGCCAACCTTTACACGCACACGCACGGGGCATAATGGTGGGTGGTGTAGTAACTTCCCAAAGCTAGGCTAGATATTATTTATTACACACTGGGTTCCACACCTAAACAAATTAAACTGTTTGGAAGAGGCAAGTTGCTGGGTCATTGTCAGCTCAGGAATAAAATAGAATAAAGTGTTAATGTGTAGAAAGAGAGAAGGAAACTAAAGAGAGATAAGCGCAGAGATTTTAAATGATAAATTTTAGCTGGTTGTTGTTTTAATGCAGTTGGTTTTGCACCGCTATGTTTTTGCCGGAAAGAAGAGATAGGATTTGGTTTTTGTGAGCACATACTTATGCTGCACGAGAATTTCGGGCGCATGTCGTTTGGAGACATATTTCGTGTTTTCAATGTTTGGGGGGTGACAGGCTAGAAGTTCTGTTTAGGCTAATAGTTTTCGGTAAGGCGAGTTGTGTAGTAGGGGGATGTTTGATGAAAATGATATAATGGTGTCCGGCTATGCGGAAGTAAAGGGGACATTTCGAAGATTAATTTAATAGGGACATAGTGTTACATAGTTTTATTTTGTTTTAAACAGGCCCTCAGAGTTATCGGGGCTGTTGCTGTCCTTAGACAGTGAAAAGGGCCGCGAGGCCGAAAGGGAGCTGCATCGTGTGGGGAGGAGAGGCCTTCAAGTTTTTGAGGCGTGTAGACAGTGAAAAGGGCCGCGAGGTTGATGGAAGCTGAACTGCGTGGGGTGGAGAAAAAGGTGTCAGGGCTTTGAACGATTCAAGTCGAGTAGTAATATATGGCACAGTGCGGTTATGCAGACTACTAAGTGAAACTAACTTTGTTGAGTTATCACCACAGTGGTGACTTGGTGTAAAGGGACATAATAATAGTGTGTGCATGTATAGTGTGGGGTGACTTCCCTGCGTTTTAGGTGTATTGGTTGGGTAGAGGGTGTTTGGCTAGTGGGTTATCACCCTTGAACAGTGAGGGGTGAAGTAGCCGGTTCACTGCCAGTTGGGATTGAACATTGTTTGAACAAGCATCATTTTATTGTGGTTGTTTACCTGTGGGGTTGTTGCTTTGGTGGTGAAGGTGGGGTTAGCCATCTGCAGCGTTTAGTTTATTAGTGTATACATTTGAGTGTAACCTTAGTAGTATTTCCTGTGTGTTGGTACTTGTTCACTCTTGGAGGGGTGGATGAGTAGTTACTAGTGTTAAGCGTTCATTTCTAAAAAAGATTCAGGTTAATTCATTTTGGGTGAAGTGAGTGGTTCACAGTTAGGACTTAATTGTAATTATAACAGTTGGCGGGGTTTTTAGTTGGAAAGACAGATCATTATAACAAACTTGGGTAGCTTGTTTAGCACCTTTGTGTGTGATCTGGTCTTGAACTATACTCAAACCATCTGTTCTTTTCTAAATGTAGTTGATTGTAATTATAATAGTTGGCGGGGTTTTAGTTGGAAAGACAGATCATTCTGACAAATTTGGGTAGCTTGCTTAGCACCTTTGTGTGTGATCTGGTCTTGAACTATGCTCAAACCATCTGTTCTTCTCTAAACGTAGTTCATTGTAATCATAATGGTTTGTAGGGGTTTAGTTGAGTAGTTGGGTCACTACAATAGTGTTGGTGATTGTTTGGCACCATTGTGTGTGATCTGGCCTTGAACTATTCCCGTACCATCTATTTTTGTTATTCATATAATGGGTTTAGAAGTACAGTAGAAACCGCTTAAGAGGAAGTCGCGTGTAAGCGGAGTTTGCTGTAGGAGGTAAGGGAGGGAATTTAGTGCAAAGGAAACAAGTTTGATAAGCTTTCAGTTGTTGCATCCTTTTCTTAGATTCTTTGTTTCGGCATTTACTTTCGATTGGGTCATTATTATTATCATTTGGTTACGATTGGGGTGTGTAATATTTGTAAAGGGGCATTGTTTATTTATTGTTTTAAGTCACCTGGGTTTGGTTTGTTCGGCGGCTTGATTGTGTGAAAATGAAATTATTGGTTTGACTTTTAAATAAATTGCTTTTCGCTTTTACACCTACTTGAAATCATTGTGTTTGTGTTGTTGGGTGTTAGCTAGAGTGGGTTTACTTTATTTTCATTGTGCACTACCCTTTTGGTTCGTGTCAAGGGCATATTGCACCGTGCCAGACTACACAACAGATTCGGTAGAATCTACAACAAACGGCATCTTACCAGGTCAGATTTGTTTGTTTTATACAATTCCACCTCATCTGGTTTCGTCTGGCACATGGTGCCTATGCTAATTTAGAGCAATAGTGTTTACTATTTGCCTGTAGCTTTTGTTTTCTTTTTTTCTCCTTTAAATGGATTAACACAAATAAGTTTCTGATTTCTGTCACTCATGTGGCCTGTCCGAAGTTTTTGTTGCTTGTCAGGCATGCTTATGTCGTTCTTGTACAACTTGGTAAACATAAACATGTTCGTCCTACCTTCTGTCATCAAAAGGACATTTGTGGGCATGTGCAGCTTTGCTGCTGATGCACTGGCATATCTAATGATATGTGGTTATTGTGTGTCAATGCCTGTCTTAGTACAGGTCTTTTATATTTAGCAATCTTGTGTCTCAAAGAAGATAATTATTGTCATGCCCCATATCATAGCATTACACTGTATGGAGCTTGTCACCCTATGAGCAATTATTTTTTCTAGGCAATGCTTTTTGCTTTGCAGTTTTCCAACATTGGTTGAATATATCCAACAGTCACTATAGGCTTTACATTCATTCAATATCATAAAATTGAGTGAGCCCCTCCTCTCAGTTCACGTAGACATTAAATTTAGTAGGCCCAGATAAAACCATAAAGTACTAAAGCATAATTATGCAGTTTGAAACATTATGTATTTAGATCAGAGATGATGAAAGGGATAAGCTCTACAGGAAAGGATCTCAGATTTCACCCCTTGGTCCGTGACCTATTTGCTGCTGTTAGTAACTAAAAATAACATGGCCCCTGTCATTTTTGCTTCTTGCATCCTTCCCTTTGAAGCTAGTATAGGAATGCAGCTGTCACATTTTGCTTTGAGATAATGATGTCAGCCTGTGCTCTAGTACTGGCCCTTTCCCCGTTCTGTAAAGGAGGGAAGAAAAGGGTGAATGTCTGGCATGTTGTTATGGTGCTATCATTAGCTTGTAGCACTAACCCTTGCCCTTGGTGTAAATGAAACACATGTGTGCCACCCATCCCCCTTTTTTTTAAGGGCATGGTAAGAATGGGGGGAGAATAGGCTACTGCAAATATTTGGGCTCCGTTCACATAGGTTATACTTATGCTTCTGTCTCTGAAGCAGATGGACATTTAAGAGATTGTGTATATTCCCTGTAATAATAGTCTGCTCATTTCAATTAAGTACAATGTACTTACGCCCTTCGTTTTGGGTTCTTAAATGGTTGCATGATTATTGTCTGATGTCCTTGTCTAAAACTGGTAGGAGGATAGTTTGTATGGCTTGCTCATAGCTGATTTTCTGTCCATCTGTGGTTCTTTTCCTGTCTGCCCGTGGCAGATTTCTGTATGTGGATGATATTTTGTCCGCATGTGGCAGATTTCTGTATGTGGATGATTTTTTGTCCGCCCATGGCATAATTTCTGTCTGTTTGTGGAGATTTTCCATTTGCCCGTGGCAGCATTTCTGTCTGTGGTGATTTTCTGTCTACCCATGGCAGATTTTCTGTCTGCAAACGGCTGGTTTTCTGTCTGCTTGTGGCGGACTTTCTGTCAACCCATAGCAGATTTTATGTGTGCCTGTGGTCATTTTTTGTCTGCCTGCGGTCATTATCTGTCTACCTGTGGTCATTTTCTGTCCACCTGTGGCAGGTAATCTGTCCACCTGTAGCAGATTTTGTGTTTCCCTGTGGCAAATCTCATTTCTATGAGAGGCTGCTTTTCTGTCTGCCAGTAGCAGATTTTCTGTCTGTAAGTGGCCGATCATCTGTTTGCCCGTTGCCGATTTTCTGTCTGTCTCTGGCTAATTTTCTGTCTGCTTGTGGCAAATATTCTGTCTGCCCACTTGCAGCTTTTCTGTCTGTAAGTGGACGGTCATCTGTTTGCCTGTGACTAAGTTTCTGTTTTATTTGTCAGGGAAAGATATGTTAAATTTAAACCAGAAAGTTTCTCTGCTTCATACACAGATAATATGCAATATTAAAGTGGTTAATATTTGAGAAGATTGTTAGTCATACTTATCAATAAATCGTGATGATAATTTGTTTTTGTCATTTCCATATTTTGATGCACTGTCACTTGTACTGAGGACACAAGGAATCATGCATAAAGGGTATTTGTCAATGTGTGACACGATGAAAAAGCAAGACATTTAAATGTTCTTGGCTCATATGTCTGTACATTTGGCCAATTTCCGACCGTGATACATCCGCTACAATAAAACAACAAAAAGTCGCAAACTTGGTCTAAGTTTTCTTGAATGCTTGAGATAAAGGCCAATCGACTCTTTAGTCAAATTTACTAAGAACATAATCCAGTTGGTGACATAAGAAAGCATATTGTAGAATACTTCTGTAAAAAAGACCTTAGTCTTTAATTAAAAAAAAGGTGCATTAAGCATTTAAGGAACAATTATGAACCAACTTCGGTCCAACCCAAGATCACCTTGTGTCTCTGAGTCACGGTCATTTCTTTTTAGGCCTAATTTTACCGGGGATGAAATAAATGTTCCCTTATACTTATAGTGCCATGGGTATCATGTATTTTCATGCTTATAAGCTGTGCCTATTTTCGTCAATATGGCTCCCACTTTCTATGACTTCTGTGTAAGTGATTTTACCCTGTAAACTATCAATGACTCTTCAAAAGGGACTTACTGACCTGACTCGAGTTATGTTGTAAACACGCCCATTGGTTTGGTTCATTTGAATCTGTTGATATCCTTTGGATAGGCCTAGTGTTGACAGTTCTGCTAAAGCTTTCTTACTGCCGATGGGCACTGGCAGTAGAGCAATACCTAACTATGTAGGTGATTGTCACGAGCAACCTCAGTTTTGTCAGATCTTTCATTAATTGTAGATTTTACAATCATAAAACCTTGTACTCTTCATTTTTGTCATGTTTCGTACATATGTTAATAATATGTTTGGACACATGAATAAACTGTAATGGAAGAATAAGCTGCCCCAGTTTAATGGGAAATGGTGAAGAGTTTCTTAAATTCTGTGTTTTTACACTTCACCTGTTTTTAGAAATCTATATTTCATTCAAATTCGTGTTGAACACAAAATAATATCCTAAATCTGGAAAATGGATAAGTAAGAAGATACTTTAATGCCATAATAATGGCAACAAGTTCTGCGGTAAAATAGAAAAATTATTTCCTATATGATATGATTTCTCTATTTTTAACGATGGAATGACGAATGCGGCACCTGATAAATTAATGATTGTCATTTACAGAGCCATCTGTATATATTTTGAGATGATTTAAATAGGTTCCATCTATATATGTCTGTCTTAACATATGTTGGCAGCAAAGGCCCATCACATTTTCTTATATCTGTGTATTCAATATCATAAGTAGCCTTACCAAGCTCCCATTTAGGAATTGTGCTATAAGTTATCTGGGGGGATACTTTTCGGGGGTTCAACACCCGCATCTGTAAACAAATCAGACGTATATGAGCCAATTGTTTTTAGAGAATCAATTTTTTTTGCCCGCTTAGGAAAGTCTATTTCTGATTTTAATTGAGTTTCCTTTACACACGAATTTTGTGTTGTATGGCATCTTAAAATATATTTTGCTCACGCAAGTTTCATATTTTCTTCAAATGGTAATATTCCAATTTCTGTGTAAGTTCGTAATGTTGAGGCATCTGGTAAGCTATCTGGTAAGCTTTACTGTCAATGCTCTGCAACGTTTTGATTAAATATTTGGGGGCTGAAAAAAATATTTCCTGAGCGTAAGATAATTTTGATCTTACAAGCACAGTTGCTAAGTAATGAGTACTTTATTATCTTTTCCCCATGGCTGTTGACTTACCATTTTATTTTATTTTTTTCATTCTTCTGGGCCGTACAGTGGTGTTGCTCCCACGCCGCTCGTTCCGAATCCCAATTCGCAGCTACACCCCGGTTTGTTCAAGTCGCAGAATCCGAGACCAGCAGTCCAAGGGGAGCGAATCTATGTTAGGCCGTCAGGAGGCAACCAACCGAGGAGACACTGCACTGCTGCTGAGTCACTTCGGTGGAGTTCAGTGGAGTCTGTTCAGGACACCACCTACTAAGCCCCCTACTGACGACACTATTCTCTTAGTCGCGGAGCCAGCGTGAGTGAGGTTCTCCTCCGAGGGCGCCACCACGACCGTCCACTGACAGCTCCCCAGAACACTCTGATCCCCATGACTTTGACCCGAACGCACCAAGGCATAGACTGGATTGGAAACCGAAACTGAGGTCACCATGAGAGCAGGGCATGCAAAGCCACAGAATTTTATACATATTTTTTTAATATTTTTATGATTGATAGAAAATGAGGCCGATGATGACGATGATGATGCTGATGCTATGGAGTTCCGTATCGGTCTGAGACTGCATGGTAGAGCTGTATTCTACGCTTCCTTTCATAATGATATTCCGGCGTTAACCAGGCCCGAGAACTACAGACACCTGCAGTGTTTGTCTTGAAATTAGAGCAACACTATCAGAATCGCATCCGTTAAGCGGATGAAGCTTGACTGTGTGGTTTCAGTCTTCCCATTGAGCCCATAGCCACTCACTCTGGGTAGGAGTCGGTCCAGGACCGAAAAAAACCTCGCCTCTGATGGGATTCGAACCCAAGACCTCCCAGCCAGTAGTCCGCGACGCTGACCACTACACCACGGCGGTTAGTGACTTACCATTTTAAGTAAATTTAAACCTTTTCTGGCTTTTGTCAGAACACCTTCTAAGTGGTAGTTCCAGCTCAATTTAGAAGCTAAATTTACTCCTAAAAATGTTACAACTTTTTTTTTATTCAAGAGGCAATTCATCGATTTGAAAAGAAGGTAGAGGGTTGGGTTAGGGTCATAACTAGCATTGAAAAGAACCATATGCGATTTTTCAGGCGAAAAGGCTAATCCGTTTTTATTCATGTACTTACTGATTTTGTCCAGTTCATTTTTATATATCTTTTTAACATAATTAATTGATCTAGCAGGAGTATGTCTTTTTAGAGTAACTTTCATCCATATGCAGATGTCATCTGCATATTGTCCTAGTTCAAAAACTTTTGACACTGCTTTTGGAAGATCATGCATCAAAATTTTTTAAAAAAAAGGATTAGAGCTATCACAGCTCCTTGTGGTATTCCCATTTGGAGATGTGTTTGGTTAGAATACACATTACCTACCTTAGTCTGTATTGTTCTATCACTTAAGAAGGTTTTTAAGTAATTGTACATACACCCTGAAAGGCCTATTGATTTCAAAATATCCTTAAAATGCAGATCTATGCGTCTAGATACTGTATATTACCAGCCGTGGGCAAAGAGAGCGAAGCTGGTAATGTTGTTGATGAATTCTGTATATTCCTGGCTGACTGTCTATCTGACTGTCACCACGATAACGTTTGAACGGAGCGACCCAGGACGCTCAATTATTTCATACGGATAGGTACTAAGGATATCTAGGCCAAGTTCGAAAATAAACAGGTCACTGGAACCGAAAATGCTGCCGAGCACCTGTCACAATAACGTTTGAATGGAGGGATCAAATTATGTGTGTAGATAGGTACTTTGGATTTCTAGGCCAAGTTAAAAAATGAAGGTAATAGGTCAAAGGTCAAGGTAACAGGAGCCGAAAATGCTGCCGAGCATTTCGTCTGTATTCACATTGTGATATCTGAAAGGTTCGTTACCAGCTTCAAGGTGAAGCACTGCAGCCGATAATACTGCCGAGTGGCTGTTGATCTAGCGTCTTAGCGCTCTAGTAAGAATCCAAATCTAACTTGTCTTTCTGAATAGGTTGAATTTCCCAAAAAAACCCAGTAGGATCAATACATTGATTGCAACCAGAATATGTAGAAAGGGCTAAAACGTTTCCAAGTACTTATGCAGTCTGTTGTTTCAAGTAAAACAACGTAAGTCTGTTGTTTCGAGTAAGACAAACATAAAGTGTGTATTATGCTACATCATTCTTCAACTTGAAATGTTAAATTACATAAATCCACAACAAAAGAAGTGCAAGTGAATTTACGTCATTTTACTGGCGAAAGAAAGGGCAGTTATGAAAGCTAGGTCATGTAATTTCATAATACTTTTTAATATAATTTCCACAACAATCAGAGAGAGAGAGAGAGAGAGAGAGAGAGAGAGAGAGAGAGAGAGAGAGAGAGAGAGAGAGAGAGAGAACAAGAACAAGAACAATATTTTTATTATCTATAGGCCACTGGCCCTTAGAAAGGCCAAAGTCATACATAGACACGCATATACACAAAGTACTGGCACATTCGAACATCAATGGAGCCACAGATATCCATACAGTTTGAAGACACGCAATGGGGCTTGATGTCCTAGAGCAATTTGACATTATGCTTTATCATCATTATTTTTTCTTTTGCGAATAGCATAAAACAGGAACAAAGAGAGTTTCCTGACTGTCGCTACAGATCCATGTTTTAAAACATTGGTGTACTGACCAGTTGCTCCACTTGAGAGAGAGAGAGACGAGAGAGAGAGAGAGAGAGAGAGATCCAAACCAATATACATGTATTTATATTTGAATTTTTAGACCATGTTTTAGAATTCTAAAGTTAATGTATGTGTCTCCAATAGAGAGTGTGCACTGCACATTGCATGTGATTTTTTTTGTCCTTGCATTCGTTTAGAGCTTGTGTTTTTGTCTGTTAGTAACAGTTGCAACTTAAACCCGAAAACAAGAACAAGATCACAACATTCGGTGAGTCAAATTAATAATCAATTTTGACAATTTCTCACATTGTTTTGTATTTTAAAATATTAGGGGGCACATAGGGGTGTCATTGTACCATTCTCAACAATCAGAAATGTAAAGCTTTTATTTGCGCCAAAAACATTTATCTTCTCAGTCTAAAACCCTGATGTTCCGACGAATCTTCTTGTGATTTCAATATTGCAACAACAACAAAAGTCTTATTTCTTTGCAAAACTGAAGTGACAAAGTTATTTGCGGGCTCAAACTAAAGCGGTATGGAAAAATCTGAAGCAATTTGAGTCGAAATGACCGAAATAATCAGTTTTTTGCTTCTCCTGTAAAGTGACGTCTTTCGAGCTATGCCTGTATGATCTGCGCACGGCGATATAATCAATGATTAAGGTACACCATTAACAAAATATCACTATTTCCCCATAAATACACAGTGAGTTGTAAGTCAAATAAATGTCTGTGTACATGTTAAGGTCTCAGTACACGTTAACATTATTCACGGGATATTTCTATTTCCCCATGGCAACACAGTGTTAGGCCACTCATAATATGACTTACAACTCACTGTGTTGTCTTGAGGAAAATAGAAATATCCCGTGAATAATGTTAATGTGTACAGAGACCTTTAACATTATTCACGAGATATTTCTATTTCCCCATGGCAACACAGTGATAGCCCACTACACTGTGTTGCCATGGGGAAATAGAGATATTTTGTGAATATTGTTAACGTGTAGAGAGACCTTAATATGACTTACAACTCATTGTGTTGCCATGGGGAAACCGTGATATTTTGTGAATATTGATAACGTGTACAGAGACCTTAATATGACTTGCAACTCATTGTGTTGCCATGGGAAAACAGTGCTATTTTGTGAATGTTGTTAACGCGTACAGATACCTTTAAGCACTGTTTTCAACAATAACGAATCATATTAAGCACTTAGTTTTGTGGGCGTATTTTTGTGTGTGTCATAATTGACTTGAAAGTTGAAGTGTCTGCATGGTTCAGCCTTTCAAGCATACAACCAACATCATGGATGTCCAGGCACAGACCGTAGACACAGTGTCAGGCAAATTCGACACAAACTCCACATCACCTACAGGGTTCCCAGAATCTGTAACTGTCCCTGAAGGCTGTAAGATCTTCCACTTTTCCTTAATCAACCCCTGGGGGAACCCCGAAGATCCTGTAACTTACGACACCAAGGAAGCGTTCTTATATGTGGTGTACGGTTGTCTGACGCCTGTCTTCTTTCTAATGGCCGTTCCATTGAACATCATCAACATGATCGTTTTTTACCGGCATGGCATCAAGGAAAGGATCAATCTCTGTCTGTTTTTTCTCGCCTTGGACGATCTGATCGTGGTGGTCAGTATTTTCGGGATAAAAATGGACTGGTTTTTCGGCATGGTCAATGAGAACTACCCGTTGGATGATAGGCGTATTCTGAAGGCTAATTTCGAGCACATGGTTCACTCGTTGTTTGCCTTCATTCACATGTCAAGGTTCATGAACGTGCTCATAGCTGTGGAGCGCTGTCTGTGCGTGGTCAGTCCCCTCAAAGCTCGGACCTTGATCGACACCAGAACCACAGCCTTCATCATCGGCGCCGGGCATGTGATCATCTTCGCGTGCTATGTTTTCTATGCGATGAAATACGAAGTGATCTGCGTGTACGATCCCTTCATCCGTGAAAAGAAGGTCGAGCTGTTCTACACCGAATTCTACATCGAAAACAAACGTCTGTTAGACAACTATAACAGTTATTTGCTAGGGATGGTCATGACCGGAGGGTTTGACGTTTGCGTGATGGTATCCACCGTGATAACGCTGCTCAAAATGAATCAAATGAATGAATGGCGTGGCAGATCTTCGTCCAACGTTTCCACGCAGCAAATGTCCGTCCAGAGTCTCAGCCTGACCCGCATGTTGATCGCCAATAACATTTTCTTTGTGATGTGCACCACCCCTTTCCTCGTTTACCACGTGGCCATACTGATCGTGCCGGAGTTAAATGCTGTTAACGGTAAGTACATCAACACCAATACCTTGGCATGGGTCATCACAGACGTTCTCGCGGCCATCAACTCGACCGCTAGTTTCTTTTTCTTCCTCATTTTTGGGTCCAAGTTTCGCAGCAGCGTGCAGCAGATGTTTTCCAGGTCGAACAAAAATGAAGGGAAATGAGTGATTCTTTGGCCATTTTCTTCACAGCGAATTGTATTCTTTTACCCCGAGTCTTATGATCAAATGTACTTTCGATAGATTATAATTTGGAGAAAGAACGAATTTAAAAAAGATTTTTGAGCCACATAAACTGTACTTCCGGTTCAACGCAAGGATTAAAACAAAAGTAAGCACAATGTTTGTAGTCTGTCATACTGTCAATCACTCACATACAAACACGCAAGCAGACAGCAAACTCCGCAAGCACACGCTATCACTCATTTCAACCGGTGCAGACAATTAATACTATGGGAAACACAAGATCTTTAGCTACCCCTTCTTCTTAATACCAAAAGAAAAGAAAGATTTATTTACATATAAAGATCAGACATATAATCAACAAATCAAATTTCAAACTGGTAAATAAATATTAAATTTAAACTTAACTACTGAAATAAACAAGTAATTAATTACACAAAAGTTGGCCAACACTATCTCTCTCTCTCTCCTCTCTCTCTCTCTCTCTCTCTCTTTGTTTCCGTCAACGTAATTTCCTTGGGTGGTGCTTTTCTTCTTCTTCCTGACTTTCACTTCTTTCTGTGGCCTTCAGTTTCTTGATTCGTTTATTTTCATTAATTTTCTTCAGCAGCATCAACCGCGCGCTTCACTGGAAGTCCCACTTCCAGGAGGTGGAGCATCACGACAGCCTCCATAGTATAATCTGTGCTAGGTGGTGAAATTCAGGGCTCCCTGGTGCAACCCTTGTACTGCCCATGGGGTCAGCCTGTGTTAGTGAAACACATCGTGGCGCCCCAATTACACATAGCCAAATCACAATAATGTATTGTATTGGTAACACAAATGATCCATTTATTGTACTCACCACTTTATTATCAATAATAGGTTGCCACAATCTAATCACTACACCACAAATTTAAAGATATATTCTTACTGTGAGACATTACTTCCCTTGTACAAAAGGTTTTCTATTATCTTTTTATATTGATCACAGACATTTAAGGAATCCATTTGTTTCTCTTTTTTTTCACAACACTATTTTCACACAACATATTAATTTTATCCACATCCATTTGTTTCTCTTTTTTTTCACAACACTATTTTCGCACACCATATTAATTTTATCCACTTCAGGTTTACACAAAGAAAATCTTTAATTACCTAGTCCATCATACAGGCGAGCTAACCATCAAGCTTGTGTGCCACACGCACACAGACAAAAAAGACGGGCCTCCACTTCCTAGTCCATACAAATAACAAGTGATGATAAAACCCAATTTCACCACACACATACAAGTCAAGTTTAGTTTCCAAAAAACCCTAGGGGCACAAAAAACACACATTCTAGTACATTGAGCGCAGTTCAAACCACTTCTCAATTTGACAGGATGACCCTGTTTAGTTTCTGTGGTCACACATCAATCCTACTATTGTGGGCCTACACCACAAATTGAAAGAAAGAAAAATATCATTAGCTAACATGTACGTGGCATGCAATAACACGCACACACGACACCCCCCATCCTGGGGGAAATTTGATCAAGAAACCTTTGCACAAAACGTTAGACCAAATATGGTCCAAAATTGAAATATTCATTTCCTCAATCAAAATATGATCAAGACCAATCTTGACCACTATCATCTGTTTTCCAAACATCCATTAACATGCAAAAAGACATTCCAAAATGACTACACCATCATAATGGAACAAAACACATTTTTATCGTTATCAAACATCCGTTTATCTGAACTGGATGGAGAATAAACTTTTTACACACTTTTGATCAATCCATAATATTAAAAGGCAATGCTATATGCAAATATGATCCAACATCAATGCCACATAGAATTATATCCATCATAATGGCATTGAACCTCAATTAAACCGAAAACTTATGGCGAGAGATCCTTTTCTTTTCAGGCCCCAGCTACTTGGAACAAACTCCCTCTGTCTCTCAGACATTCCAACTCCCTGTCAGTTTTCAAAACCAACCTGAAAACCCATCTATTCTCTGAACACTACTGTCCACCATGATCGGATTGTGAGAATGAAAGCGTGTGCGGATGAGGAATGGCATGGGAAAGGTGGGAGACAGCAAGTGTCTGTGTTCATGCGCGCATGCGCGCGCTGGCATGTGCTTGTGCATGTGCGCATATTTCCGTGCATGCACGTGTGTGTGTGTGTGTGTGTGTGTGTGTGTGTGTGTGTGTGTGTGTGTGTGTGTGTGTGTGTGTGTGTGTGTGTGTGTGTGCTCGTGCGTGTGTAGGCATAAGTGTGTATGTATGTGTGTGTTTGTGTCTGTGTGTATGTATGTATGTATGTACGCACGTACGTATGTATGTATGTGTGCATGCGCATGTAAATGATATGCTGTGTTCGTCAGTGTGTGTGCTTGTGTGAGTGCGAGCATGGGTATTGATGTGATTTGATTAAATGTATTTTTTGTAAAGCGCCATGAGCAGTTAGCCTGGAATGTGCGCTATTTAAGCTTTCTTTATTATTATTATTATTATTATTATTATTATTATTATTATTATAAAGCACCAGTAATCCACCATCATACATCCATTCAAATGTAATTTCTTATGCAATCAGCATTAAATAAACATGCATCTCCCTTATAAAACAAGTATCAAAACATTAATTAAACATGTGTGTCTTAGCAAAGATGACAACAAAATTAAGCATTGCATAGTTGCTCATGTAGTGACAATTATCACCAATTTAGCACACAATATGGATCATTATTTGTTGAATGTTTGTAATTCTATAATTTATGTATAATTATCAAATTATGTACATAGTGTGTATGGTGTGTGTGTGTGTGTGTGTGTGTGTGTGTGTGTGTGTGTGTGTGTGTGTGTGTGTGTGTGTGTGTGTGTGTACGTGTGTGTGTGTGTGTATGTGTGTGTGTGTGTGTGTGTGTGTGTGTGGTGTGTGTGTGTGTGTTCTTAATAATTGATTTAATGTACTCGTTTTAGTTCAATCTGCTGCACATGTTGTGGAAGAAAATGTTCCATTTTAAACTTGTTTTTTTAATGGATAATAAATATTTTTGAATTTGAATTGAATTGAATTTGAATCAAGATTGGCATGTCAAAATGCAACACATACAAAAATATGTTAAACATGGGAAAATCTGCATTTGAAATACATAATTCAAATTGACAAAACTATTTACAAGAACACATCATACAGGATTTCAAGTGTCACACAATGACTGTTACTCTAGTAACAACGGCAGGTAGTTTGACATGATCGACTGGCAGGCAATCTACTCTCTTGACAAGAGATCTGCAAGGACGTTGGACGTCCCTGGAACTGGTTCAATCTTGAACCGGAATTATTGCAGAGCAAGAGCCCATCGCAGCAAGCGATTGTTCTTTGTCTTTGCTGACTGAAGGAAAGTCAGCGGCCTATGATCTGTCTGCAGAGTGAATTCTCTGCCAGTCAAGAACCGAGCAAATTTCTGGCAAGCCCAAACTATGGCCAAGCATTCCCTCTCAATAGTGGAATACTTCTGTTGGGGCAGGGAAAACGTTTTGCTGGCGTGCTGGACGGGATGGTGAAGACTATCCTTGCACTGAAGGAGCGCTGCTCCCATCCCCTTTGAACTGGCATCAGTTGGAAGGATGAAGTCCTCTGTGAGAGAGGGGAGAGGAAGAACAGGAAATGTGTTAAGAACCTTCTGTACCTGTTCTAGAGCTACTTGGCACTCTTGTGTCCAATGGATTTGCCTACTGATTGTTCCTTTAGTAAGGTCTGTCAGTGGTGCAGTCAAAGAGGCAAAGTGAGGGACATAGCGTCGGTAGTAGGAGAGGAGTCCTAAAACAGATCTGACCTGCTTCTTTGTGGTCGGTTGTTTCAACGACAAGATCTTTTTTTACTTTTGTTTCCTCTGACACCATTTTGCCTACCTAAATGGTATGTCCGAGAAATTCCAGCGATTTGAATCTTGTCTGAATTTTGGAGGGACGCGCTGTCAAGCCAAAAGCACGGAGACGCTCAAGAATTGCTCACAAGCAAGAGAGTAGCGAGTTCCAGGTCCTGCATGATGTCATAAAAAAAACTTACTGCTCCGCATTCATGCAGTCTTAACACGTGCATTGTATGAGCGAAAGTAGCCGGAGCGTTTTGTAGACCGAATGGCATTCTTGTCTATTGGTACAGTCTGAACAGGGTTTGAAAAGCGGTCTTTTCCTTGTCGCTTTCGACCAATGCATGCGTTAAGACTGCATGAATGCGGAGCAGTAAGGTTTTTTTATGACATCCTGCAAGCTCCAAAGACCTGGAACTCGCTACTCTCTGTAACCTGATAACACGCGCACATGACATAGTTGTACATTTCAAATTATCTCCCTTGGATTTCATCGAGTAAGACCCAGAACTAAGATCAAAGGGAGTTAATTTGTGATTTGCGTTTTTGTGTTAAAAAAAATCCCCTGTATCAGTATGGCAATATCCAGTAATTTATCGTTATACAACAATAATTCATCCATGACACTTTTGCACTAAACCAACTTTCTTTGAAATCCAGCCATTATCTTAGATATAGTCGACGTTTTTGTAATATTCAAATAAGAATCACTGAGATTATATTGCAATTTGATAAAACTGACATCATAGGCCGCTCCTAGAGGTCTCGTTATATATTATGTATACGACGTATTGACATGCATACATCTGTATCGTTAAAAAATCGGGACTTTCCTGGAGTTGCACTGCCTCCGGGCATTGCCTCCAGGATCGTTCCCACCATCTTTAATATCTACTAATGTCCCATATGTGTCTGTTTCAGACCGGGGGGACGTTAAACGGATTTTCATTCCTAGAGGTCTCGTATATATGATATATACATCTGTATTGTTAAAATTTCGGCCTTTCCTGATGTTGCACTGCCTCCGGGCATTGCCTCCAGGATCGTTCCCACCATCTTTATATCTACTACTAATGTCCCATATGTGTCTGTTTCAGACCGAGAGGACGTTAAGCAGAATGCCATCACAGATAGGTCTTAAGGCCATTGAATTGGTTTGATGGCACATGGTTTCATCCCCAATTTGTGCTGTTTTGCAGCCGAGTGGACGTAAAACCTAACTTTCGTTCAGAGGTCGTAAGGAATCATTTCGTGTTTCGTCAAGATCTGATTCATAGTTTAGGCGCTGTGAAGTGGTAGCATTTTTTTGGGTCACACCCACACACAGAGAGAGAGAGAGAGAGAGAGAGAGAGAGAGAGAGAGAGAGAGAGAGAGAGAGAGAGAGAGAGAGAGAGACGCACATCCCTCGTTCTAATTCCAACGTACTCCTGTTCTTACAGAAATGAGAATACAAAAAGACAAAACCTGCATATAATAAAGAAACAACTCTACTAAGCCTATTTTTCGCAACGAAAGACAGTAGTAAACAAGATAATAGATGTGTTACGCCCAATCTGGGGAATTTCCTTTTTCATGAAATGGGCCCAGCCTAGGGTCCTTGGCTATTCACTGTGTCTGTACATGTGATGCAAGTGAAACTGACCCATGGCCAATATTAAAATGATACGGCTGTGCCCAATGGCCAATGGCCGAGAGAACGTAAAACTTTACTCCCAATGGCATTCCCAACTGGGTCTCCGTACTGAGAGGGTCGACTATACTGACCTTCTCACTGCGCGCGGCTGATTCCGATGCAAGGTGGCAGATTGCATTCGACGTCCTACTAGGTGGCAGATAGTGGGAAGGGCGACGCCGGATCTCCTCCCTCACCATTGGGAGTTGAGGGACTTGCAGACTGGAAGGATTGACGTGCAGCAACTTGGGTCATCTCTACAGTGTTGGCCTTTGAGTCAACAAGACCGCTGATGCCCAGTAGGCACCAGTTGCAAGTTGTCCGAGGCTGGTATAAGTGGATCCAGCTCCACTTGTCTACTGGGAGGGATACATCCGCCTGCAGAGACGACTCGACTTGACTGCATGTCCGTCCGGCCCGCCTGCGACGACATCGATTCCCCGGTACGGAGCAGGTCGCCCGGTGGTCCTGAGGACGGCCTTTGGAGGGGAAGACTGATCACACCAGCAACACCATCGACGCCAACGCCAACGGCAATGACCAGACAAGCGGACTACAGTAGCACCCAAGACAACCTTTTGGCTGTCTCGCAATGCTAGGTCTCCTACCGCCTCACAGATGCTCGCATCTAAGCCCTGAACTCTTGCCGATGCTAACTCCAGCATCACGACAGGCATTTTCAAGACTCGGATTCCGTCCGAAATGTTCCCGCAGCCGACAGCGTATCCGCGAGTCCAGGGTACGCAACGTGTTCCATGAATCATCTACGACGACGTCTGCCACGTCACGAACTCCTGTCCCACCATCACCGACTTTTCATCATCATCATCATCATCATCTCAACGGGAAGACTCCGTCTTCAGGAACATCGTCCTTAAGAGGCCACGCCTGATAGGACGCTAATCTCACCTTCTTCTCGTGCCCAATGGAAGCTGCCTGTACCAGTGGCAGTTCTCCCTACACGCCGTAACGAATTGTTGGTTGTTGTCACTCCACGGGTGGAGTGACTGTGTGGTGGTGGCTCCATGAATGGAGCGAAGTCCCCTGAAGTCGGAGTATGGCCGCCCATGTGGCGGGGCCCTTTAAAAGCAGCCATCCAAGGCCATGCGAAATGTTCACATGGCACTGGGTGTGCCCCCAGAGTGTTTAAGTTGGGGAACAAAAACAACAATAACATGAGATGGGCAAAATGTTGTTTTTTCCCAATTCGTGAAATGGAAAACGTACGTAAACAATTCAATTACCAAATACATAAGTATTGATTACAGTCGATTAAACAGAAGCAAATTATTTCTAAATTGTATTTTTAACACCCCCCCCCCCCCCCCCCCCCCCCCCCCCCCCCCCATACCCTATGAATGCTACTCTTGGGTATGCCATGAGCTACATGTTTTTGTTTTTTTTAATTATGAAATAAGGTTTGAAAACAAGAATTTACACCTTTTTATACCAGATTATTTTTATGAGCAATGAAGCACCACCACACAAAGTTTTAAACAATTGTGTGCAGAGGGTCATGAGATAGAGCCTTGGGGGTTCAAGCCCCATAATTCGCATGCACACACAACAAACACAAGCTAATGACTGGATGAACAAATTGAAATACAAGCTAATGATATCATATAACTGTAGCAAAGAAACGTTAAAAAAAAAATGCATTGAAATACGTGTAAAACTTGGTGAGATATTGACGAGTAAGGCCGTGTACACATTAGACGCGTAAGTTACGTACGGAAAACCCTAAATAAGTGAAAAAAAGAAGGATAAAAATTTACGGATTAGAGGAAATTCGGACACGCACGTGCGCAAATCTTTTTCCTTCTTTTTTTTACTTACTTACGGATTGCGCACGGGTTTCCGCACGGAATCTCCGCATATATGTGTACACGGCCTAAGTCTTTTTGTGGTTTTATCTCCATACTCAGCATAGCGTTGAGTTTGAAATATGTAGCAAAGAAACGTTTAACAAAAACTGCAATTATAATACGTGTAGAACTTGGCGAGATATTAACGAGTAAGTGTTTGGGGGGGTTGAACTCCTTGATCAGTATGACGTTGACCTTGGAATAAAATTAAAACAATTAATCGGTAGCTAATATCCTCTGAAACCTGTATATACCAAGGGTGATTGAAATAGACTGAACGGTTTTCAAGAAAACGCGGTCGGGCGGACGGACGGATGGACGAAAAATAAACCATACTTTAACTACCAAAGTCACACACACACAGCAAACAAGGAAACTTCCTGCCAACTGAAGAGAGGTTCCAAGTTTGCCCATATGTCCGGAAAGGCCTACAACAGGCATGGGAGAGTGAGGGAATGACAATACATAATAATGTTATATTGTTTAGATAATATGATATTGCCCATTTCAACAGGAATGATGAAAACACAGAGGGAGAGAGAGGGAGGGAATGACAATATGTTATATTGTTTAGATATATTGCCCATTTCAACAGGAATGATGAACAACACAGAGAGAGAGAGAGAGGGGGGGTGGTGACAATATTGTATATTGTTTAGATATATTATATTGCCCATTTCAACAGGAATGATGAAAACACAGAGAGAGAGAGGGGGGGTGGTGACAATATTGTATATTGTTTTAGATATATTATATTGCCCATTTCAACAGGAATGATGAAAAACACAGAGAGAGAGAGAGAGAGAGAGAGAGAGAGAGAGAGAGAGAGAGAGAGAGAGAGAGAGAGAGAGAGAGATGAGAATGGCAATATGGTATATTGTTTAGATATATTATATTGTCCATTTTGAACAGGAGGATGAAACACAGAGAGAGAGAGAGAGAGAGACAAGCATGAGAGAGATGAGAGAGAGAGAGAGAGAGAGAGAGAGAGAGAGAGAGAGAGAGAGAGAGAGAGAGAGAGAGAGAGAGAGTTCAGACTTCAGATGTTTAATATACTTTGGCCATTGACCCATGTACAACACGCATATACACACAAACACACACACGACAAATAACAGACAAAACAGGAACTGAACACAAAATAAACACACATATACTAACCGATAAGCAAATACAAATATTAGAGAAACAATGAGAGAGAGAGAGAGACAGAGAGAGAGTGAGAGAGAGAGGAGAGAGAGGGGAGAGAGAGAGAGAGAGAGAGAGAGAGAGAGAGAGAGAGAGAGAGAGAGAGAGAGACAGACCAGACAGACAGACATACAGACAGACACAAAGACAGATTTGAGAGTCGAACGTTCTTGTTGGAAAAGTCGAATAACTTATTGGTAAACAGTAGACATGAGCCGGAGATTGTTGTTGTTCTTGTTGTTGTTGTTGTCTTTAAGGTTGGTGGCTTTGGTTTGCTTGGATGTTCGCTTGTTTACTTCAGGTCTGGGGGGTTTTTCAGACTTTGTTTGTTTGTGTGTTTGTTTGTTTTTTTTTTCTGTCTGTTCGCGTTGTTCACAGAGATCATCGGAAGGACACAGTCTTCATTCACATCAACCCTGTCGTCAAAAAGCGTTGAACAGTGTTGAGGCCAATGCGCGGCACCCTGCTTCGGCAAATTTACCTAAACAATGGTGTTGAACAAAACAATTCGCCTCGGCTTAACCCTTTCACCGCCAACCATATTTAAAAAAAAGTCAAAACTTCCCATTAAGTTTACCTAGGTAGAGAGCAAAATCCATCTGCAGTATTGGTTGAGTCATCTGTGGCATGTATAAAATAAGGTCTACCTTTACTTCCCAAAACTAAGACACTAGGGTCTTTGGATAATATACTATACCAATTTGATGCCTTTTAGTGACATATGTATTATAATCACTGTGGTGCTAAAATGCGACATTGGCGGCGAAAGGGTTAAAAAGGCTTTGTCAGACCAATTGACATAGGCTAGAACACCAGGGCTACATCCAAAATGTTGTTATATGCTACGCATAGTTACGCGGGGATTGTCTTTAGCCATGACAAGCTCCTAGCATAACATCATCAGTCTCCAAAACCCTCCGACGTCGATGTATGGCTGCCCACGTGGCGGGGAAATAACCCAAAACGGTCTCTCATGCACACACGTAATGTTCTCATCCCTATATGCTGGTGCATTTGTACCATAGTGTTCAAGTGCTTCGGCTGTTGGGATGATCCCTGGTGTCGTTTTAGCCAGGGTACGACAACAACAACAACAACAACAACAACAACAACAACAACAACAACAACCACCACCAACACAACAAACAACAACAACAACAACAACAACCACCACCACCACCAACAACAAACAACCCACAAACAGTGACATACACTGGCATTTTGGTATTTGGTTCTTTATAGTCACAGAGGAGTCTCTGTGAAATTCGGGTTGCTCCCACCTGGAGAGGGCGTCGCAGCCAGAGGCGCACCACCCAATTCATTTAAAAAAACAATTTGTATGCGAGTTTTTGTGTGGCTGATAAGGAAGGAAAGGGGAGGGGGGAGGGTTTTTTTCTTTGCCACTGGGCTTAACGTGTACTAAGTGCATGGGCACACGGGACCTCGGTAGTAACCCAAAACGGTCTCATGCACACACGCGTAAGTTCTCATCCCTATATGCTGGTGCATTTGTACCACAGATGTTCAACTTCAAGTGCGGTAAGGCCTAACCCTAACCCTGCACAGTGAGAGGGGAAAAATCCCCAGCAATCAGGTTCGAATTGGGGCTTACTGTGCACGAGGCGAACGCGTTACCTCTGTGCCACTCTACTACACCTGCTACATGGGCAGTCAGTCAGGAACAAACGTACAAAATCCCCTACATAAAACATTAGGCAGCTTTTGATACGCAGCTGCTTGATTATATATATAAGTCTTATAGTATGAAAGAAAAATCTCAGTGAATAGCTAGCTCCGTACCTCTACTCTGAAGGGCTGAAAAGTTAGTGCATTTGAAATGCAGAATAGTTTGCTTTGATAAAGCTTTTCTGTGTCCAATGTCTTTATTTGTGAACCTCAGAAACAAAAAAAACCAGTTAACGTTAACTTTGAGTATAGATTTTCGTGTAGGTTTTCGATTTGGTGCAAAGAAGACACCATTCTCTTGTAGAATGTCTTCTGGCTCAAGTTGACATCCACTGGACAGTCAAATTGCAGGCCGATCATGCAAACTGATGAGATCTTCACTAGGTCGAAACAGCTGTCTTTGCATAAGGCACTGTCTTTTTGTCCCTCCCCCATTGGGAGAAAAAGTAAATCAGCACATTTTATATATATATATTATTTTTTTGGAACACGGAACATTACGCAAAGTTAACGTTAACTGGTTTTGTTTCTGAGGTTCACAAATACAGACATTGGACACAGAAAAGTTTTATCAAAGCAAATTATAATGTTTATATATACATATAAAATGCGTGGCGCTGTGCTAGTGGAGACGCACTCTCTGCCCGAATTAAAAGAAATCATAAAAAATACCAACTTTAAAATTTTAAAAAAGCAAAAAGACAGGCCTTATTATAAACCCATTTTTTGATCCGCAGAAAATAATAAATCAAGATAATCATCTGGATCCAAACGCAGGAAAATAATAATTCAAGATAATCATCAGGAAGCAAACGCAGGAAAACAGTAATTCAAGATAATCATCAGGAACCAAACGCAGGAAAATAATAATTCAAGATAGTCAACAGGAAGCAAACGCAGGAAAATAATAATTCAAGATAGTCAACAGGAAGCAAACGCAGGAAAATAATAATTCAAGATAATCATCAGGAAACAAATGCAGGAAAAAAAATAGAGCGTTAAGACGCTAAATCACCAACCGCGCGGCAGCGTTTTCGGCTCCAGTGACCTTGACCTTTGACCCATGACCTTCATTATCGAACTTGGGCTAGATCTCTCCATTACCTACCCGCATGCAAAATTTGAGCATCCTAAGTCCATCCGTTCAAACGCTAGAGAGGATACATACAAACATACAAACATACAAACATAGTCCGCCTCAGACACGAGTGAAAACATTACCAATCCGCTCTCTACGATCGCGGTTGGTAACAATCCGCTCTCTACGATCGCGGTTGGCAGCAATCCGCTCTCTACGATCGCGGTTGGTAATAATTCAAGATAATCATCAGGAAACAAACGCAGGAAAATAATCATTCAACAATTTTCAACAAAATCAACAACACGTCACAACAACAACAAAACCAAAAAATCAAAAATCGATCTCGATAGCATTTTAACAAGAATTTTTAATTAATCATTGTTAAAGTATATTCGTGTGTGTCTTGCAAAGTGGTGCAGAGTGGCACAGAGGTGTCGCGTGCGCCTCGCGTCAAGTAAACCTGAGTTCGAACCTGGGCACAGGGATTTTTCCTCTCACTTTGCACTAGGCCTTACGGTCTGAACGTGGAGTCTTTCGGATGAGACGATAAACCGAGGTCCCGTGTGCCCATGCACTTAGCACACGTTAAACCCAGTGGCAACGAAAAAAATTGTCATTTGGTCAAAATTTACCCCCCTCCCTCCCCCCTTTCCTTCCTCATCAGTCACACAAAAATCGCCACATGTAAAAAAAAAAAAAAGTAAATGGGTGGCGCGCCTTCTGGCTGCGACGCGCTCTCCAGGTGGGAGCAACCCGAATTTCACAGAGACGTCTCTGTGAGTATATAACGCACCTAATACCAGAGGCGAGCTAGCACAGAAGAAGGACAGTGATCCAGTCCGAAATATCTGCTTTTAAATGAATTAATACCACAATTTGTTCCTCTTGTTGTTTTGTCCTTTTTATGATCGGCTAAGAAACATGATGATTATAGCTCATATTAACCCTTAACCCAATTATTATTAACGTTGCAAAGGTTTCAAAAAGGCGATTTATTCTGATTGTGATTTGGATTACACGTCACTTATTTTTAGGTATAAAGAGCAGCTCGA
Source organism: Phymorhynchus buccinoides (assembly GCA_017654935.2). Classification (NCBI taxonomy): domain Eukaryota; kingdom Metazoa; phylum Mollusca; class Gastropoda; order Neogastropoda; family Raphitomidae; genus Phymorhynchus; species Phymorhynchus buccinoides. The sequence continues at coordinate 57,495 of JAGGCT020004216.1, forward strand.
ATTTCACAGAGATAAGTCTCTGGGACTTAGAATATACCAAATACCAAATACCAGAGTTCTTTCATTATTCATGCATTTATGTCCAACTTATCATGGCAACTACAATACTACACCTTTTTTTTTATATATATACATATATCTCATTTCCAGTTATATGGGCCAAAGGCCTAATCATTAAATTTTTTTGTTAATTGTTCATTGCTCTCTCTCTCCATCTCTCTCTCTCTCTCTCTCTCTCTCTCTCTCTCTCTCTCGCTCTCTCTCTCTCTCTCTCTCTCTCATCTCTCTCTCTCGCTCTCTCTCTCTCTCTCTCTCTCGCTCTCTCTCTCTGTTATCCTTTTTAACCCTCAATAAAATATTCGCATTTCGTAAAAAAAAAAATTCGTATTCGTATTCTCTCTCCGAACGAACGAAACAACACAACAACCTTCACACGATAAGAATGGAGAAATGTTAATGTAGTAAAACATCACTTCGCCGTCCATATCGCCCGATGATTTAATCACACACATATTATAATTATACTCGCGCGCGCACACGCACACACACACACCACCTTTACAGCGCACAACACACACTTACACACACATGCACACACGCATGCACACACACAACACACACGCACACACACACACACACACACACACACACACACACACACACACACACACACACACCACACACACACACACACACACACAACACACACACGATCGCGCGCGTGAATCCTACTAATCCCCCAAACATGTTCATTACCCATTACATTGCATTAAAAGTTTTTTTCAGTAATAAGTCACATAATAAATATAATTTAGGTTGAAAATAATTGGTTCTCTGCCTGCAAAAAAAAAAAAAAAAAAAAAAAAAAATCAATTTAGGATCAAGTGAAACGGCGCCAATTGTTAAAACCCAAACAGTCATAATTAACTAACTTCCTACCGCTGAACTCCACCGAAGTGACTCAGCAGCCCCCCAGTGCAGTGTCTCCTCGGTGGTCGGTTGCCTCCTGACGGCCTAACATAGATACATTCGCTCCCCTTGGACTGCTGGTCTCGGATTCTGCTACCTGAAACAAGCCGGGGTGGTGTAGCTGCGAATTGGGATTCGGAATGAGCGGCGTGGGAGCAAGTGTTATATGTCTACTCAAACGCACGAGGGCGAGAGCTTGGAATCTGCTCTGATGGTAGAGTAACTTCCCCTGTTTGACCGATTGAATAGTGATTAGGCAAGATCACTCCCACACACCATGAAATTACTCCCCTTAATTATTTCCGAACACCTTGCTGATGTTATTACATTTTTAAAAACAAGAATAAAACTAGGACTTCGAAACAGTCTCATTTTTTACTCTTAGGATTCTAAAATATTATTGATTTCTAAGAAAAAAGAAAGGCATACAAACTCCGAATCAGTATTGAGCAGTTATCTTATTCAATAAATTGCATCAACTACCATTGAATGAAAAATGGTGTTTTACGTTCTCTCGGTCATAGACACATTATGGGACATTTGTAAATACAAAGATGGTGGGAACAATACTGGCTGCAATGCCCAGAGGCAGTGCAACACCAGTAAAGTCCCAAAATGAATTTTTAATCAATTTAATACAGGTTTTGTTAATATAGATATGTGTAGCGGTAACCACGCCTCGGTTAAACTTCATCGGCTATGGTACCGCCACAATAGGTAAGTATAAATAGCATATGAATCAACTACCATTGAGATGCACAGTTCCTTTTAAAATGTTAGCATTTACAAATAAAGATTATTTCCAACAACAAAACACTTGTAAATAGTGCGTTTTTGTTGAAGACTTCATTCGATTTTTAACATTTTTGACTTTGCTTTTTAAAAAGGTGGTCCTGTCAATGTTAATCTTTAACAGCTCAGGGAGCGAAAACGCTCAATCAATTTTAAAATAACATTTTTATTTTTTTTATACAGATATATACATATACTGTAGCTAGCTATTCTTAAAAGTGTACAAGTCGAGCCGTGGCATTAAACTGATCTTCCGTTTAAAATTAGTTCTGAACTTTATTACAAAAAAACACAATATAAAAAATTCTCCTCTCGTAACTTTATAGACAATTGAACTAAAAATCATTCAAAACGCTACACTCACACAAGCACAAGAAGGTGAAATAAACAATCAATAAAATAAATAATCAATAAAACTTTATTATAGGACAGGACTGATGTCCCAACTGTGTCCTGTTGCGAAAATATTTATGGTAGAAAAAGCGCACGCTATTTTACAATCCGAATGCGCACAGTTGTTTTTTTAGCCGGGTGGACTAGGACTAAAACTATCCCTAACCCTATTCCTAACCCTAATAATATGATCCCATAACCCCTATATTCTTAACCGTAACCCTTAACCCTATCCCTAAGCATATCCTCAAGCATATCCCGAACCCTATCCCTAACCTGCCTGGAAAAAAACAAGGAATACCTGGTTACATTGAAATGCAATGATACAAATGCCCATCAGGAATGAGCTCAA
>JAGGCT020004216.1:62076-89576 GCA_017654935.2 Phymorhynchus buccinoides
ATTCTTGTTTTCAAACCTTAATTTTCATAATAAAAACAAAAACATTAGCTCTGGCATACCCAAGAGTAGCATTCATAGGTATGGGGGGGGGGGGGGGGGGGGGGGGGGGGGGGGGGGGGGGGGGGGGGTGGGGTGGGGCACCGGCGCGGGGGGGGGGGGGGGGGGGGGGGGGGGGGGGCGGGGGGGGTGGGCGGGGGGGGGGTGGGGGGGGGGGTGTAAAAAATGTACATTTAGAAATAATTTGCTTCTGTTTAATCGACTGTAATCAATACTTATGGGGGGGGTAATTGAATTGTTTACGTACGTTTTCCATTTCACGAATTGGGGGGGGGGGGTGGGGGGCCCATCTCATGTTATTGGTTGTTTTTGGGGGGGGGGGGGGGGGGGGGGGGGGCACACCCATTGCCATGTGAACATTTCGGGGGGGGGGGGATGGCTGGGGGGGGGGGGGCCCGCCATATGGGCGGCCATACTCCGACTTCAGGGCACTTCGCTCCATTGGGGGAGGGGGGGGGGGGGGGTCACTCCACCCGTGGAGTGACAACAAACCAACAATTCGTTACGGGGGCGCAATGTAGGGAGAACCTGCCACTGGTACAGGCAGATTCAATTGGGCCACGAGACAAGCCCCAAGCAAGGTGAGGTATTAGGGTCCTATCAGGCGTGGGGGCAACCCCAAATCTAAGGACGATGTTCCTGAAGACGGAGTCTTAATCGTTGAGATGACGATGATGATGAAGAAAAGTCGGTGATTGGTTGGGACAGGAGTTGGGTGATGTGGCAGACGTCGTCGTAGATCATGATTCCTGGAACAAGTTGCGGGTACCCTGGAATCGCGGATATGCTGTCGGCTTCGGGAACATTTCGGACGGGATCCGTGTCTTGAAAATGCCTGTCGTGATGCTGGAGTTAGCATCGTCAAAGTTCTTTTTTTCTTAGGGTGGGGGTGGGGGGGGGGCTTAGATGCTGACTCTGTGAGGCCTCTGGTGTGTTCGGTAGGGGGGATTTCATAGCATTGCGAGACAGCCAAAAGGTTGTCTTGGGTGCTACTGTAGTCCGGGGGGGGGCTTGTTTTGTGGGTCAGTGTACGTTGGCGTTTGGCAGTCGATGGTGTTGCTTTTTCTTGGTGTGGAGCAGTGTTTACCCTCACAAAGGCTGTCCTACAGGAACCACCGGGGGTGCGACCCTGCTTCCGGTACCCGGGGCAATTTGATTGTCGTCGCAGGCGGGCCGGGGGGACATGCAAGCCAGGTTGAGTACGTCTCTGCAGGGAGGACTGTAGTATCCCTCCCACGTAAGACAAGTGGAAGCTGGATCCACGTGGGGGAGATGGCAGACCTGGGACCAAACTGCATCACGCGTTGCCTACGCGGGTACGTGGTGGCGTTCGATGCGCGTCCTGTGTGTGTGTAGGCCTGCGGAGGATGGGCGCAACTGGAGTGGAGCTCTGACAGCAAGTGGTGTCGTGAACTTCTGCACATCCCTGTGCCGTAGTCTGCCTCGAGTGTGCCGCGTCGGGCGTCCCTACATGGTGGTGACGTGGGGAGGAGAGTGCCGGGCGTCGTGTGTCGCCCTTGCGCACTATCTGCCTGCTAGTTTCTTTTAGCTAGGGGACGATGCGTCGACTGCAATGCTGCCACGGTTTGCATCGGAATTGGCACCTGCGCGCAGTGAGAAGGGTCAGTATAGTCGACCCATGGGAGATACAGCGTAAGGAGAACCAAGTTTTTGGGTAATGCCATTGGGAGTAAAGTTTGTACGTTCTCATCGGCCATATGGCCATTGGGCCACTAGCACTAGCTATCATTTTAATATTGGCCATGGGTCAGTTTCACTTTCATCACAATGTACAGACACAGTGAATAGCCAAGGCCCCCTAGGCTGGGCCCATTTCATGAAAAAGGCAATTTCCCAGATTGGGCGTAACACATCTATTATCTTGTTTACTACTGTCTTTCGTTGCGAAAAATAGGCTTAGTAGAGTTGTTTCTTTATTATATGCAGGTTTTGTCTTTTTGTATTCTCATTTCTGTAAGAACAGGAGTACGTTGGAATTAGAAACGAGGGTATGTGAGTCTCCTCTCTCTCTCTCTCTCTCTCTTCCTCTCCTCTCTCGTCTCTCTCGGGCTCTCTCTCTCTTTCTCTCTCTCTAAATCTCTCTCTCTCTCTCTCTGTGTGTGGGGTGGGACCCAAAAAAATGCTACCACTTCACAGCGCCTAAACTATGAATCAGATCTTGACGAAACACGAAATGATTCCTTACGGACCTCATGAATGAAAGTTGGGTTTTACGTCCACTCGGCTGCAAAACAGCACACATTGGGGATGAACCATGTGCCATCAGAACCAAGTGGGCAGCAGTGGCCTTGGGGACAGGGGGGTGGGGGCTCGTGTTGGGGGTGGGTGGGTGGTGGGCTGTCTGAATACGGACGGTCCTTCGGTGGGGGTGCTGTGCTACAGAGTGGGGGGCATAGGGGGGGGGGGATGCATTAGGGGTATACGACAGGTATAAAGGGGATGGTGGGGGGGGGGGGGGGGGATCCGTGGTGTCATGGCAAGGCCCTGGAGGGCAGTGGGCCACATCGAGTAAGGGGGCGTGAAACTGGGGGCGACAATTGCTCGATGGGGGGTATATCATATATACGAGACCTCTAGGAATGAAAATCCGTTTAAAAACGTCCCCTGGTCTGAAAACAGACACATATGGGACATTAGTAGAGATAAAGATGGTTGGAACGATCCTGGAGCCAAATGCCCGGAGGCAGTGCAACTCCAGGAAAGTCACGAATTTTTAACAATACGGATAGAGATGTATGCATGTCAATACGTCGTATACATAATATATAACGAGACCTCTAGGAGCGGCCTATGATGTCAGTTTTATCAAATTGCAATATAATCTCAGTGATTCTTATTTGAATATTACAAAAACGTCGACTATATCTAAGATAATGGCTGGATTTCAAAGAAAGTTGGTTTAGTGCAAAAGTGTCATGGATGAATTATTGTTGTATGGAACGATAAATTACTGGATATTGCCATACTGATACAGGGGATTTTTTTTAACACAAAAACGCAAATCACAAATTAACTCCCTTTGATCTTAGTTCTGGGTCTTACTCGATGAAATCCAAGGGAGATAATTTGAAATGTACAACTATGTCATGTGCGCGTGTTATCAGGTTACAGAGAGTAGCGAGTTCCAGGTCTTTGGAGCTTGCAGTATGTCATAAAAAAAACTTACTGCTCCGCATTCATGCAGTCTTAACGCATGCATTGGTCGAAAGCGACAAGGAAAAGACCGCTTTTCAAACCCCGTTCAGTCTATACCAATGGACAAGAATGCCATTCGTTCTACAGAACGCTCCGGCTACTTTCGCTCATACAATGCACGTGTTAAGACTGCATGAATGCGGAGCAGTAAGTTTTTTTTATGACATCATGCAGGACCTGGAACTCGCTACTCTCTTGCTTGTGAGCAATTCTTGAGCGTCTCCGTGCTTTTGGCTTGACAGCGCGTCCCTCCAAAATTCAGACAAGATTCAAATCGCTTGAATTTCTCGGACATACCATTTAGGTGGTATTGTCAGAAGCGGAATGTATGTCAGAGGAAACAAAAGTTGAAAAAAAGATCTTGTCGGTGTGAAACAACCGACCACAAAGAAGCAGGTCAGATCTGGTTTTAGGACTCCTCTCCTACTACCGACGCTATGTCCCTCACTTTGCCTCTTTGACTGCACCACTGACAGACCTTACTAAAGGAACAATCAGTAGGCAAATCCATTGGACCAAAGAGTGCCAAGTAGCTCTAGAACAGGTACAGAAGGTTCTTAACACATTTCCTGTTCTTCCTCTCCCCTCTCTCACAGAGGACTTCATCCTTCCAACTGATGCCAGTTCAAAGGGGATGGGAGCAGCGCTCCTTCAGTGCAAGGATAGTCTTCACCATCCCGTCCAGCACGCCAGCAAAACGTTTTCCCTGCCCCAACAGAAGTATTCCACTATTGAGAGGGAATGCTTGGCCATAGTTTGGGCTTGCCAGAAATTTGCTCGGTTCTTGACTGGCAGAGAATTCACTCTGCAGACAGATCATAGGCCGCTGACTTTCCTTCAGTCAGCAAAAACAAAGAACAATCGCTTGCTGCGATGGGCTCTTGCTCTGCAATAATTCCGGTTCAAGATTGAACCAGTTCCAGGGACGTCCAACGTCCTTGCAGATCTCTTGTCAAGAGAGTAGATTGCCTGCCAGTCGATCATGTCAAACTACCTGCCGTTGTTACTAGAGTAACAGTCATTGTGTGACACTTGAAATCCTGTATGATGTGTTCTTGTAAATAGTTTTGTCAATTTGAATTATGTATTTCAAATGCAGATTTTCCCATGTTTAACATATTTTTGTATGTGTTGCATTTTGACATGCCAATCTTGATTCAAATTCAATTCAATTCAAATTCAAAAATATTTATTATCCATTAAAAAAACAAGTTTAAAATAGAACATTTTCTTCCACAACATGTGCAGCAGATTGAACTAAAACGAGTACATTAAATCAATTATTAAGAACACACACACACCACACACACACACACAACACACACACACACACACACATACAACATACACACACACACACACACAGGTACACACACACACACACACACACACACACACACACACACACACACACACACACACACACAACACACACCATACACACTATGTACATAATTTGATAATTATACATAAATTATAGAATTACAAACATTCAACAAATAATGATCCATATTGTGTGCTAAATTGGTGATAATTGTCACTACATGAGCAACTATGCAATGCTTAATTTTGTTGTCATCTTTGCTAAGACACACATGTTTAATTAATGTTTTGATACTTGTTTTATAAGGGAGATGCATGTTTATTTAATGCTGATTGCATAAGAAATTACATTTGAATGGATGTATGATGGTGGATTACTGGTGCTTTATAATAATAATAATAATAATAATAATAATAATAATAATAAATAAAGAAAGCTTAAATAGCGCACATTCCAGGCTAACTGCTCATGGCGCTTTACATAAATACATTTAATCAAATCACATCAATACCCATGCTCGCACTCACACAAGCACACACACTGACGAACACAGCATATCATTTACATGCGCATGCACGCACACATACATACATACGTACGTGCGTACATACATACATACATACACACAGACACAAAACACACACATACATACACACTTATGCCTACACACGCACGAGCCACACACACACACACACACACACCACACACAACACACACACACACACACACACACCACACACACACACACACACACACACACACACACACGTGCAGGCACGGAAATATGCGCACATGCACAAGCACATGCCAGCGCGCGCATGCGCGCATGAACACACACACTTTCTGTCTCCCACCTTTCCCATGCCATTCCTCATCCGCACACGCTTTCATTCTCACAATCCGATCATGGTGGACAGTAGTGTTCAGAGAATAGATGGGTTTTCAGGTTGGTTTTGAAAACTGACAGGGAGTTGGAATGTCTGAGAGACAGAGGGAGTTTGTTCCAAGTAGCTGGGGCCTGAAAAGAAAAGGATCTCTCGCCATAAGTTTTCGGTTTAATTGAGGTTCAATGCCATTATGATGGATATAATTCTATGTGGCATTGATGTTGGATCATATTTGCATATAGCATTGCCTTTTAATATTATGGATTGATCAAAAGTGTGTAAAAAGTTTATTCTCCATCCAGTTCAGATAAACGGATGTTTGATAACGATAAAAATGTGTTTTGTTCCATTATGATGGTGTAGTCATTTTGGAATGTCTTTTTGCATGTTAATGGATGTTTGGAAAACAGATGATAGTGGTCAAGATTGGTCTTGATCATATTTTGATTGAGGAAATGAATATTTCAATTTTGGACCATATTTGGTCTAACGTTTTGTGCAAAGGTTTCTTGATCAAATTTCCCCCAGGATGGGGGGTGTCGTGTGTGCGTGTTATTGCATGCCACGTACATGTTAGCTAATGATATTTTTCTTTCTTTCAATTTGTGGTGTAGGCCCACAATAGTAGGATTGATGTGTGACCACAGAAACTAAACAGGGTCATCCTGTCAAATTGAGAAGTGGTTTGAACTGCGCTCAATGTACTAGAATGTGTGTTTTTTGTGCCCCTAGGGTTTTTTGGAAACTAAACTTGACTTGTATGTGTGTGGTGAAATTGGGTTTTATCATCACTTGTTATTTGTATGGACTAGGAAGTGGAGGCCCGTCTTTTTTGTCTGTGTGCGTGTGGCACACAAGCTTGATGGTTAGCTCGCCTGTATGATGGACTAGGTAATTAAAGATTTTCTTTGTGTAAACCTGAAGTGGATAAAATTAATATGGTGTGCGAAAATAGTGTTGTGAAAAAAAAGAGAAACAAATGGATGTGGATAAAATTAATATGTTGTGTGAAAATAGTGTTGTGAAAAAAAAGAGAAACAAATGGATTCCTTAAATGTCTGTGATCAATATAAAAAGATAATAGAAAACCTTTTGTACAAGGGAAGTAATGTCTCACAGTAAGAATATATCTTTAAATTTGTGGTGTAGTGATTAGATTGTGGCAACCTATTATTGATAATAAAGTGGTGAGTACAATAAATGGATCATTTGTGTTACCAATACAATACATTATTGTGATTTGGTTATGTGTAATTGGGGCGCCACGATGTGTTTCACTAACACAGGCTGACCCCATGGGCAGTACAAGGGTTGCACCAGGGAGCCCTGAATTTCACCACCTAGCACAGATTATACTATGGAGGCTGTCGTGATGCTCCACCTCCTGGAAGTGGGACTTCCAGTGAAGCGCGCGGTTGATGCTGCTGAAGAAAATTAATGAAAATAAACGAATCCCAAGAAAATCAAGAAACGAAACGAAAGGCCCACCCCCCAGAAAAGAAAGAACGTGAAAGTCAGGAAGAAGAAGAAAAGCACCACCCAAGGAAATTAAACTTGACAGGAAACAAACTCGAGGAGACGCCTGATATACATTTAAGAGAGACCCGACTCCGGGGACCTCGAACCCCATGAGAGAGCTGATCCCCTCCCCCGAGAAGCGAGATGTAGACGGTTGAGCCAACTTTTGTGTAATTAATATTACCTTGTGGGTATTTTCTAGTATCCCTTGTTAACGTTTAACCCCCCTCAATTTTAATATTTATTTACCAGTCTTCCCCCTCAGGAAATTTGATTTGTTGCACGCAGACCTGATGTCTGATCTTTTATTAGTGTAAATAAATCTTTTCTTTTCTTTCCCCCCCCGTATTAAGAAGAAGGGGTAGCTAAAGATCTTGTGTTTCCCATAGTGTTAATTGTCCGCACCGGTTGAAAGGAGTGATAGCGTGTGCTTGCGGAGTTTGCAGTCTGCTTGCCAACCCCCCCCCTACCCTCCCCCCCCTGCCGTTTGTTTCTGTATCCTCGTGAAGTGATTGACCAGTATTGAACAGACTACAAACATATGTGCTTACTTTTGTTTTAATCCTTGCTGTTTGAACCGGTCATTAAGTACAGTTTTGCTGTAACTGTGAGCCTCAAAAATCTTTTTTAAATGTCGTTCTTAATCTCTACATAGCCACAAAATTATAGATCTATCCGAACAGTACATATAATTGATCATAAGACTCGGGGGTTAAAAAGAAAATACAATTCGCTCCCCCCGTGAAGAAAATGCCCCCCGCCCCCAAAGAACATCACTCCCCCACCTTCACCTTCATTTTTGGTCTCGACTCGTGTTGACACTCGCGACCATACCTTGCCGCCTGCTGCACGCATGCATGAACTTGCGAAACTTCCCCCCCGGAACCCAAAATCAGCCTCATGAGGCCCCCCGTAAAGAAAAAACCCCCCCGAAACTATCACAGCGGTCGAGTTGAATGGCCTCAGCAAGAGAACGTCTGTGCTTGATGAATCCCATGACCCCCTCAAGGTCATTCCTCGGTGTTGATGTACTTTTACCGTTTAACAGCATTTAACTCCGGCCACGATCAGTATCTCGGTATGGCCACGTTACGCGTGCAAAGAGGGACGGAAAGGCAATAGTGGTGCCACCCATCACAAAAGAAAATGATATCATTGGCGATCAACCATGCGGATGTCAGGCTGAGACTTCTTAGGACACGGACATTTGCTGCGTGGAAACGTTGGAAAGGATTGCCGATTCCTGCCATCTGACCCCACGCCATTTCATGTAATTTGATTCAATTTTGAGCAAGAGCGTTATTCCACGGTGATATCATCGACGTACGTGCAAAAACAGTCAAACCCCCCTCCACTCCTTCGGTCATGACCATCCCTAACCCAAATAACGTCAAAGCCCCTGTCCAACAGTACGTTTGTTTTCGATGTAGAATTCGTTCGGTGTAGAACAGCTCGAACCTTCTTTTCAGGCATCAACCCCCCTTCACACGGAATGAAAGGGGATCGTAACCACAACACAACACAGGCAGATTTCAAATTGTAAATTCCTTCATCATAGTTGTCTATAGGATAGAAAACATAGCACGCGAAGATGATCACATGCCCGGCGCCGATGATGAAGGCTGTGGTTCTGGTGTCGATCAAGGTCCGAGCTTTGAGGGGACTGACCGACACACAGACGCAAAGAGTCCGGAAAGCGCTCCAATTTCACCACAGCTATGAGCAACACGATCATGAACCTTACATGTGAATAAGGCGAACAACGAGTGAACCATGTGGCGCCGAGGATGGAAGCCTTCAGAATACGCCTATCATCCAACGGGTAGTTCTCATTGACAACCCCGAAAAACCGAGTCCATTGTTCCCGTATCCGAAAATACTGACCACCGCACAGCTTTCAGCGTCGTCCACAGGCGAGAAAAAACAGACAGAGATTGATCCTTTCCTTGATGCCATGCCGGTCCCCCCCCCGATCATGTCTGATGATGTTCAATCCTCTCTCTCTTCGGCCATTTTAAAGAAGACAAGAGTAGCGACAGGCGTCAGACAACACCAAAGAAACCCTAATCACCACATATAGAACGCTTTCCCTTGGGTGTCGTAAGTTACTAATACAAGATCTTCGTCCGCTATCGGGGTTCCTTCCCCAGGGGTTGATTAAAGGAAAAGTGGAAGATCTTACACCAGCTACAAACACAAGCCTCTGTTCAGGGAACAGTTCTACAGATTCCTCCTGGGAACCCGCCTAGGGTGATTGTTGACATGGTGGTGTCGAATTTCTGCAGACCACTGTGTCCTTACTTACTGTCAGTGCCTGCCCTCCTGACAGATGATTTCCCATGATCCCCTGTCCCTATGCTTGAAAAAGGACTGAACTCATGCATGGGCATAAAACAGACGACTCTTCAAAAACCATACCTCGGTCCAACATAACCAACGGGGGGGGGGGGTGCTACAAATTCAGCCTTGCACCGAATTACGCCTTTATCATCAACGGCATAGTTCCCGCATCTGCCACTCAATGCCGAACTCTGACCAAGCCCAACGAGGTATGGGTCAACGGGAATTAGACCATCCCACGACGGAGGAACCCGCATGTCTTTTGAGGGAGCTCTAGGGGGGCTGAGACCAAAACCACGCACCCAAGAGACCCCCGCCGAATTCCGTCTACCTAGATGCCATAGGGGGGGTACCAAGGTAATTATAAACTGGGATTAAAAAATCCACCCCACCAGGAACGGTTATGCTATACCCGTTGATGATGTTCACATGGAACGGACCATGGGGAAAGAAGACAGGCGAAGGGGGGGATGTTAATCGGGGGGGGGGAACGCTTCCTTGGTGTGTAAGTCCCCCCCTACAGGGACTCGGGGTTGCCCAGGGGTGGGGGGGGAAAAGTGGTAAGATTTCTTACAGCCTTGTCAGGGACAGTTTAGGGGGATTCTGGGAACCCTGTTAGGTCGATGTGGAGTGGGGGGGGGTTGATGAAGTTTTCCGGAAACCTTGGGGGGTCTACTGGCAGTGCACATCCCCCCCCCCCTGGGGGGGCCTGGGAAATCCATGGGGTTGGGTTGTATGCTTGACAAGGACGCCCGCCACGTAGTTGGGGGGCATTGAACATATGGGGGGGTTAGGGGGGGGGGCAAGTCCAATGGGGGGGGGGGGGGGGGGGGGGGGGCCACCACCACACAAACCCCCTACCCACCACCCCGGAACTTACGCCCACAATACTAAGTGCTTAGTATCAGTCGTTATTGTTGAAAAACAGTGCTTAAAGGTTATCTCCAGTACGCGCATTTCACACAACAACTACCAGCTCACAAAATAGCACTGTTTTCCCACTGAAGACAAAACACAATGAGTTGCACAGTTTCATATTAATCCCCCCCCCCCCCCCCTCCCCCACGCCCCCGCCTCTGTACACGTGTGACTCAAGATATTGACACAAAATAATCCACGGTTTCCCCATGGGCCAAACACAATGATGTTGGAAGTCAATTATGAAGGAATCTCGTCTACATGTTAACAAATATTCACCAAAATATCTGATCTATTTCCCCATGGCAACACAGCTGGTAGTGGGACTTACACTGTGTCTGCCCCCCCCCCCCCCCCCCCCATGGGTGAATAGATAAATATCTCGTGACACTAATGGTTAAAAAGGGTCTCCTGTACACTCCGTTAACATTATTCACGGGCATATTTCTATTTTTCCTCAAGGGGAACAACACCAGTGAGTTGTAAACGTCATATTATGAGTGGCCTAAACACTTGTGTTGCCATGGGGGGATAATAGAAAATATCCCCGTGAATAATGTTAACGTGTACTGAGACCTTAACATGTACACATACGCTTTATTTGACTTACAACTCACTGTGTATTTATGGGGAAATAGTGATATTTTGTTAATGGTGTACCTTAATCATTGATTATATCGCCGTGCGCAGATCATACAGGCATAGCTCGAAAGACGTCACTTTACAGGAGAAGCAAAAAAAAACTGATTATTTCGGTCATTTCGACTCAAACTGCTTCAGATTTTTCCATACCGCTTTAGTTTGAGCCCGCAAATAACTTTGTCACTTCAGTTTTGCAAAGAAATAAGACTTTTGTTGTTGTTGCAATATTGAAATCACAAGAAGATTCGTCGGAACATCAGGGTTTTAGACTGAGAAGATAAATGTTTTTGGCGCAAATAAAAGCTTTACATTTCTGATTGTTGAGAATGGTACAATGACACCCCTATGTGCCCCCTAATATTTTAAAATACAAAACAATGTGAGAAATTGTCAAAATTGATTATTAATTTGACTCACCGAATGTTGTGATCTTGTTCTTGTTTTCGGGTTTAAGTTGCAACTGTTACTAACAGACAAAAACACAAGCTCTAAACGAATGCAAGGACAAAACAAATCACATGGAATGTGCAGTGCACACTCTCTATTGGAGACACATACATTAACTTTAGAATTCTAAAACATGGTCTAAAAATTCAAATATAAATACATGTATATTGGTTTTGGGATCTCTCTCTCTCTCTACTATCTTCTCTCTCTCTCTCTCTAAGTGGAGCAATTGGTCAGTACTACCAATGTTTTTAAAAACATGGATCTGTAGCGACAGTCAGGAAACTCTCTTTGTTCCTGTTTTATGCTATTCGCAAAAGAAAAAATAATGATGATAAAGCATAATGTCAAATTGCTCTAGGACATCAAGCCCCATTGAGTGTCTTCAAACTTTATGGATATCTGTGGCTCCATTGATGTTCGAATGTGCCAGTACTTTGTGTATATGCGTGTCTATGTATGACTTTGGCCTTTATAAAGGCCGGTGGCCTATAGATATTACAAATATTGTTCTTGTTCTTGTTCTCTCTCTCTCTCTCTCTTTTTCTCTGTCTCTCTCTAGCTCTCTCTCTGTATTTCTCTATCTGTCTCGCTCTCTCTCTCTGATTATTAAAAAGTATTATGAAATTACATGACCTAGCTTTCATAACTGCCCTTTCTTTCGCCAGTAAAATGACGTAAATTCACTTGCACTTCTTTTGTTGTGGATTTATGTAATTTAACATTTCAAGTTGAAGAATGATGTAGCATAATACACACTTTATGTTTGTCTTACTCGAAACAACAGACTTACGTTGTTTTACTTGAAACAACAGACTGCATAAGTACTTGGAAACGTTTTAGCCCTTTCTACATATTCTGGTTGCAATCAATGTATTGATCCTACTGGGTTTTTTTTGGAAATTCAACCTATTCAGAAAGACAAGTTAGATTTGGATTCTTACTAGAGCGCTAAGACGCTAGATCAACAGCCACTCGGCAGTATTATCGGCTGCAGTGCTTCACCTTGAAGCTGGTAACGAACCTTTCAGATATCACAATGTGAATACAGACGAAATGCTCGGCAGCATTTTCGGCTCATGTTACCTTGACCTTTGACCTATTACCTTCATTTTTTAACTTGGCCTAGAAATCCAAAGTACCTATCTACACACATAATTTGATCCCTCCATTCAAACGTTATTGTGACAGGTGCTCGGCAGCATTTTCGGTTCCAGTGACCTGTTTATTTTCGAACTTGGCCTAGATATCCTTAGTACCTATCCGTATGAAATAATTGAGCGTCCTGGGTCGCTCCGTTCAAACGTTATCGTGGTGACAGTCAGATAGACAGTCAGCCAGGAATATACAGAATTCATCTGAAAACATTACCAGCTTCGCTCTCTTTGCCCACGGCTGGTAATATACAGTATCTAGACGCATAGATCTGCATTTTAAGGATATTTTGAAATCAATAGGCCTTTCAGGGTGTATGTACAATTACTTAAAAACCTTCTTAAGTGATAGAACAATACAGACTAAGGTAGGTAATGTGTATTCTAACCAAACACATCTCCAAATGGGAATACCACAAGGAGCTGTGATAGCTCTAATCCTTTTTTTTAAACATTTTGATGCATGATCTTTCAAAAGCAGTGTCAAAAGTTTTTGAACTAGGACAATATGCAGATGACATCTGCATATGGATGAAAGTTACTCTAAAAAGACATACTCCTGCTAGATCAATTAATTATGTTAAAAAGATATATAAAAATGAACTGGACAAAATCAGTAAATACATGAATAAAAATGGATTAGCCCTTTAACCTGAAAAATCGCATATGGTTCTTTCCAATGCTGGTTATGACCCTAACCCAACCCTCTACCTTCTTTTCAAATCGATGAATTGCCTCTTGAATAAAAAAAAAGTTGTAACATTTTTAGGAGTAACTTTAGCTTCTAAATTGAGCTGGAACTACCACTTAGAAGGTGTTCTGACAAAAGCCAGAAAAGGTTTAAATTTACTTAAAATGGTAAGTCACTAACCGCCGTGGTGTAGTGGTTAGCGTCGCGGACTACTGGCTGGGAGGTCTTGGGTTCGAATCCCATCAGAGGCGAGGTTTTTTTTTCGGTCCTGGACCGACTCCTACCCAGAGTGAGTGGCTATGGGCTCAATGGGAAGACTGAAACCACACAGTCAAGCTTCATCCGCTTAACGGATGCGATTCTGATAGTGTTGCTCTAATTTCAAGACCAACACTGCAGGTGTCTGTAGTTCTCGGGCCTGGTTAACGCCGGGATATCATTATGAAAGGAAGCGTAGAATACAGCCCTGCCATGCAGTCTCAGACCGATACGGAACTCCATAGCATCAGCATCATCATCGTCATCATCGGCCTCATTTTCTATCAATCATAAAAATATTAAAAAAATATGTATCAAATTCTGTGGCTTTGCATGCCCTGCTCTCATGGTGACCTCAGTTTCGGTTTCCAATCCAGTCTATGCCTTGGTGCGTTCGGGTCAAAGTCATGGGGATCAGTGTGTTCTGGGGAGCTGTCAGTGGACGGTCGTGGTGGCGCCCTCGGAGGAGAACCTCACTCACGCTGGCTCCGCGACTAAGAGAATAGTGTCGTCAGTAGGGGGCTTAGTAGGTGGTGTCCTGAACAGACTCCACTGAACTCCACCGAAGTGACTCAGCAGCAGTGCAGTGTCTCCTCGGTTGGTTGCCTCCTGACGGCCTAACATAGATTCGCTCCCCTTGGACTGCTGGTCTCGGATTCTGCGACCTGAACAAACCGGGGTGTAGCTGCGAATTGGGATTCGGAACGAGCGGCGTGGGAGCAACACCACTGTACGGCCCAGAAGAATGAAAAAAATAAAATAAAATGGTAAGTCAACAGCCATGGGGAAAAGATAATAAAGTACTCATTACTTAGCAACTGTGCTTGTAAGATCAAAATTATCTTACGCTCAGGAAATATTTTGTTCAGCCCCCAAATATTTAATCAAAACGTTGCAGAGCATTGACAGTAAAGCTTACCAGATAGCTTACCAGATGCCTCAACATTACGAACTTACACAGAAATTGGAATATTACCATTTGAAGAAAATATGAAACTTGCGTGAGCAAAATATATTTTAAGATGCCATACAACACAAAATTCGTGTGTAAAAGAAACTCAATTAAAATCAGAAATACACTTTCATAAGCGGGCACAAAAAATTGATTCTCTAAAAACAATTGGCTCATATACGTCTGATTTGTTTACAGATGCGGGTGTTGAACCCCCGAAAAGTATCCCCCCAGATAACTTATAGCACAATTCCTAAATGGGAGCTTGGTAAGGCTACTTATGATATTGAATACACAGATATAAGAAAATGTGATGGGCCTTTGCTGCCAACATATGTTAAGACAGACATATATAGATGGAACCTATTTAAATCATCTCAAAATATATACAGATGGCTCTGTAAATGACAATCATTAATTTATCAGGTGCCGCATTCGTCATTCTATCGTTAAAAATAGAGAAAATCATATATAGGAAATAATTTTCTGTTTACAGCAGAACTTGTTGCCATTATTATGGCATTAAAGTATCTTCTTACTTATCCATTTTCCAGATTTAGGATATTATTTTGTGTTCAACACGAATTTGAATGAAATATAGATTTCTAAAAACAGGTGAAGTGTAAAAACACAGAATTTAAGAAACTCTTCACCATTTCCCATTAAACTGGGGCAGCTTATTCTTCCATTACAGTTTATTCATGTGTCCAAACATATTATTAACATATGTACGAAACATGACAAAAATGAAGAGTACAAGGTTTTATGATTGATGAAATCTACAATTAATGAAAGGTCTGACAAAACTGAGGTTGCTCGTGACAATCACCTACATAGTTAGGTATTGCTCTACTGCCAGTGCCCATCGGCAGTAAGAAAGCTTTAGCAGAACTGTCAACACTAGGCCTATCCAAAGGATATCAACAGATTCAAATGAACCAAACCAATGGGCGTGTTTACAACATAACTCGAGTCAGGTCAGTAAGTCCCTTTTGAAGAGTCATTGATAGTTTACAGGGTAAAATCACTTACACAGAAGTCATAGAAAGTGGGAGCCATATTGACGAAAATAGGCACAGCTTATAAGCATGAAAATACATGATACCCATGGCACTATAAGTATAAGGGAACATTTATTTCATCCCCGGTAAAATTAGGCCTAAAAAGAAATGACCGTGACTCAGAGACACAAGGTGATCTTGGGTTTGACCGAAGTTGGTTCATAATTGTTCCTTAAATGCTTAATGCACCTTTTTTTTAATTAAAGACTAAGGTCTTTTTTACAGAAGTATTCTACAATATGCTTTCTTATGTCACCAACTGGATTATGTTCTTAGTAAATTTGACTAAAGAGTCGATTGGCCTTTATCTCAAGCATTCAAGAAAACTTAGACCAAGTTTGCGACTTTTTGTTGTTTTATTGTAGCGGATGTATCACGGTCGGAAATTGGCCAAATGTACAGACATATGAGCCAAGAACATTTAAATGTCTTGCTTTTTCATCGTGTCACACATTGACAAATACCCTTTATGCATGATTCCTTGTGTCCTCAGTACAAGTGACAGTGCATCAAAATATGGAAATGACAAAAACAAATTATCATCACGATTTATTGATAAGTATGACTAACAATCTTCTCAAATATTAACCACTTTAATATTGCATATTATCTGTGTATGAAGCAGAGAAACTTTCTGGTTTAAATTTAACATATCTTTCCCTGACAAATAAAACAGAAACTTAGCCACAGGCAAACAGATGACCGTCCACTTACAGACAGAAAAGCTGCAAGTGGGCAGACAGAATATTTGCCACAAGCAGACAGAAAATTAGCCAGAGACAGACAGAAAATCGGCAACGGGCAAACAGATGATCGGCCACTTACAGACAGAAAATCTGCTACTGGCAGACAGAAAAGCAGCCTCTCATAGAAATGAGATTTGCCACAGGGAAACACAAAATCTGCTACAGGTGGACAGATTACCTGCCACAGGCAGACAGAAAATGACCACAGGTAGACAGATAATAACCACAGGCAGACAGAAAATGACCACAGGCACACAGAAAATCTGCTATGGGTTGACAGAAAGTCCGCCACAAGCAGACAGAAAACCAGCCGTTTGCAGACAGAAAATCTGCCATGGGTAGACAGAAAATCACCACAGACAGAAATGCTGCCACGGGCAGACAGAAAATCTCCACAAACAGACAGAAATTATGCCATGGGCGGACAAAAAATCATCCACATACAGAAATCTGCCACATGCGGACAAAATATCATCCACATACAGAAATCTGCCACGGGCAGACAGGAAAAGAACCACAGATGGACAGAAAATCAGCTATGAGCAAGCCATACAAACTATCCTCCTACCAGTTTTAGACAAGGACATCAGACAATAATCATGCAACCATTTAAGAACCCAAAACGAAGGGCGTAAGTACATTGTACTTAATTGAAATGAGCAGACTATTATTACAGGGAATATACACAATCTCTTAAATGTCCATCTGCTTCAGAGACAGAAGCATAAGTATAACCTATGTGAACGGAGCCCAAATATTTGCAGTAGCCTATTCTCCCCCCATTCTTACCATGCCCTTAAAAAAAAAGGGGGGGGGGGGTGGCACACATGTGTTTCATTTACACCAAGGGCAAGGGTTAGTGCTACAAGCTAATGATAGCACCATAGCAACATGCCAGACATTCACCCTTTTCTTCCCTCCTTTACAGAACGGGGAAAGGGCCAGTACTAGGGCACAGGCTGACATCATTATCTCAAAGCAAAATGTGACAGCTGCATTCCTATACTAGCTTCAAAGGGAAGGATGCAAGAAGCAAAAATGACAGGGGCCATGTTATTTTTAGTTACTAACAGCAGCAAATAGGTCACGGACCAAGGGGTGAAATCTGAGATCCTCTCCTGTAGAGCTTATCCCTTTCATCATCTCTGATCTAAATACATAATGTTTCAAACTGCATAATTATGCTTTAGTACTTTATGGTTTTATCTGGGCCTACTAAATTTAATGTCTACGTGAACTGAGAGGAGGGGCTCACTCAATTTTATGATATTGAATGAATGTAAAGCCTATAGTGACTGTTGGATATATTCAACCAATGTTGGAAAACTGCAAAGCAAAAAGCATTGCCTAGAAAAGATAATTGCTCATAGGGTGACAAGCTCCATACAGTGTAATGCTATTATATGGGGCATGACAATAATTATCTTCTTTGAGACACAAGATTGCTAAATATAAAAGACCTGTACTAAGACAGGCATTGACACACAATAACCACATATCATTAGATATGCCAGTGCATCAGCAGCAAAGCTGCACATGCCCACAAATGTCCTTTTGATGACAGAAGGTAGGACGAACATGTTTATGTTTACCAAGTTGTACAAGAACGACATAAGCATGCCTGACAAACAACAAAAACTTCGGACAGGCCACATGAGTGACAGAAATCAGAAACGTATTGTGTTAATCCATTTAAAGGAGAAAAAAAGAAAACAAAAGCTACAGGCAAATAGTAAACACTATTGCTCTAAATTAGCATAGGCACCATGTGCCAGACGAAACCAGATGAGGTGGAATTGTATAAAACAAACAAATCTGACCTGGTAAGATGCCGTTTGTTGTAGATTCTACCGAATCTGTAGTGTAGTCTGGCACGGTGCAATATGCCCTTGACACGAACCAAAAGGGTAGTGCACAATGAAAATAAAGTAAACCCACTCTAGCTAACACCCAACAACACAAACACAATGATTTGAAGTAGGTGTAAAAGCGAAAAGTAATTTATTTAAAAGTCAAACCAATAATTTCATTTTCACACAATCAAGCCGCCGAACAAACCAACCCCAGGTGACTTAAAACAATAAATAAACAATGCCCCTTTACAAATATTACACACCCCAATCGTAGCCAAATGATAATAATAATGACCCAATCGAAAGTAAATGCCGAAACAAAGAATCTAAGAAAAGGATACAACAACTGAAAGCTTATCAAACTTGTTTCCTTTGCACTAAATTCCCTCCCTTACCTCCTACAGCAAACTCCGCTTACACGCGACTTCCTCTTAAGCGGTTTCTACTGTACTTCTAAACCCATTATATGAATAACAAAAATAGATGGTACGGGAATAGTTCAAGGCCAGATCACACACAATGGTGCCAAACAATCACCAACACTATTGTAGTGACCCAACTACTCAACTAAACCCCTACAAACCATTATGATTACAATGAACTACGTTTAGAGAAGAACAGATGGTTTGAGTATAGTTCAAGACCAGATCACACACAAAGGTGCTAAGCAAGCTACCCAAATTTGTCAGAATGATCTGTCTTTCCAACTAAAACCCCGCCAACTATTATAATTACAATCAACTACATTTAGAAAAGAACAGATGGTTTGAGTATAGTTCAAGACCAGATCACACACAAAGGTGCTAAACAAGCTACCCAAATTTGTTAGAATGATCTGTCTTTCCAACTAAAAACCCCGCCAACTATTATAATTACAATTAAGTCCTAACTGTGAACCACTCACTTCACCCAAAATGAATTGAACCTGAATCTTTTTTAGAAATGAACGCTTAACACTAGTAACTACTCATCCACCCCACCAAGAGTGAACAAGTACCAACACACAGGAAATACTACTAAGGTTACACTCAAATGTATACACTAATAAACTAAACGCTGCAGATGGCTAACCCCACCTTCACCACCAAAGCAACAACCCCACAGGTAAACAACCACAATAAAATGATGCTTGTTCAAACAATGTTCAATCCCAACTGGTTATAGGCAGTGAACCGGCTACTTCACCCCTCACTGTTCAAGGGCGATAACTCACTAGCAAAACACCCTCTACCCAACCAATACACATAAAATGTAGGGAAGTCACCCCACACTATACATGCACACACTATTATTATGTCCCTTTACACCAAGTCACCACTGTGGTGATAACTCAACAAAGTTAGTTTCACTTAGTAGTCTGCGTAACCGCACTATGCCATATATTACTACTCGACTTGAATCGTTCAAAGCCCTGACACCTTTTTCTCCACCTCACGCAGTTCAGCTTCCCTCAACCTCACGGCCCTTTTCACTGTCTACACGCCTCAAAAACTTGAAGGCCTCTCCTCCCCACACGATGCAGCTCCCTTTCGGCCTCGCGGCCCTTTTCACTGTCTAAGGACAGCAACAGCCCCGATAACTCTGAGGGCCTGTTTAAAACAAAATAAAACTATGTAACACTATGTCCCTCTTAAATTAATCTTCGAAATTTCCCCTTTACCTCCGCATAGCCGGACACCACTATATCATTTTCATCAAACATCCCCCTACTACACAACTCGCCTTACCGAAAACTATTAGCCTAAACAGAACTTCTAGCCTGTCACCCCCCAAACATTGAAAACACGAAATATGTCTCCAAACGACATGCGCCCGAAATTCTCGTGCAGCATAAGTATGTGCTCACAAAAACCAAATCCTATCTCTTCTTTCCGGCAAAAACATAGCGGTGCAAAACCAACTGCATTAAAACAACAACCAGCTAAAATTTATCATTTAAAATCTCTGCGCTTATCTCTCTTTAGTTTCCTTCTCTCTTTCTACACATTAACACTTTATTCTATTTTATTCCTGAGCTGACAATGACCCAGCAACTTGCCTCTTCCAAACAGTTTAATTTGTTTAGGTGTGGAACCCAGTGTGTAATAAATAATATCTAGCCTAGCTTTGGGAAGTTACTACACCACCCACCATTATGCCCCGTGCGTGTGCGTGTAAAGGTTGGCTCAGACACTCCAACTCCAGTCGTAGGAACTGAGTTGGAAAATGATGTCATAGAGTCGTAGCCTTGTTACGTCCTCACACAGTACGACGCTAAAGCCTTGGTTGTGCGCAATTTACATCAGTCGTGACTTCGGTCATACCTATTACCATATCACGTTCACGTGATATAGTCTGTTTAAGACATCATGATCGAAATGAATTTTGTTGAAAAACAATAGGCTAATGAATAGACTGGGTTTTGATAATTTTTTAAGAGCGTTAAAATATTGCCCAAAGCATGTTTTTCCATTATATCTTTTAAAATCCTGATTGCCGTTTAGCTGATGAATTAATGATCAGTAATTATCTGGAGCATGCTTCGTTGGTTGATTGCCAATCACTAGGCCTACTGTGACTACAGCTAGGGATTTCAAATTGACTGGCTTTAATTAAAACGTAACTTATTCGACAGAAGCTTGCAGCACGATTTATTGTCCTTGTGTACTGTGTGTGTGTGTGTGTGTGTGTGTGTGTGTGTGTGTGTGTGTGTGTATGTGTACGCACGCATGCACGTTTGTGTATGTATTATGTGGTGTGTGTGTGTGTGTGTGTGTGTGTGTGTGTGTGTGTGTGTGTGTGTGTGTGTGTGTGTGAGTGTGTGTGTGTGTGTGTGTGTGTGTGTGTGTGTGTGTGTATGTGTACGCACGCACGCACGTTTGTGTATGTATTATACGTTGTGTGTGTGTGTGTGTGTGTCTGTGCATATATGTGTGTGTGTGTGTATGTGTACGCACGCACGCACGTTTGTGTATGTATTATACGTGTGTGTGTGTGTGTGTGTGTGTGTGTGTGTGTGTGTGTGTGTGTGTGTGCTCTCGTATTCAGTATATTCTAGTTAGAGAGTTGTCTTTGTTTGTGAAATTTGGGCTGCCCCCCATCTGAAGAGCGCATTTTCTTTTTTCTTTTCTTTGCAGGGGCACACACGGTATAGGGTAAGACGGGGTAAAAAGCCCATGGGCGGGCAAGAAGCCCAGGCCAATTATCTCATGAAATAAAGCGGCATAGGTCAAGATGTGCCACCCCCCCCCCCCCCCTACATTTCTCCGTTAATTCCATTTTCCCGTTTTTGCCTTTCTTACCAAACATGATGCTGTATTTTATGAACATTTTCATCTCTCTCTCTCTCTCTCTCTCTCTCTCTCTCTCTCTCTCTCTCTCTCTCTCTCTCTCTCTCTCTCTCTCTCTCTCTCTCTCTCTCTCTCTCTCTCTCTCTCTCTGTGGTGTCCTGGTTTCTGGATGCCCCCCTCTGCCCCAAGCAAGTCACCCTAAAGATGTTGAAGAATGTTTCGCAACAAAATTGTGTATGCTCTCTCTCTCTCTCTCCTCTCTCTTTGTCTCTCTCTCTCTCTCTCTCTCTCTCTCTCTCTCTCTCTCTCTCTCTCTCTCTCTCTCTCTCTCTCTCTCTCTCTCCCCCCTTCTCTCTCTCCTTCTGTCTGTCTGTCTGTCTGTCTGTCTCTCTCTCTCTCTCTCTCTCTCTCTCTCTCTCTCTCTCTCTCTCTCTCTCTCTCTCTCGTCTGTCCGTCTCTCTCTCTCTCTCTCTCTCTCTCTCTCTCTCTCTCTCTCTCTCTCTCTCTCTCTCTCTCTCTCTCTCTCTCTCTCTCTCTCCATCTCTTCTGCACGTGCACGTGCGTACAGGTTTTGCGCTTGCTTGCTTGCTTCCAAGCTCTCGTGCATTGTGGCAGTGTCACGTGACAACAGCTTATTTGGGGTGACGCATGCTCTCAGTCAGTCGATGCTGCTACAAATTGCTGCAGGCTGACACTTTCCGGGACCTCGTCGCTTTAGCTTAGAGAGGTGTTGGGGTGGGGCGGTGGGGTGGCAAGGGCTTGGAGTGATATTATAATAGTGAGGTGGTGGGGGTGATTGGGTTAAAGACATACTGACCGACCACGATTAAGCCCCTTAGTATACCGGTAGTAAACATAAATAGCAGGATTTCATCAGTGTTGTATTATATTCCTTATCGTTTGTTCGTTTTGGGTTCTAAAACAATGAGCTAAATAAAAGATGGCGAGTAGACACTTGTGTCTTGTTGTGCTGTTGTTGAACGCTACATTTGGCGACGAGACTGGGATCAAAACTCATGCGCAAGTCCCCACATTAGTCTCAGCAGTAGTGGTATTCAACAAAGGTGCTATTTTAGACTCGCAGGTTAATGTTCCTGGAGCAAAGTGCTAGACGTTTGTGTCTCACGTGTCTAACGGCCCAAATACACAGTTACCTTGTAGATCGTCCTTAATTACAGAACTAAATCATGGCAAACGAAGACACATTTGGTGAATTTAACCCATTAGTTGAAGACTTTGATTGTTATGTGGAACGTTTGCAAATGCATTTTGAGGCAAATGACATTGCTGGAGCCAAACAAAAGAGTGTTTTTTTGTCAGTCATTGGTGCCAACTACTATGGTCTCCTCAAGTCACATGTGTCTCCTAAACCCTTGATAATCGCAGAGCGATTCAAATTTCACATGATAAATCAAAGTGAAGATCAGAAAGCAAGTGACTTTGCTGCTGACATCAGACGTTTAGCCTCCTCCTGCGAATTTGGACAATTTCTCCAGGAGGCCCTCAGAGACAGGTTTGTTTGTGGACTGACATACACAGCCATTCAAAAGAAACTGTTGTCCGAGAAGGACCTCACGTTCACCAAGGCATTAGAAATTGCAGTTGCCATGGAAGCGGTTCTGCACAGTCTGCTGCACTTCATCATGCGCCCAGTGATTCAGATTCCCCCTCAGACATCAATGCTGTACAAAAAGGTAGAACGGTGCAAGCCCCATCCACACCCCAGAGCAACCCATTTCCCCGCAGCTGCTATCGATGTGGCAAACAGCACAACCCAGCAAACTGCCCATACAAACTGTACAAATGCAACCACTGCAACAAAGTGGGACACCTAGCTGCTATCGATGTGGCAAACAGCACAACCCAGCAAACTGCCCATACAAACTGTACAAATGCAACCACTGCAACAAATTGGGACACCTAGCTGCTGTTTGCCGCTCACGTCAACGAGCCACCACAGCCGTGAGTCAGCTTGTATCCAGTGAAGAGACAGATGAAGCTGTAGTCCTGCATAATATTCCCTTGAGGTCGGCGTCAGCACCATGCACAGCAACAGTACTTATTGAAGGAAAACCTGTTCTCTTTGAAGTCGACACTGGGGCATCATTTTCCCTCATCAGTGAAAACACCTTCCAATCCACCTGGGACAAGGCTGAACTGCTACTCGCACCCTGCATAACAATTCTTCGCACATACACAGGTCAGCAGATACCTGTGCGTGGTCAAGTCACTGCTCACACCACGCATTAGGACACATCATTGTTGTCGGTGGGGGAGGACCAAACCTCCTTGGAAGAGACTTGATCAAGAGATTAAATATGGAAGCCACAGCCTTGATCAACAAAGTCAGTGTGACCCCCGCATCACGTTGCCAGGTTGAAGTTGATCGTTTTCCAAAACTGTTTCAAAAAACAGTCTGGGCATGCCAAGTCTTTCCCAGTCACACTTCATGTTGAAGAAGGAGCCACTCCCAGGTTCTACAAAGCGCGATCTGTCCCTTATTCATTGAGAGGAAAAGTAGATGATGAGCTCAGCAGACTCCAAGAAGAAGGCATTATCAAGCCGGTGAGGTATTCGAAGTGGGCAGCCCCCATAGTTCCTGTTCTCAAGCAAGACGGCAAGGTACGGATCTGTGGGGACTATAAAATCAGTCAACACAGCGGCTAAGGCTGATGTCTACCCTCTTCCCCGCATTGAAGATCTCTTCAACAAGGTTGCTGGTGGAAAAACCTTCACAAAGCTGGACTTGACTGATGCATACCAGCAGCTTCCCCTCACAGAAGAATCCCGTGATCTCACAACCATCAACACGCACAAAGGACTCTTTAGGTACACGCATCTTCCTTACAGCGTTTCAGCAGCACCCGCCATTTTCCAACAAACCATGGACTGTCTCTTACAAGACATTCCTCAGGTGGCTGTTTTCCCGGATGATATACTCATCACTGGTGACACTGATGACGCCCACCTGGAGCATTTCAGGGAAGTTCTTCGCAGGTTCGACTCTGAAGGTTTCAGCTGAAAGAAAGAGAAGTGTCAGTTCATGCTCCCAGAAGTCACGTATCTGGGACACCGCATCTCTGCTGAGGGCATTCAGCCCACCACGGACAAAGTGCAAGCCATCCAAGATGCCCCCATTCCAAAGAACACCACTGAGCTGAAATCGTTCCTGGGGCTGGTGAACTTATATGCCAAATTCCTGCCTCACCTGTCCACAGTTCTCTCCCCACTTAACAGACTGTTGAGACAGGGCGTCGTGTTCAGGTGGGGTACAGACCAAGAACAAACTTTTCAACAAGTCAAGACCATGCTCCTGTCAGCAGACCTCTTGGTCCACTTTGATCCAGGCATGGAGGTGACCTTGTCGCCTCTGGAGTTGGCCTTGGACCAGTCCTTGCTCACAAACTTCCAGATAGTTTGGAACATCCAATCGCTTACGCCTCCCGAACCATGAACAGAGCTGAGCAGAAGTACTCAAACATTGAACGAGAGGCCCTTGCAGTCACATTTGGTGTGAAGAAATTTCATGACTACCTTTATGGGCGGCATTTTAGCTTGTTCACCGATCACAAACCCCTCATGACCCTGTTCAACGAGCACAAGGCCATTCCCTCAGAAGTGTCACCCAGGATTCAAAGGTGGGCCATGTTGTTGTCGGCTTATAACTACACCATCACCTACAAGCCTGGATCTTCATTGAGTTATGCAGATGCTTTAAGTCGGCTACCATTGCCAACCACTTCACCCGAAACAGACTTGCCGGAATAATTTGTCCACCTGATGGATCACCTGTCCTCTACACCGGTCACATCAGCTGACATTCAGAGAGAGACGGGTCGTGACCCGGTTTTGACACGGGTAAAGCAGTACACCCTGTCTGGTTGGCCCTCAGAGCTCCCTCAGAAATATGAAGCTGAACTCCTAGTCTACAAGAGACACGAAACTGAACTCAGCGTGGAAGGAGGATGTGTAGTTCTCAGAACCAGAGCAGTCATCCCTCCAGCATGTAGGAGAGCCATGCTTGAAGAGTTGCACTTATGTCACCCAGGCATCAACAAAATGAAATGCCTCGCTAGGTCATATGTGTGGTGGCCTAACATCGATCAAGACATTGAGACCATGGTCCACAAGTGTGATGCCTGTCAACAAGTCCGTCACGCGCCAGAAAAAGCCCCACTGAATCCCTGGGAGTGGCCAGAGAAGCCTTGGTTTCGTCTTCACATTGACTTTGCTGGGCCCTTCATGGGCCACATGTTCCTTGTCGTTGTTGATTCCCATTCCAAATGGACTGAAGTCAAAATGATGCAAAAGATCATAGCTGACAAAACAATTTCTGCACTGCGATAAATGTTTGCCACACATGGTCTGCCCGATACAATTGTATCAGACAATGGGCCAACCTTCACTGGCAGTAGAGTTCAAGAGTTTCATGCAGACAAATGGAATTCGTCACGTCCTGGTCTCTCCATAACACCCAGCCTCCAATGGACTTGCAGAAAGAGCTGTTCAAACCTTCAAAGAATCCATGAAAAAACTGAGCCCGACTCTCTCTCTGCAACACAAGCTTTCCATCTTCCTCCACACTCAGCACGTCACACCTCATTCCAAAACAGGTGTGCCCCCAGCTGAGCTCTTGATGAAAAGAAACCTCAAGACACGTCTGGACCTAACGCGTCCAACCCTCACCAGCAAAGTGGAACAAGCCCAAATGAAGCAGAAAAATTACCACGACCGGTCAGTGAGAGAGCGACATTTCCAGGTGGGAGACAGAGTGTTTGCTCGCAACTTCGGACCAGGCAACCTATGGCTTCAGGCTACTGTTGTAGAAGTCACTGATCCACTGTCCTTCAGAGTTCAACTGGAAGATGGGCGTGTCCTTCGCAGGCACGCAGATCAGCTTCGAAAATAGCAGGTAGACACAGAAACAGTGGAGATTCCTGTTCCCAAGATACCCGATTCACTGCCTCTTGAACGGTCACATAGCATCCCTCTTCTACCTCATCAAAGGCCCTTGAAATCACCCACCTCAAAACCTCCCCTGCATCACCACAGCAGACACTGGTACCCATGCTTGCCTCACATCCTGGGACCCCATGTCCACGCACATCGTCACGGGGGCATTCCGGGCAAACGCCAGAAGATGCCAATTGTTGGTGCACCGACCTTCCTTCACCCCCCGGGCCGCTAGGTGCCAAGAGCAACACTGAAAGGGAGCCAGTGCCTGAATTCATTCAGCCTTCTCAGCCATTACCCTGTTTGGAGAAGTCTGGAGTAATCCCTTCTGACCAACCGAAGAGACTTCGCAAACCACCTGACAGGCTGGATCTTTAATGCGTGTTAGGCTGTGTTAAACGAGAGTAGGTGGAGCAAGTCTGAGAAAGGCCCTTATGGCTCACTTGCCTCCAAAAGAAAGCTAGTCTAGTAATAGGAAGTGCTAGACAATTTCTTCCTTTTATTTTGTTTGTGTGGAAAGAAAAGAAACATTTCCAAGTGCCACTTCAAAAAACTACCTTCAAGTTTGACCATAAATAACATGGTGAAACAATGTGTGATTTTCCTTTTTTTTACCTCTTAGTTTTTCATTTCATATTACCTTGTTTTTGTTAGAGATCAAATACAGTTTTAAGTTGGTTTGTTTTGTTATGTTTTTCAAAATAATAATATTAGTTCTTCATGGTGATTTTTTTTTAACCCATGGACAGTTCTGCGATAAAAAAAAAACCCACCAATCATTTTTATTTATTTCTCACATTTTATCCATACCTTTCATTTTTGTTGGATTAGTTGGGTTTTCAGCTTTAAGGGAGGAGTGTTGGATTATATTCCTGATCGTTTGTTCGTTTTGGGTTCTAAGACAATGAGCTAAATAAAACATGGCGACTAGACATTTGTGTCTTGTTGTGCTGTTGTTGAACGATACAATCAGGTTAATTTAGACAGTAACATTTCACAAGAATCATGCCTCAAAAAGGAAATAAAATACTTAATGGAATATCCTGTGTGTGCCTGCTCCCCAGTAACACAACATGGACTTCCAAGGCTGGAGCAGGGCTGCTCTCGCGTTGATGGGGCGGGCGTGGCTGGTGCATCTCTGGGTCCCATTAGCACCTCCGGGTGTTTCTATTTCATTACTTGTTTCCCTCTTGGGATGACTAGGGAAAGACCTA
>JAGGCT020004216.1:94576-97076 GCA_017654935.2 Phymorhynchus buccinoides
GCATGTTGGGATTCAGCTGGTAAAAACACACTAAAGCATGTTGAAATATATAAACGTTCTCTTATCCTCATACTCCTTAAATCGTCCTCCATTGAAACCAAATGACTATTAAGAACTCAACATTCTATCATTTGATTTGAAATGTTTACTAAATAAAGGAACCTTTATGTACAAGATCTTAAATAGATTAGCACCAAAATATTTTATTACGAAATTTAAAGTCCATACAATTCGAAGCAAAACCAAATTAATAATGCCCCACCCCAGAACAGATCTATATAAATCATCCCTTACATTCTCAGGTGGCAATGTGCATAGCATAAATGACACATGTCATGTGGCGGTACCATAGCCGATGAGGTTTAACCGAGGCGTGGTTACAGCTACACCTATCTATATTGTAAAAAACTCGGGATTTTACTGGTGTTGCACTGCCTCCGGGCATTGCAGCCAGTATTGTTCCCACCATCTTTGTATTTATAAATGTCCCATATGTGTCTATGACCGAGAGGACGTAAAACACAATTTTTTTTCGTTCGTTCGTTCGTTCGTTCGTTCGTTCTCAGGTGGTAAATTGTGGAACGACATCCCTGGTGATCTAAAAAATAAAACTAGCGTATCTTCCTTTCGCAAATCTTATCACAAGTACATAATGGACAAGCTTGTTAATCAGTAATGTTAATGAGTTTTTCTGCGAACATTACCAATGTCATCAACTTATGCCAAGATTCTTGTAAATACCTTATGTCTCTCTGTATATATGTATGTATGTCTCTCTTTTCTTTCCCTCTCTCTCTCTCTGTCTGTCTCTCTCTATCTCTGTCCCTCCCTCTCTCCCTCTCTCTCCTCTCATATTCCCATCTCATCTTATTTTTTCTCTCTTTAAAAGTGCTATTATTCTAGTTATTTGTCTCATAATTATTTCCTTTTTTTCGTAATCAATTCAAACCACCAATTCCAGTTCACCATTGCTCATTAGTATCAGTGTTTGCTTTTAATTCCCATTTTGATTCTTTTTCAATTATTTAATGTGCCAATTTCTGTCATTTTGTTTCATTTTCTTGACTTGATTGTTTTTATGTCAATTTTTCTTTGCTTGATGCATGGTGTGAGTGTGTGAAGGAGAGTGCAAGGTGCAAAGAAGCTACTGCAACTTATCCTGTTTACCCTCAATAAAACATTCTCTGGTTTGCTAGAAATCAAACCGTCAAATCGGCGATTCCTCCTTGGCGGATGTGCTGGAAGTCAGATTCTTTTAGTGAAAGATAAGACATGTGTCTTCTCTTTTCTAATGGCCGCCTGAGTTAGACCAAATTGTTTGCACGAAATGTCTACAATACAAGCCTTTTTATACAGTTTACCAAAAGGAGTTTCGCTCACAACAAAGAAAATAGTTCCTTTTTTTTTTTACTGCACTACAAAGAAGAAAAAGCTTCAATCACTCTCAGTGGCCTCCACTCACCCCGTTCAAAATGGCTTCTTTATCTGGCAACTCCGCCAAGGAGGAATCGCCATTTTGATGGTTTGATTACTGGGAAACCAGGACAAAGTGAGTGTTCTAATCCTTGAAAAGGCTGTCTTCCTGGTGACATCGACGCGTTTCTTGCACAAACTAATTCGTCATGGTGCCCCCTTAATGCTCTCCTTTAGCACAAGCGGGAAAAGGGCCATCAGCAAAGGGCAGTTACCGAAAGGGCCAGTGCATATAAGACGCCATCATTTTGTTTGCAAGTGCGGGTCATTCATTCATCCTCAGCACATACCCATCTGTATTGTTAAACAAATTCTGGACTTTCCTGGTGTTGCTCTGCCTCCGGGCATGGCCTCCAGGATTTGTTCCCACCATCTTTACATATCTACTAATGTCCCATTATGTATTTGTTCCAGACCGGAGGACGTGTTAGCAGAATTTCATCAACTGCCATTGCGGGTGTTTCGTTGTTTCTACGTGGTGCTGTTCGTGTGCTGATTGTGCAGTGTTTTGGACACTACTGTGATCATCAATTGAGTGCGTTTGTTCACTAGGGGCATAGCTTTTGGCAGATGCAAGTACTAACAATGTGACCTAGCATCACAAAAGGGACATTAAGTGTCAAACTGAATATTCTGAGAAAATTATACATTTGAAAACTCCAGTCAATTGTCTTTCTAATGATACAAGAACCATTCTTGTATCTTTTTCTGTTCCAGAGTTATGAGCATTTAAAGTTAGTAAGGTGAGCGTTAGCCATTTTGAGGAAATAGTCTTAAGTCTAACCTTGCTGAAGAGAATGCATTGACCTACTCGTTTCAAAGGATGAAAAGGATGCTTTCTCTTCAGCAGGCCCGGACTGAGGATTTTAAGTTTTTCTGTCCCACCATGTTACACACTGGTGTTGTAATGAACTGCGTAGCTCCACCCGATGTACTGTCTTCCTGTGACGACCTGCTGAAGTCTGGGTCTCACAGAGTGGCTGTCGCGTTTGCTGTAGCCGCTTTGGCAGATTCGTTCACCACGTTT
>JAGGCT020004216.1:102076-117889 GCA_017654935.2 Phymorhynchus buccinoides
TCTTTTGAAGAAATCAAAC
Source organism: Phymorhynchus buccinoides (assembly GCA_017654935.2). Lineage (NCBI taxonomy): Eukaryota > Metazoa > Mollusca > Gastropoda > Neogastropoda > Raphitomidae > Phymorhynchus > Phymorhynchus buccinoides. The sequence goes on from JAGGCT020004216.1 coordinate 102,096, forward strand.
AATGAATTGTTAACGAGGTCTTACATTGTAAATCAGTATTAGTATTATAACCCAGCTTTTGTTTAATCTACTGATGTACCAAGTTTTGCTAATTCTCTGCCCTCTCTCTCTCTCTCTGTGTCTCTCTCACCCCCCTCCCTCTTTCTCTCTTCTTAATATCTTGTAACTATATATGTTTTGTACTACGCCCGTTCTTATAGTCATTGGTTTAAATGGAACATAATAACTAATATTCTTAATTAATTAAACATTACGTCCAGATTAGTACGTGTGGTCCGTTTGTGTGTGTGTGCGCGCGCGCGCGCGCGCGCGCGTGTGTGTGCGTGTGTGGTGTGTGTGTGTGTGTCATGTATTTATTTAAGGCGAAACGAGACGATTTATTTTAGTCTGTCGATAAAACGTGCAAACGCAAAACGAACATGGGCGAAACGCGCGTAGGCGAATAGTGTTTCGCACCGTCCCTGTCATCACTGACGCGGAGGTTGGCGGCATGGAGACAAGATTTTCGGCGACAGAACGTTAGCCGTAGCAGCAGCAGCAGCAGCAGCAGCAGCAGGAGGAAGAGGAGGAGGAGGAGGAGGAGGAGGAGGAGGAGGAGGAGGAGGATGCCCCACAATTCCAGATTCTGGCCCACTGACCGTTATATTGACGGGGAAGAAGAAGAAGAAGAAGAAAAAGAAAAAGAAGAAGAAGGAGAAGGGAAGGAGGAAGACGACGACGACGACGACGACAACGACGACGAAGAAGAAGTAGTAGAAGAAGAGGAAGACGAAGAAGAAAAAAAGAAGAAGAAGAACAAAAAGAAGAAGAGGGGAATGAGGAAGACGACGACGACGAGAACGAAGAAGAAGAAGAAGAAGAAGAAGAAGAAGAAGAAGAAGAAAAAGAGGGGAAGGAGGAAGAAGATGAAGAAGAAGAGGGGAAGGAGGAAGGAGGAAGAAGACGACGACGACGAAGAAGAAGAAGAAGAAGGGAAGGAGGAGGAAGAAGAAGAAGAAGAAGAAGAAGAAGAAGAAGAAGAAGAAGAAGAAGAAGAAGAAGAAGAAGAAGAAGAAGAAGACGAAGAAGAAGAAGAAGAAGAAGAAGAAGAAAGAAGAAGAAAGAAGAAGAAGAACAAGAAACAATAACAAGAAGAAGAACAAGAAGAGAAGAAGGAAGAAGACGAAGAAGAAGAAGAAGAAGAAGAAGAAGAAGAAGAAGAAGAAGAAGAAGAAGAAGAAGAGGAACAAGAACAATAACAAGAAGAAGAACAAGAAGAGGGGAAGGAGGAAGAAGAAGAAGAAGAAGAAGAAGAAGAAGAAGAAGAAGAAGAAGAAGAAGAAGAAGAAGAAGAAAGACGACGAAGAAAAAGCAAAATCATACTCAATTTGAATCTTATTCCAGGCTTTTAAAGTGAGAATTCAACACTTTTTTCCCCCCTTGAACTTTGAATCAAATATTAGCTCGTCTGTATGATGGACCAGGCGATTATAGATTTTCTTTGCGTAAATCTGAAGGGATAAATAATTATAGTGTTGTGAAAAACAAGAAAAACAAAAGGAGTCTTTAAATGTCTCGCAGTAAGGGATATATATTTTGTGGTGTAGTGATTAGGTTGTGGCAACCTGTTATTTATAATAATGTGGTGAGTACAATAAACGGATTATTTATGTAAACAATACAATACATTATTGTGATTTGGTTATGTGTAATTGGGGTGTCACGATGTGTTTCACTAACACAGGCTGACCCCATGGGCGGTACAAGGGTTGTACCAGGGAGCTCTGAAGTTCGCCACCTGTGACGAGGTGTGCTGTGGACGCTGTCTTGATGCTCCACCTCCTGGAAGTGGGACTTCCAGTGAGTCGCGCAGCTGATGCTGCTCAAGAAATGAAAAGAAATTAATCAAGAAACTCAAAGCCACAGAAAGAAGTGAAAGTCAGGAAGAAGAAGAAAAGCACCACCCAAGGAAATTACGTTGACGGAAAAACAAAGAGCCGAGAGAGAGAGAGAGAGAGAGAGAGAGAGAGAGAGAGAGAGAGAGAGAGAGAGAGAGAGAGAGAGAGAGAGAGAGAGACAGAGAGAGAGAGAGAGAGAGAGAGACAGAGAGAGGAGAGAGAGAGAGACAGAGATAGTTGAAGTATTTTTACGGGTATAATTAGTACATTTAGTGAGCCTTCTCTAGGAAGGTGAAATTTAATTGTAATTATTAGAGGTTAGCGATGTTACTGGGAGGACAGCTGAGTATCAGGAGCGCTTGGTGCCAGATGTTCCCGCTTCAGGATTTAGCTAAATGCAAGTTCTCTAGACATAAGAATGTTACAGGGAGGGAAATTTAAAAGGCAACACAGGGAGGGAACTGTCCTCCCACTAACATCACTAACCTCTAATAATTACAATTAAATTTCACCTTCCTAGGGAAGGCTCATTAAATTTACTAATTATTATTCGGTTAGTGACGTCCTTAGTGGTAAGGACAGTTGAGATTTTAGAGATATGTCTAGAGAAGTTGTCAATGGGATTGAAAAACAATCATTCACGAAATGATTATGATAATGTTTTTGTCTTACCTCATAAGGGAAGACTGTACCTTCCTGTATAACTTCCACAGAGCGCTTGTCTGCATGAAGGTCATCAGGCTGTCTTCTCAATCACCATCATTTGTACACTATTTACAATATAACACTTGAATAATCCTCCCAAACAAACAAAGAATCCATTTCAGTGTCCATTCACATTATTTCGCTACAAAAATGGTCCAGGATTGTTTGGCTGATGTTCACCTGTTTTTTGTGGGTGTTTTTTTTCTCCGATTTTCTATAAAACTTAACAAATGTCTTTTCACTACTTCAACCAGCACTCTTCATAATTGAAGTTAACGGTACTCCTCTGAGGTAGACGCACTTCTGGTACTGTGCGCCGAGAAAATATCAGCATCCATGCCTGCCTCAGCGAGCACAGTGTTCACCCAGCGAGCTAATGTATCTCGACTGACAGGCAGAAGTGGTTTTGGAATTGTTTTGAACAACTGTGGTCCTGTGTTGAAATTGTTTAGTTTTTCCAAGATAAACTTTCAGATGAGGGATTAAACCCAGTTTTGGTTACTTTGAAATGCGCATATCTTAACAGGCTGAAGGTAAATTCCTGGTTTTGATCGTTTCTGTTTTTCATAAACGTAGTTACACATATGTTGCTTTTTAGCTTAATGTCCGAACGTTTGAGAGCATGTAGAGCCTGGCCCCTTTGTCCAGTCAATAGCGTCAACAGCATACACGTGCGTAAAGTAAGGTCTTTGAGGGACAAGCTATCCAATTCAGACAGTGATTCCAAGCAACCCAGAACCTGATCCACATCCCAAGTTTCTCTATATTTAGGCAGTGAAGGTCTCTTCTCAAACGCCACACATTCCCAACCGGGGGTCCGTAGCGAGAGGTCTCTCTCTCTCGCTACGCGATGACACCGATGCAATGGTGGCAGTTGCACCGAAGTCTTGCTGTGTGGCAGCCAGCGAGAGGGGCGACGCAGGATCTCCTCCCTCACCATGGGAGTTGAAAGACTTGCGGACGGGATGGATAGACGGGCAGCAACTTGGGCCATCTCTACAGTAACGCCGATGCCCAGTGGACGTGAAGGGCGGGAGACCTCGGGCAGCTACCGTCTGTCTACTGGGGGTTTTCACATCCGCCTGCAGAGAGGGCTCGACTTGGCTGCGTGTCTACCAGCCCGCCCGCAACGACATCGACTCCCTGGTACGGAGCAGGTCGCCCTGTGGTCCTGACGACGGCCTTAGGAGGAAGAAGACCATCTACAGCAGGAGCAGTTTTGACGCCAACGCCAACGGCAGCGACAAGATTCATCAGATGCTTGCATCTATGCACCAAAATTCAACGATGCTAACATCAGCATCACGCAAAAGTTCCAGACTCGGATCCCGTCCGAGATGTTCCCGCAACCAACAGCGTTATCCGCGATTCCAGGGTGCGCAACGTGTTCGAGTCATCGAAAAGACGACGTATGCCACGTCACGAACTCCATTTTCAACACAGTATGAGCCCCATCATCATCATCATCATCATCATTCCAACGAGAAAGACTATCCAGCCTTCAAGCAGAACGTCCATAAGGACCTACGGTCAATTGGACGGAAAACTCATCTTCTTCTTTCTCAAACGCTCCTTTCATCACTCCACATACCACTGGGTGATTTCCTACTGTTTGTTCTTCTTCTCCCAAAGATAGGTACGATGATAAGGCATAATTCATCAGCCCACACTTCAATCCTCAATTCTTGGAAAATGATGATGATGATAATAGTAATAATAAGGGGCTTCAGTCATACACTTCGTTTTATACCGACCGACTTTGCGTTTTTATGCAATTGATTGAATTTTTACTGACTACTTATGATATACAATTTTTGTTTGTCATAATTTTCAGTGCTGTGCAAATTAAGAATTGAACCTATACCACAGGTAGAGAAAAACGGAATTCAAAGTTTGAAGCTTAAGTACATCAATAAACGAAACCTTTGTAGCGTGGAAAGAGTTTAGGCGTTTACTTTGATATCTTCGCTATTAGCAAGAGAAAGAAATGTAGCAACACAATGCTTCGTTTTATCACAATGATTAAATCAAAGTAGGTAGGGGTAGCGCTATAACAAAAAGGCCAGGGGCATTCAATCCACAAGGCGCTCTAAACACCCAGACTATCACGAGTATAGTCATATGTCTCAGTTCAGTCTGACGCAACACGGGACAGAGACCGGCCGAGACTCATTTACATACTGGAGTATCCTCACGTGCTCTGCTCTGGCCATACCAGTGGTGGTGAACATCAAAGTGACCCTTTTGTTATATGCCGACATACACTGAGTGAGCAAATGCGTACAGGGTTGAAAATCACGTTTTCACGTAAAGCCAGACTGTGATACGTGAGTCAGTGGGAAAACAAAAAGCGTTCAGAAGGCTACCAAAGTAGTTTTCTCTTACTTTTGTTTTACAACAAACACTTTGATTTACGAGTTTGATAACAATTGAACAGGAACATTTAGATATTCAGAGTAAAAATAAAATGTTATGAAGTAAGCAAACGCCTTCCACTCCTACCCTACCTGGGAAAAAAATACAGTATTATGTAGGCCTACAACTGATAATCAATAAGATTTTATTGTACGCTATTGCCCTTGTGTGGATATGCGATTTAAGGGCAGGCACAAAATAATAGTTTGTAAGAAAATAAAAGGTTAGTTGGTGAATGGAGAGGTAGGGGCTAAAATGGAGGTGTGGAAGGTGCTGTATTGCTGAAAAGAGCTTTTGCCTCTTGTGATCTTTATGAGATAATGGTAATTTGCAGAGTGGGCAGACTTACAAAAAAAAAGGAATGACAGACAAAGAAACACGAGAAAACCCCCCACATACACATTTCAATATGTGTGTGTGTGCGTGCGACGTGTGTGTGTCTGTGAGTTGTTTGCGCGCGTGTGTTGTTGTAGTGTATATGTGTGTGTTTGGTGTGTGTGGTGTAAGTTGTGTTTGGTGGTGTGTGTGTGTGTTGTCGCGTGTGTTTCGTGTTTTGGTGCGTGCGTGTGTGTGTTGTGTGTGCACTGACAGATAGACAGACAGAAAGAAGATAGACAGACAGAAAGAGATAGAGAGAGGAGAGAAAAGAGACAAACAGACAGACAGACAAACAGAAAGAGATGGACAAACAGACAGAAGTGATTCGGACAAACAGACAGAGATTGAGAGACAGACAACATTGATAGCTTTTAAGGCCGTTCTTAACCAAGCCAACACTTGGTTTGCCAACTGTGTTTGACAACACTTCCAACTAGTTTTGCATCTGAACCGCACCAACACATGTTGGGCAACATTTTCTGCGGGGTTGGCAAACCAGGTTGGCACACAGGTAATTTGGTTTTCAAGCTGTGGTTTGGGAACCTCTGTGTTCCTTCGTTTTGATTGGTCGAACTCTTTCGCGTTGAAGAATCATTTCTTCATTTCACCTACTGCAGCAAAATGGCTGACATCACGAACATCAACCTAGATGCTACAAGAACGTGTTTGTTCATCGATCTATGGTCTCAGTATCCCTTGCGCACACGTTAAAGCCCATCCCACTATTCGGTACGAGTAGGCCGTGTGTGTGGGTGGGATGGATGACACGAATTCACATAGCACGAATCCTGTACAGTATTAATTAATGGTCAGAATGAAAACCGGTGAGCAGGATAAACATCCCCAACTGGAAAGAAGAAAAAAAAGAGGGTAATTTTTTTTTTGCTGTCCCATGTTGCTTTTCTCTTTCTCCTCTCTCTCGCTTCTTCCTCCTCTAACAGTTCATTTAGAATTAGAATCATAGCAAGATCTTCTTCATCGCTGTCGTAGGCAGCCATTTTGGTTAGTTTATTTTCGGTGACGTATGCATATCATTAACCGGCGCGGTTAAGAGCCACAACTTGTGTTTGTCCAAATTGTGGTTTTCAAACTAGTTGTCCAACCCTCTATTCGTACACAAAACCTAATCCACCGAACATGTTTACCAACCAGGACTACGTGATTTTGAATGAAATTATTGTTTTACTGTCCTCTCGGTCATAGACACATATGGGGACATTTGTAAATACAAAGATGGTGGGAACAATACTGGCTGCAATGCCCAAAGGCAGTGCAACACCAGTACAGTCCCGATAGTTACTTAACAATATAGATAGGTGTAGCAGTAACCACGCCTCGGGTAAACCTCATCGGCTATGGCACCGCAACATTATTATTGATTACAGTTAAGTATTCTGGTTAAGAACAGGCTTTATAGGTGACCCATCGTTTGTGATGTAGGCATCAAACAAGTGTCAGCATTACCGCCCTTGTGATCTTTGTGCGTTCTGTACTGTTTGGTCAACTACTATACCGCAGTACTGCATATCAGGCGGTAATGAAATACCAGGGGTAATCAAAATGGTAGGAAAAGGGAGGGGGTGGTGGTAAGCAGGATTGGAATGGATAAGTGAACAGTATCTGCATGACATGTAATCCCACGAAAACGTACGAATGTATGAACAATATTGTTTACTCTCTAACATTGGCAATTCACTAGAATGAAAACTGTTATGCTGATTAAAGACAAACAAAAAAAAGACCAAAAAAAGAACAAAAATGGACAAGAGAGAGAGAGAGAGGAGAGAGAGACGACGTTTTGAGGGGAGGAGAGAAAAAAGAGAGACGAGAGAGAGAAGAGAGAGAGAGAGAGGAACGAGGGAGAGAGGGGAAAGGAGTGAGAGGGGAAGGGGCAGAAAGGGGAGGGAGAGAAGAGATGAGGCGAGGAGAGAGAGAGAGAGGAGAGGAGAAGATCGAGGTAGCACGCCAACTACTGAGCACGGGGGACTTTTCTACCACTAACGATCTCTGTACTAGGCTCAGAGAGGAGCGACACTGAGGAGAGGAAAGGAAACTCACAAAAACCAGAGACGGTAAACGTAGGGATCTCCCATACAACAGTCTTGTGGATTGATGAACGCGAGAGTGAATGGTCTTTTTTCTTTTTTTTTTTGGAGAGTAGAGAGACCTATGGAGAAGATGAGAGATTAGACCCCTAGGTCTTTTTTCAAAGAGATCGAGACAAAAGAAGACAAGACAACGAGAGGAGTCCAAACAAGTTGCACAAGTTAATTACCAATGAGTGATGACTGGTCGAGAGTTGGAGGCCCTCTATTTTTTTTGAGAGACTTGGAGAGAGAGGTGAAGACTGAGAGATTTTTCCTTTCTCCGAACGCCCTGAGGGATCAGAGAAATGGAGGAGATTTCCCTGCCTCAGGATTCAGATTAGTCCCTCAGTTGTGTGTTCCATCTGAGAATGATCCTGAATTTCAAGAGAGACGGCCGTGAGTCCAGAAGAAGAGAGTTGGATAGACACCAGAGACGAAAGTGTGTTCTCCCCCCCCCCCTGTCCTGCCGAAGGATTCCTGAAGGAGACTCCAGGAGATGTGACCAGGAGGACAGCCAAAAGATGCGGGATTGAATTTTAGGGTTTTTATGTTAAACGTATTTTATTAGGGGAGGTCCAGAGGACCGATCGACGAGTGTAGGGGAGAGATCAGGGGAGAACTGGAGAGGAATGGTTGATTAGAGCTGTCCTCCATGACGAGGGGGAGAGGGACTCGACTAACATGGGAAATGGTCACATATGAGGGAGAGAGATTAAAGAGAGGGATTATACTATTAAAAAGGAGTCTCAATATAAAGCCTAGGACAATCAGAGCCGCTGGGTGTTGTTCACCAACCGGGAATCCATGGACGGAGGTACGAGGAGAGAGGACGAGATGTCCACGACAGCGAGATGAGCTTGAAATTGAACAAAATAAGTGCGATTTTAGAGACTACGCTTCGGTGAATCCACTAGAAGGACGGAGACTCACAAGATGTCCCATCCACAGTGTTAAAAGTTATATTGACCCTAGTCTGGTCATTGGCAAGCACGACGACACAAATAGAAAACTAGGGTCACAAGTTCACTGTCTGGTCCAAGTTAGAGCGTTATTATATTTGATAAAAATTTAACCTTACTTCGACTTCCGATCAAAGACATTCCCCTCAGTTGTCATCACAATCCCAGCCGGTCTGTTGTAAGGGGACGAAAAGTATTAAATTTCAGCACATGCTGAACAAGTTGAAAGCAAATTTTCATACTTTATTTCTTCATTTTTCACAGAGGGCGATTTTTTTTTATTTTTTTATTATTTTCAAGTTAAATAGGACTTTTTGTTGGTAGAAGAGCTGAATGAAGGTATACATTATTTCATTAACAGATTATCTCTCATGATCTGGGTTATTGGCCAGGGGAGTTTGGGTCAGTTTCTTCCTTTCTTGGATGGTAGCATTAATATTAACTCACAATTTACAAATCATATCGCCTAAAAACCAATTTGATGCTTGAAATAGACCCTGTTTAGAGTGTTTATTCTATGGAAAAAAAAAAAAAAGAAAAAAATACTCATAGTTGTCGCTATATCATGATCTGGCACGTAAACCCTCGAAATAACACATGAATCTTTGAATTGGGCAACCAATACATGATTGCAAGCATTGCAAGAGTGAGCCTTATGGCTCATCTGACCCCAGAATATTACAAAAGACCTTCAGTTGGCCTGCAAACACCCAGACGCATTAATGTTGAACATTGAACTTGAAGGGGGTTTGTCGTAAGAGGCTGACCTTGCCTAAATACAATATGTGGAGCAGATATGTTGTTGTTTCAATTAATAAAGTACATTGATGTGTGTACATTGAACATAAATGATTGAAACGCTCAGCTTACACCTAGACTGCTATGCCAGGTACGACAGAGATACAAACATAAATTTCCATGATGGGGGATAAAAAGTTGAGGGGAGTCAACGCTTGTCAACGCCATACTGCATTACATGTCATTAAGGTCAGCAGTAGGCATAGTCCTTTCTTGTTGATAAGCATCAAAGATAAGCTCAGCATAGACATCATAGGCTTTAGGCCTCAGGGTGGGTTCAACACACCAATACAATAACAGGCACAATAGGGGCCTAGTATGTACATGTGCAATTTTCGCCCTCTGGCTGGAGCCTAGCCAACTAGCAACCAGCAGCGCTAGGCCAAGGGCCTAGCCCAAAACTTAGTCTGTCAGCGCACAAGCATTAGGAAGGGAGGCGGGGGTGGGTGTCTGTGGTGTGGTTTGAGGGGGGGTGGTTAATGTTGTCTTTTTATGTGTGTGTTGCGAGGCCTCCAGCACGCGAGGAAAACTAATTTTCATAGCTATTTTACTAGTCTAGCCCGTCTGTCTTCATTCTCCTGTTACTCAGGACTGTGTTAATTAGTCTTCAAACAAATCCTTATTTTAAGACAAACAAACAATTAGACAGAGGTCTACAAAATTAATGTAGCCAACTTGACTTGTGAAAGCAATGAGCATCGTGTATCATCCACATTAGGGGTTCCAGTTGGGGATAAGGTATAACAAAATCGAATCGAAAGCATTGACTCTTTCTCGAACAAGGCATCATTGGTAGGCGAAATATCCTCACTCTGATGGACCAGCAAAAGATCGGAATCCTTGACAGAGCCCCCACCCACGGATGGACACAACTTATACCCTGTTGTGGCAAAGGCCCCGAACCCGAACTCTGTGGTCTGTCGTGAGAAAGGAAGAAGCCACTGCATCCGTCGGCCACAGAGGCTTACTAGTTCTCTTTCATTACACTGTCCTACGTCAATTGTACTGAAAAATATTCTTAGTCTTTCTAACTGGGAGTGCTTGGCCTTAACGTGTTTAGGATACGTCTGACCTTCTGGCTGACTTTCTCTTGTACGTTCAAAACCCAACATGGGCGGAAAACTCAGCATACCATTTCATTTTTTAAAGAGTTGTTTGGTAAAATGGCAACTATAGAACAGACTGTCACCTGTCACACTCTGTCTGACATCTGTGCCGCTATATTAATTCCGGTAATAAACACCCGGCAGGAAAATAACCTCTGTTCCAAATGATAAAATCCGATAGGATAATAGCCTGTTTTCGGTAATAAAATCCAGGAGGGTAATTATCTCTGTTCCGGAAATAAAATCTGACAGAGTAATAAAATCCGACAGGATTAAAGTGTCTTTGTTCTTGGCAATGTCGGCCATCCAGACTGATCACTTAAAATGTTGCAGATTTCGAGAGCAGCTAAGCTCAAATAAGTAGGTGTAGATTTGGAATTTGTTTAATCAGAAGCAAACATAAAAAACAAACATTCTAATTTTCCATTTAGGATCAGGAACCTCCCTCTCATTTTGCATCAGGGCTTTGCAAAGGCAAACATTTAGAGTTTAAAAAAAAAAGTTTTGTTGTGCCAATTCTTCAATTAAGTCCAGCATACTAAGATGCCAAGTTGCAGCCCAAACAAAGTGGGATAGTGTCAGCGGAAAACTGACCTTGACATGTGCTCGAACAAAGCAGCTGCAGAAAGTAGTAAGGAGCAAGAAAACTGAATCTAGTGAAAAAAGGAAAAATGCCTGTAGCGCAAATCTCGATGCTTGGGAGGATGGTTCATATACCATAGAAAAATAATTTAAAACAGAGAACAAATAACAGTCTTCCCTGTTTCGATGCTTGAAAAACGCAAAAAGAACACACCCTCACACAAACACAAACCATAGCTAAATTTCATCCAAAAAAAGCTTTTGGACACATTTTATGTTAGTTTTGCTTCCGTCACTAGGTCTATTTGTTGCCATAATGGTAATCACACTCTGTCAAGTTAGCACAAAACGCGGCTCGCGATATAGACGTGGCATCAAAGCCGACAAATATCATTCAAAGTTGTACAAACACCATTCCCAGAACGGTGCAAAAGATGTTATCCATACAGGGCAACCAAAAAGACACAAACCACATCGTCAACCACAATGTTAAAAAAACATCATTCGAGCCATTTGCAGCAAAGGGCCACGGTACAAATCAACAGAGTGCGGTTAAATTTTATATATTAAAGACAACCGTGTTGTTCTTGTTAAGACACGAGTACTCCTTGCACAAAACAGCAGCGACAAAAAAAAAAAAAAAACGCCGGTTATACTGTACTATAAGTGCCAAATCTGTGTCAATAGTCCCTGATAAAATGAAAGGGACAGGTTACAACTGAAATGCCGGTACGTCCATCCAATCTGGCTACCATGCTCTTGACTGAAGCGGGAATGTCCGGCGCCAAACGCTCCTGATACTCAACTGTCCTTACCACTAAGGACGTCACTAACCGAATAATAATTGACCGATTGGCTAGACTGAATGACTGCAGATTAACACACACTTGGACAATGACTCAGCACAGCTGTATGCACACACATTTACTCAAGCACATAGTCACACAGCCAACACACAAGACCTTAGTTCATGGAACGGTGTGGAAGGGTTCAGGGTGGCACCACACCGCATCAGCCTCACAGGTCTCCACAGCCGTGTCAAAGGGACACAAAACTACCCAAGATGCCTTAACCAACTTATGATGGAATCCGCAGCTGTGGTAAAATGGTCACATGGACCTCAGTCGTCTATTAAAATCCCCAAGCTGTGTGAATGAGTTATGTCGTGTGGCAATTACAGCTGTACTGAGTCATTACCACAAGTGTGTGTTGTTTATTGTTTATTTCATCTTCATGTGCTTGCGTGAGTGAAGTGTGCGTGTTTTGAGTTTTTTTTAGGCAATTATTATTAAGGTACACAAGCCCACAAATATCCTAGCTACTAGAACTACAATCTACTAACTCACCTCCATACACTATAACCCCTTATGGTGTAAGGTAACCGGAGTCTAGACCTCCTATCCTTGATGTCCAGTAACTGTTCCCCCACAGAGCCCTAACAGTAAAACACTGGCCGGCTGGAGTATCTGGAGAGACAGATCTTTCCATATGCGGGGGGGGGGGGGGGGGGGGGGGTTTGGGGAGGGGGGGGGGGGGGGGGGAGGGGGCGGGGGGTGGGGGGGGCGGGGGGGGGGGTTGCAGGACTGGGGTTGGGGGGGTTGGGGGGTGCACATCCAGACTGACTGCTTTTCCTAACTCCGGCCACTACGGAGTGCAGGGCCGTATGACAACAGTCCACACGAGAAACTTCGTGCAACAAGACAAAGCACGCTTTTTTCAGCTTTTAAGTGAGTCACGTCACAACATAGTGTTTGCCAACATTTGTGTCATTAATTACTTGTATATTTTCTCTAATTAAGTTTAAATTTAATATTTATTTACCAGTTTAAAATTTGATTTGTTGATTAAATGTCTGATGTGTATGTGTAAATAAATGTTTCTCTTCTTTTGGTGTTAAGAAGAGGGGGTAGCTAAAGATCTTGTGTTTCCCATAGTGTTAATTGTCCGCACCGGTTGAAAGGAGTGATAGCGTGTGCTTGCGGAGTGATAGCGCGTGCTTGCGGAGTTTGCTGTCTGCTGCTGTCTGCTTGCGTGTTTGCATGCAAGTGATTGACAGTATGACAAACTACAAACATTGTGCTGGCTTTTCTTTTCATCCTTGCGTTGAACCTGAAGTACAGCTGAAATCTTTTTTTAAATTTGTTCTTTCTCCAAATTATAATCTATACTAACCTATCAAAAGTACATTTGATCATAAGACTCGGGGTAAAAAAATACAATTCGCTGCAAAGAAAATGGCCAAAGAATCACTCATTTCTCTTCATGTTTGTTCGACCTGAAAAACATCTGCTGCACGCTGCTGCGAAACTTGGACCCAAAATGAGGAAGAAAAAGAAACTAGCGGTCGAGTTGATGGCCGCGAGAACATCTGTGATGACCCATAACAAGGTATTGGTGTTGATGTACCGACCGTTTGCGTCATTTAACTCTGGCACGATCAGTATGGTCACATGGTAAACGAGGAAAGGGGTGGTGCACATCACAAAGAAAATGTTATTGGCAATCAACATGCGGGTCAGGTTGAGACTCTGGACGGACATTTGCTGCGTGGAAACGTTGGACGAAGACCTGCCACGCCATTCTCTCATTTCATTCATTTTCAGCAAAGTCATCACCGTGGATACCATCACGCAAACGTCAAACCCTCCGGTCATGACCATCCCTAGCAAATAACTGTTATAGTTGTCTAACAGACGTTTGTTTTCGATGTAGAATTCGGTGTAGAACAGCTCGATCTTCTTTTCACGGATGAAGGGATCGTACACGCAGATCACTTCGTATTTCATCGCATAGAAAACATAGCACGCGAAGATGACAACATGCCCAGCGCCGATGATGAAGGCTGTGGTTCTGGTGTCGATCAAGGTCCGAGCTTTGAGGGGACTGACCACACACAGACACCGCTCAACAGCGATGAGCACATTCATGAACCTGGACATGTGAATGAAGGCGAACGACGAGTGAACCATGTGATCGAAATTAGCTTTGAAAATACGCTTCTCATCCACCGGGTAGTTCTCATTGACCATGCCGAAAAACCAGTCCATTTTTATCCCGAAAATACTGACCACCACGATCAGATCGTCCAAGGCGAGAAAAAACAGACAGAGGTTGATCCTTTCCTTGATGCCATGCCGGTAAAAAACGATCATGTTGATGATGTTCAACGGAACGGCCATAAGAAAGAAAACAGGTGTCAGACAACCGTACACCGCGTCTACGAACACGTCCAGGTTGTCGTAAGTTACAAGATCTTCTGGGTTATCCCAGGGGTTGCTTAAGGAAAAGGGGAAGATCTCACAGCCTTCAGGGACAACTATAGGTTCTGGGAACCCTGTAGGTGGTGTGGAGTTTGTGTCGAATTTGCCTGACACTGTGTCTACTGTCAGTGCCTGGACATCCATGATGCTGGTTGGATGCTTGAAAGGCTGAACATGCAGACACTTGCAGACACTTCAAGTTTCAAGTCAATTATGACACACACAAAAAGACGCCCACAAAACTAAGTGCTTAATATGATTCGCTATTGTTGAAAAAAGTGCTTAAAGGTCTCTGTACGCGTTAACAACATTCAATAAATATCACTATTTCCCCATGGCACCACAATGAGTTGTAAGTCATATTAAGGTCTGTGTACACCGTTAACATTATTCACAAAATATCTCTATTTCTCCATGGCAACACAATGTTAGGCCACTCATATTAAGGTCTCTGTATACATTAACAATATTCACAAAAATATCTATATTTCCCCATGGCAACGCAGTGTTAGGTCACTCAGTTTCTTTCTACAGAAAAGAGCCATCACTGCAGATTAAACATAAACACCTGTTAACCTAAAGGTGCTTTGGACAGGTTATCCGTGCACTGGTATCTGAGGTCACCCACTTCATCAGGACAACGCAAGTAACCACACTGCTGCAAAACAGAGTTCAGCATGTTAGTGTCCCTCTCACTTATTTCTCCGATTGCACCCCTTCTGGTTGTAATCTTACTATCTTTTGCAAAGCAGAGGTTAATTAATGACCCACTCATTCACGTGTATTTTCTCCTCTCTTATGCCTGGATGCGTATTTCTTACCAGCGAAAATAAGATTTCTTACGCTGAGTTCTCTACCAGCGTGCTGGCTTGCGGGGGGTCTCGTTCTCATATAAGGGGGGAGGTGTCCTGCTTTTCCCATCCAATTCCAGAAGGATGAAAATTACTTGAGGTTTTGCCGACATGCCTCAGTCGACGTGGTCTGGTGGACATAACCGTTCGCATTGAAAGGATGATCAAGGGTATGCGTGCTTAGGAAGGATGCCTGGAAAATGTAGACTGGCCAGAAGAAGTAGTTCTCTACATCCCGAAGCTTATGGAGAGTCCCTTGTACATAGAGCGCAGACAATAATCACATAGTCGGATATGTCTGACCAGCATTTTTGGGATCTAGTGGGTCAAGCGGTTCGTGGGTAGCGGGTTTGGTAAGGTAGGAGGGTATCATTGGGTCCCTATTTATACCAGGAAGATTTCTTAAGATTCATTACTAACTGTAAGAGGGAAAACACGTGAAAGAAACCGTAGATCGTCTTTAACGCATGTGTCTAAAATAAACAAAAAAAGTTTGACTAGATCCATGTTCCTGTGTTCTGACGTTGGATGTTGAACGAATTAAGGGATTTAACTTTTTTTTTTTTCAATTATTAGTCTGCACTTGTACAGGTTGCTGGCACGTTTTCATCGCCCGTTACTTCAGTCATTATCCATAGACTCGACAGAATGATTCATCCATTTGCAGTTTGGCCTTTGTGGATTCTCTCAACCATCTCACAAAAAACTGACACCACAAAGCAAGACATCGTCTATAAACAGAGAACGATACAAACTAAAACAAAGTAAAACAGACC